>CATNUY010000345.1:10000-610000 GCA_951217065.1 Baccha elongata
GATTGCCCGTGGCCAGGCCTTACAAGAAATTAAAAATTAAAACAATAACAAGTTATTGTTTTTGGTTTGTGATGTACAAGCGAAAGATTTTCACGAAAATAAAGGTTAGTGGCCTTTACATCATTGAATGCGTTTCTCCCAAATAGGTATATATACACGGTGGGCTTATGAATAAGATGCCGTGTACCTATTTTTCTTAGACGCATGATTTGTTTTGGTCGATGGAAGAGACCTTATTAAACAAATTTGCAATTACTGTTGTTAATTATATTGTTGGGAACCTTGTTTAAGGTTATGCACCAACTTAAAAGAAAGATTGCCCGTGGCCAGGCTTTACAAGAAATTAAAAAATTAAAACAATAACAAATTATTGTTTTTGGTTTGTGATGTATAAGTGAAAGATTTTCACGAAAACAAAGGTTAGTGGCCTTTACATCATTGAATGCGTTTCTCCCAAATAGGTATATATACACGGTGGGCTTATCAATAAGATGCCGTGTACCTATTTTTCTTAGACGCATTATTTGTTTTGGTCGATGGAAGAGACCTTATTAAACAAATTTGCAATTACTGCTGTTAATTATATTGTTGGGAACCTTGTTTAAGGTTATGCACCAACTTAAAAGAAATATTTCCCGTGGCCAGGCTTTACAAGAAATTAAAAAATTAAAACAATAACAAATTATTGTTTTTGGTTTGTGGTGTATAAGTGAAAGATTTTCACGAAAACAAAGGGGGAGAGTACGATAACTTTGGCGCCAAGAAATGATACCGGTTTTTTGTAGAACAGTTTAATACAAGCATTTTTTACCATGGGTGGGGGGTCTTTCTCCCTCCGTTTGGGCGGGAGGGGCAATTTTATAAAAATTTAAAACAAATATTAAAAAATAACGGTAATACTTACAACTAAGCTTTATATCTTTTTTTAAAGCCAATACTTTTTTCTATTAGATGTTTTTTAAATCAAGTGAAACCTATGCATAGTCTTTGAAAAAACAGACTTTAAACTCAAAAATTGCGAAACAAAAAGGTAAAAAAAAACTTTGAAGTGTGGTTTTTCAAAACTGTAAATCAAAATACTACTTTTTTTTAAAAAATTCGTTGCTCATATTAATTATAAATCATAAACTGAAAACAAAATGATTTTATGTTTCCTGGTTTTTGAGAAAATGGAAAATGACTAAAACTACTTTCTTATAAGAGTTTTCTTTTTGTTTTATACGGTGAATGTTGTACTCAGGTTCGTTTTTGTAATGATGCTTGGGCATCTTTAAATGCAACAGAACCTTTGCATACACCCAACCTCGCACCCACCCCACCTCGCACCCACCCTAAATCCTATAGTGGGTCCAAGCAGGGGGGCTGCAGGGGGACAGCATGCCCCCCCTTACATACCACACTGTTTATAAAGCAAGTATCCAATAAAAAAGTTGTTTTAGTAATTTTCCATTTTCTCAAAAACCAGAAAACATAAAATCATTTTGTTTTCAGTTTATGATTTAAAATTAATAAGAGCAACGAATTTAAAAAAAAAAGTAGTATTTTATTTTACAGTTTTGAAAAATCACACTTCAAAGTTTTTTTTTACCTTTTTTTTCGCAATTTTTGAGTTAAAAGTCCGTTTTTTCAAAGACTATGCATAGGTTTCACTTGATTTAAAAAAACATCTAATAGAAAAAAGTATTGGCTTTGAAAAAAGATATAAAAGTTAGTTGTAGGTATTACCGTTATTTTTTAATATTTGTTTTAAATTTTTAGCACTGTTTTTATAAAATTGCCCCTCCCGCCCAAACGGATGGAGATAGACCCCCCTACCTATAGCAAAAAATGCTTGCATTGATCTGTTCTACAAAAAACAGTTATCAATTCTTGGCGCCAAAGTTATCGTACTCGTGAACAGCTTGAGATCCCGAATTCACATCTAGTAATTTTCCATTTTCTCAAAAACCAGAAAATATAAAATCATTTTGTTTTCAGTTTATGAATTAAAATTAATATGAGCAACTTATTTTATAAAAAAAAATAGTATTTTAGTTAACAGTTTTAAAAAATCACACTTCAAAGTTTTTTTTACCTTTTTTTTCCCAATTTTTGAGTTTAAAGTCCGTTTTTTCAAAGACTATGCATAGGTTTCACTTGATTTAAAAAAACATCTAATAGAAAAAAGTATTGGCTTTGAAAAAAGATATAAAAATTAGTTGTAGGTATTACCGTTATTTTTTAATATTTGATTTAAATGTTTAGCACTGTTTTTATAAAATTGCCCCTCCCGCCCAAACGGATGGAGATAGACCCCCTTACCTATAGCAAAAAATGCTTGCATTGATCTGTTCTACAAAAAACAGTTATCATTTCTTGGCGCAAAAGTTATCGTACTCTCCTCTTTGTTTTCGTGAAAATCTTTCACTTATACATCACAAACCAAAAACAATAACTAAATAACCAAAAACAATAATAATAATGTGTGAATATTTAAAGTACGTGTGTACAATAAATGTTACCGTGCTGGTCAACGATCAAAATCCAAGAGATCGATGTCAGCCGATTGTATACTTGGTGAAGCCAATTATTTGTGAACGGAAGGTAAGTATAAAGAGAAAATGAAAAATAGATAGCAGGATTTATTAAAGTTAAAAACGGTTTGCGGTAAAATTGAATTGAGTGCATAAGACAAATTTTCATAACTTAAACAGTTTGAGTGAAAGTAAAAATAGGGTGTTATTTGAATGTTGTTATAAATGAAGCAAATGTAATAACAAATATAAGTAAGTATATGATTGATTGTTTGAAAGACATTGATAGAATTTAGTTAATAATGATGTGCAAATGAAATTATGTGTGAAATGTATATGAATGTAAATAATGTAATGAATCTTAAACAAGCAGTTATTGCAAATTTGTTTAATAAGGTCTCTTCCATCGACCAAAACAAATCATGCGTCTAAGAAAAATAGGTACACGGCATCTTATTGATAAGCCCACCGTGTATATATACCTATTTGGGCGAAACGCATTCAATGATGTAAAGGCCACTAACCTTTGTTTTCGTGAAAATCTTTCACTTATACATCACAAACCAAAAACAATAATTTGTTATTGTTTTAATTTTTTAATTTCTTTTAATACTTAATACTGAACTCTTGCTCGTCATGCAAGCCCTTTTTATATTTCATAATTCTCTTTGCAGTGATGCTGCATGTACATTGACATTCAGAATTCTTCTAACTAACTAGGTATATGTAACAAAGATAAATGTATAGCATACCATCATTTTTGATGATGATTCAAAAATATTGGATCGTTGGCGATCTATAGGCGGGTTTTAGTGGTAAGTGTTTAGTCACTTTAGCAAAATTTTGTATGGGATACGAAAAGTGGCGATAAATTGGTCAGTAATTAAAGTGAACATTAAAGTGAAGATAAAATCTTGGAATGCCTGGAAATTTTTGGCGCGAAATATAATGTCAATACATTTTTTGCTTAAAGGTTGTTGGCACCTATGACAGCTTAAGACATGGACTCTATATACAATGAATATTAATGGATGTGTTCATTGTGTTTTCCTTTAGGGTCGCGTTTTGCGGAAGAAGTAAGAAGCTTTCAACCTATGAAAATTGCATACAAAAGTGAATATAGCGTTTCATTGGTTCTTTCCAGTGCTGACTTATTAAAAATTACCAACAAAACACGACTTATGTTTACATTAGTTTTATATCATATCATCATTCTTGATGGTGATTAAATTTTATAGTGATGGCAGATGTTTGATCGTTGACGATCTTTCTTTACATTAATTTTATGGAAGTCCTTTGTTGATAATTTATTATGCTCAAGCAAATATGCTTGGTAAGCTTTTATTATTATTTGTATTGAGAAGTAATTCTATAACTCCTCCTCCTTTTGACTTTTGGTTCTCCTAAAACATTATTTTATATAAAATTATAAGTATAGCACAAATTATGGCAATAACAAATCCACTTATACCAAAATGATTATATATGATTGGTCTGAGACTTTTTCTATTATTTCTTTAATATTTTCAATTCTTGTCAAATTATAATCTTCAATTTTTAAATCCATTTCTGTCAAATTAAATGTATCTTCCATATAAATATTTATTGGTTGGTTTACAATTGGATTTTCGTTTACATATTCTGTGTCACCTATTTTAATATTACAGTTTTCAAAATAAATCAACACATTTCTTTTTTTTTGAATTAGTTTTCTCTCATCACAAGAACTTTTTACTTTATAATCACTATTTTCAACAATTAATGTTCCTTTTTTAAGTTCTTTTACAATATTTATTTCTTCATTTTATCTTTTCAAACAATTATTTTTATTTATACAATTAACATAGGGTTTTAAATGTTTTAATTCCTTATTTTCACAATATTTATAAAATGTTTCATTTAATTTAACAATGGTTTCATCTTCTTTATCCAATTCAATATTTTCCTCATTGGGTATGGAAGTTAAAAAATATTTGTCAAAAATATAAATTTTATCAGGTATTTAAATTATAAATATTAAAAATCGTTATCGTATTCGCTTACCGATATTTTAATATTTTTGAGTTTAAACAAATCAATATCATAAAAATCTATTTCTTCTGCCGTTAGTAAGCTTTCTGTCATTATTTGTAATCTACTTGCCAATATAATATTTTGTATTTTCTCTATAATTGCTTTTACTTTATCGACTGTTCTAGTATATTCTAGAACTATAATTCTTTTTTCTAATTGTTTAAATTCTTTTACTAAACTAGAATTATTTTTTATTTTTGTATCAATCATTTTTTTAACAATGTCTATTTCCTATTGGAGATGGTTATTAATATCCACCTGTCTATCCGTGTTCATTATTAATTCATGATTATTTGAAGTGAAAGTTTTTAATCAGCTTTCTATTTTGTCCTCGTCATCTATAGTTCCGAATAAAAAGTTTAAGACTCTTCCTCCTATGTTAATAAGAATTTTTGGCTTTCGTATATGGGGTTTATTACCTTTAATGCTTTTTAGTTCTTCTTGAATTAAATCTAATTCATTGTCTATATATATTGTCTAAACAATGTCTTCTGGTGACTTCACTATAAAAGTCTTCTGTTCCAACCATTGTTTAGTTGTTTTAATCAATAACTCATTTGTTTTTGTTAAATTTATTATATGTAAAACTCAATTATATTTGTTAACGATATTCACTTCATCATATTTATTAACCGCATAACCTTTATTGTTTGTTATTTTTTTAGCTATTAATGATTTACTGCTCACTATGTTAATGATAGTCACTAAAATTATTAAAATTTTCATTTTGTACGTTCTCTTCTTTCTGTATTTGCCACTAAACTAAAACTCTTCTCTGGGTTATTCTGTTCGTTTGGCTAGCTTTGATTAAATTGTCTTGGTTTATTTGCTTACTCTTTCGTTCCTTTTGTATATTCTTCGTAAGTTGATCCTCAAGTTTATTGTATTTGTATCTTGGTGCTGTTTTATGACGTTCTTTTCTAGAGTTTTTAACAAACCCTTCCACCCTTCCGTTCTATTTTCACTATATTCCTCTCTATTAGTATTTAGTCTATCGATCATTTTTTCTTTGTTTTTGATCAGTAGATCATGAAGTTTATTTTTATCTACATTGCCTTTCTGTATATCATATGGTTTTTGCTTAGTAGTAGAATGTATCGAAGTGTTATAAAAGAGATTAGCTTTTTGAACAGGTACTCGAATTTCATGTATACTAGGGTTCGTTTTTCCGTTTAGGAGTGCTTTTATTTTTTCAGCTAATGTTCTATGAAAGACTTCAATGTCTGAATTCTCTGTATGACTGTTCGGTTTAATAAAATGTACTTCTATGTCAAGGTCTTCTAATAATTTTATGGTATTATAAGATCATTAAAATTATCTTAATGTATTTTATTTATTCCTATATGTATTCTTTTATACTTTGAATTTTTTCTAAGTCCATTTCCTGCTTGTAATATTATTTGTTGTTTAAATATGTTCACTGCACTATCTTTAATTCGAAAGTGATCATTCATTTCCTCATGTTGCGAATGTATTGTAGCTCTAACTGATCTTTGTAATTTGGGTGAAATATCTCGGCCTAAATTTTTTGTCTGTAGCCATTTTAATGGTTGGTGATCTGTTTTAAGATCAAAGCGTCTACCATATAATTTACTGGCCAAATTAAAGCGAGTAATTCTTTTTCTGTTGTACTGTAGTTACTTTCATGTTCATTGAGGGTTCTACTTATAAACGTTATTGGGTGCCCTTTCTGCGTTAGCACTGCTCCAATGGCATAATTGGATGCATCTGTCGTTAACACGAATTTTTGATTAAAATCAGGATATGCAAGTACTGGTCCCGTTTGAAGCGCATTTTTAAATTCTTGATGTGCTTTAATAAAATTTGTATCATTTCTATCAATTTTCTTATCTCTTTTTAAATACTAGGTAATGGGTTGTGCAATTTTTGCATAATCTTTAATAAATTTGCTGTAATACCCTGTTATTCCTAGGAATGAATTAATTTCTTTAGCCGTACAAGGAAGTTGTATTTTTTCTACAGCTTCTATTTTATCTATATTGGGTTTTACACCTTTGTCTGCAATTGTATGTCCTAAGAACTTTGTTTACCTTTTAAGACAATTACATTTATCTACCTGCTCTTTAAGGTTATATTTTTTTAAACGTTCCTGTAATGTTCCTATAGGTTTTAATAAATTTTTACCTATGATTCCTACAAATTTATTATTTCGTATTCTCATCAACTTCCACGCCATGGTAGCTTCATCTTCATTGAATTCTACCAGTACTTCAGTTATGATCTCAAATTTTATTATATGTTCATGATTGAACAATTTATCTTTGGTTAGAACTTTCATTAAAGTTCTCGGAATTTCTAATAGTTGTGACTCATCAAGGATACTTGTTGTGTAACCAGTATCTATAAGAATATTGAAATTTTCAATTATTTATCGTAACTTTTATTATGGGAAGTGATTCTTCTTCCCGGCTATGGTAAAATTTAACTCTCCGTTTTTTATTTCTGTATTATTTCTCTATTATTTACTGGATGGTTTCAAGTCTGAAATCTTCAATATAAATGCTGGTGTGCCCCAGCGCTCCGTTTTGTCTCCGACTCTCTTCTTGATTTTTATTAATGATCTTTTGTCTGAAACTTCTAATCCACTAAATTGTTTCGCTGAAGACAGTACCCTCAGCTTTTCATATTCGTTTCCAGATTCACAATCCAGCTCTTCGGTTGTGGAAGTGGAGCGGCAGCGTATGATAAGCTCATTAAATTCCGATCTTGACAGTATTGTTCAATGGGGAATGAACAACCGCGTGGAATTTAATGCTTCTAAGACTCAATGTTGTCTTTTGTCGTTAAAGCGTAACAAACCCCTTATGCCACTATCTATGTAGGATCCAATTCATAATTAAACAACAATCAACTTTATCCAGTTTTAAAATTAATTCACAATTTTATTCCTATTTTAGCTTTTCTTTTTCTTTATGCTTTACTTTTAAAATAACTTTATAATTTTATTCATATTATAGCTTTTCTTTTTCTTTATGCTTTACTTTAACTTGAACTCGAATTGCAGACCGCCGCGCCACCGTGTCGTTACCTTGACGTTTCCCAAAATCAACTCTCTCGTCCAGTCACAGTTGAGTCCATTAGATGAGGTCCCACAGGTACATGTGAGACATGAGACGATACCATCCCCACGCCTTTGACACCCAGCTCATTATCCAGCCCACTCCGCACATTCCAGCGATTAATCCAATGCACACCAGTACTTGCTTGCCATCTCGTAGCTGTTTCTTGGAATTTTGTGGGTTCGTGGCGGTTTTTAATGTATCGGTTTTTAAACGATACACAAAATAGGTCAAAATTCGCATACAATCTACTTTGTATATCGACTCGTCATCGTTGCATTGTTATTGACTGCACTCAAATTGGGATGCAATCCGATCTGAGTGCAGTCGTATCGTCGCCGCTTTGTTTGTTCTGTATGACTATGACTGTGATGACTTCACTGAGACTGGAATGTGCTGATGTCGCTATTATGTTTCGTCGGCGGTCTGCAAGTAATTTAGGATTAATAATGTTATAATGATTCATGACTTACAATTAACTTATCTTTAATGGTGTAGGGATGTGGGTTCCTACATTCGGCCATCCTGCAGAATCGACTGACCTCAGGCGATGTCTTCTACGTCGTCCTCTGTCTCGCTTTCTTCCTCTTCGTGGTCCGTTGTCAACCACGGCTTCATATGATCGGCTGCTGTGCTGGTCATGTTTGGCCCCTCGTGCTGCCCCATTTTCTATACTTCGTAGCGCTCATTTCGCTTCGCCTTTGTTACTTCGTAGGGCCCTAGATACTCGGCATGTAATTTCAGCCCAGTTCCGAATTGTGTCCGTTTAATCGCCACCAGTATTTTTTCTACAGCTTCTATTTTATCTATATTGGGTTTTACACCTTTGTCTGCAATTGTATGTCCTAAGAACTTTGTTTACCTTTTAAGACAATTACATTTATCTACCTGCTCTTTAAGGTTATATTTTTTTAAACGTTCCTGTAATGTTCCTATAGGTTTTAATAAATTTTTACCTATGATTCCTACAAATTTATTATTTCGTATTCTCATCAACTTCCACGCCATGGTAGCTTCATCTTCATTGAATTCTACCAGTACTTCAGTTATGATCTAAAATTTTATTATATGTTCATGATTGAACAATTTATCTTTGGTTAGAACTTTCATTAAAGTTCTCGGAATTTCTAATAGTTGTGACTCATCAAGGATACTTGTTGTGTAACCAGTATCTATAAGAATATTGAAATTTTCAATTATTTATCGTAACTTTTATTATGGGAAGTGATTCTTCTTCCCGGCTATGGTAAAATTTAACTCTCCGTTTTTTATTTCTGTATTATTTCTCTATTATTTACTGGATGGTTTCAAGTCTGAAATCTTCAATATAAATGCTGGTGTGCCCCAGCGCTCCGTTTTGTCTCCGACTCTCTTCTTGATTTTTATTAATGATCTTTTGTCTGAAACTTCTAATCCACTAAATTGTTTCGCTGAAGACAGTACCCTCAGCTTTTCATATTCGTTTCCAGATTCACAATCCAGCTCTTCGGTTGTGGAAGTGGAGCGGCAGCGTATGATAAGCTCATTAAATTCCGATCTTGACAGTATTGTTCAATGGGGAATGAACAACCGCGTGGAATTTAATGCTTCTAAGACTCAATGTTGTCTTTTGTCGTTAAAGCGTAACAAACCCCTTATGCCACTATCTATGTAGGATCCAATTCATAATTAAACAACAATCAACTTTATCCAGTTTTAAAATTAATTCACAATTTTATTCCTATTTTAGCTTTTCTTTTTCTTTATGCTTTACTTTTAAAATAACTTTACAATTTTATTCATATTATAGCTTTTCTTTTTCTTTATGCTTTACTTTAACTTGAACTCGAATTGCAGACCGCCGCGCCACCGTGTCGTTACCTTGACGTTTCCCAAAATCAACTCTCTCGTCCAGTCACAGTTGAGTCCATTAGATGAGGTCCCACAGGTACATGTGAGACATGAGACGATACCATCCCCACGCCTTTGACACCCAGCTCATTATCCAGCCCACTCCGCACATTCCAGCGATTAATCCAATGCACACCAGTACTTGCTTGCCATCTCGTAGCTGTTTCTTGGAATTTTGTGGGTTCGTGGCGGTTTTTAATGTATCGGTTTTTAAACGATACACAAAATAGGTCAAAATTCGCATACAATCTACTTTGTATATCGACTCGTCATCGTTGCATTGTTATTGACTGCACTCAAATTGGGATGCAATCCGATCTGAGTGCAGTCGTATCGTCGCCGCTTTGTTTGTTCTGTATGACTATGACTGTGATGACTTCACTGAGACTGGAATGTGCTGATGTCGCTATTATGTTTCGTCGGCGGTCTGCAAGTAATTTAGGATTAATAATGTTATAATGATTCATGACTTACAATTAACTTATCTTTAATGGTGTAGGGATGTGGGTTCCTACATTCGGCCATCCTGCAGAATCGACTGACCTCAGGCGATGTCTTCTACGTCGTCCTCTGTCTCGCTTTCTTCCTCTTCGTGGTCCGTTGTCAACCACGGCTTCATATGATCGGCTGCTGTGCTGGTCATGTTTGGCCCCTCGTGCTGCCCCATTTTCTATACTTCGTAGCGCTCATTTCGCTTCGCCTTTGTTACTTCGTAGGGCCCTAGATACTCGGCATGTAATTTCAGCCCAGTTCCGAATTGTGTCCGTTTAATCGCCACCAGCTCGCCCACTTCATTCTCGTTTGGTGCCTTACGTTTCCTTTGATTCTCCATCTGGAACTTGGATATTTCTTGTCTTGCTTTCTTCCGCATGTTATCTCTAGTCATTTCGAACTCTTCCAGCATTGCTTCTTCTAATAATGCTTTTATCTCCATATCCTCTGCTGTTCGCATGATGGTTCCGAACTCGCTCCACTTGGCCGTAGCCCCATGGTACTCAAGTGGTTTTTAGAACGTGTTGGATGTTTATACGGCCGCAATATTCTGTGAATGCTGCGCCTCTATCCGAAATCAATCGTGCAGGGTTCCCAAAAATTTCACTTTGTGTTTCCAGCTTCATTATCGCCTCTTACATTTTGTCGTCTTAACCGTGTATATCCATGTGAATTTGGTAAATGTGTCGACCACTACAAAGAGATAATTATAAAATTTATTGGTTGAAGGTAATGGACCTAAATTATCGACGTGTAACGTGTGGAGCGGTAAGTCACTTTTTCCGATTGGGTGTAGAAACCCTTCCATCCGACCGTTCTTCCTCCCTACCAATATGCACGGCACACAATTCGCAATGACATTTTCGACGTATTTCTTAAGCTTTGGTATGTAATAATCTTGCTTCACTATAACTTCCACCTTCCGAGAGCTCTTGTGTCCTTGAGCGTGAACACTCTGGACAATTTCCTTCTGCATCGTTTTTGGAAGCATCAGCAGATGTGCCCCCTTCTCGAACTTGTACAGCAAACCACCTCTAACTTCATAGTCCTTGTAGGTTCCCGTAGCTGCAATTACATTAAAAATTAGTTGGCAATATTCATCTTTACTCTGAGCACCCTTGATTCTATGTATCAGCCCATCTTCGATCCTCATTACCACCGGGTACCTACTCAAGGCATCCACATGCTTTATTGCCGTTCCCTCTCGATGTATAACCTTCATCGAATACTCCTGCAGCATAATCGCCCATCTGGCTACTCGTGGGCATAAGTCTCTCTTCTTCATCGTTGCCTCGAACGCCTTACAGTCAGTTACTATGGTGAATTCCAGTCCTAAGAATATACCCTCAGCTTCGCAAGGCATTTCATGATCGCCAGGACTTCTAGTGTGTAGCTGGTGAACTTCCTTTCCGATTGGCTGGTTTCGAAGCTCAGAAAAAATGTCGGGTGAAAGTTACCATCCTCGTGTTCTTGTAGCAGCACCCCTCCATATCCTTCTATACTTGCATCCGTATGGAGTTCCGTTGGCAAACTCGGATTGAAAAGCTTCAGTACTGGTTCGCTGCAAAGACAAGACTTTAATAAATTAAACGCTGTTATTTCTTTTTCATCAAATCTAAACTTCTTCTTTCTGTAGTAAATCAGACAATGGCTTTGCTATCTTAGAATAATTTAAAATGAATTTTCTGAAGAACCCAGTTAACCCCACAAAACTCTGCACTTGCTTTACGTTGTTTGGTGCCGGAAATTTCTGCACTGCCTTGATTTTCTCCTCCTTACCGCTTAATACTTCCGTTTCCTACCACGTGACCTAGGAACTGTACTGTGCGAGATAGGAATTTACACTTCTTCCATTTAATCTTTGACCCATACTCTTCTGCCACTTTAAGCACAACTTTCAACTTCTCTAGTGCTTCGTCTTTGGTCTTAGCGAAAATGATAATGTCATCCACGTAGATCAGTAGATACTTCTGCGACACCAATCCACGGAATATCTGGTTGATGAATCTCTGGAAAGCGGCAGGTGAATTACATAGTCCGAATGGTACCTTCAAAAACTCGTACTGTCCGTCCGGTGTTACGAATGCTGTGTATCTTCTGCTATTATCCACAACGTCCACATGGAAAAATCCGTCTTTTAGATCTAATGTAATAAACACCTCAGCATCGTGAAGTTCGAAAACCTCTTCCATGACCGTCATCGGGAATCTGTCTTTTATTATTTTCTTATTCAACTCCCAATAGTCGATACACAATCTGTGTCTGCCGTCTTTCTTCTTTACTAGGACTATCGGGCTGGCATATTCTGACCTACTAGATACAATCACTCCTTCGTCTAACCATTCGTTTACCTGTTTGTTTACTGCTTCTCTCTCAATGATAGCCAGCCTCCGTTACTTTCTATATACCGGTACTTCGTCCATCAACACGATCCCCATCTCAATACAATATTTTTGCACAATCTCTGGTGAATACGATTCCACTATATGATTCACGACCTCACGTTACTCTTCGTTCCCCACTTGCAACATCGATTCCCAATCCTCCTCGCCGGTCCACTCGATATTGAAGACGTCATTTTCTTCTAATTCGTAACTTTGTTCCGGTTCCTCATTTTCCAAGATTATGTTCTTTACACTCTTTATCTTACCTTGACTCATGACCAACTCCACGTTACGTAGGAAATCCCGTCCCAACAGAATTGCGTCTGGAATCCACTTGTCGGGCACTATTTGAAAACGAACCCAGTGACTGTTTTCCTGGATTTTAATTTCCACCAGGCACGATCCTAATGTCGCCCGTGGTCTGCTCCCAAAACCTTTTAACATCATGCCGGATTTTTCAATATGAGCATTTTTGACCTTCTTTCGGAGAGTTTCGTGGATAATGGAAACATCACTCCCACTATCGACAAACGCGTGATATGGCTTACCTTCGACTTGTATTACTATGTGGCTTCCATCAGATTCGATTCGATTCACGTGGCTTATCCCTCTGGATGTTGAGGGAGCCATTTCCTTCTTTACCGGACAGTTGGGTGAAATATGCCCAAACTGATTACAATTGAAACAACGCATGCCTCTTGTCTTGTCTGGGTAATTTGTTGCTAGATGCGATAGCGACCCGCAATTGTGGCATCGTCTTGGTTGTCCGCCGATGCCTGCATTACCAGGCACTATTCTTACTGGAGGTGCAGGTCTCACGTTGTTCTTGTTGGCGTTCTGTGTTGGTACACACCTTTTCATTTGCTTATAACACTCCATCTTTTTTTCAGCTGCTCTAAGGTTGTTGCCTCATACAAGATCGTTTTATTGTGAATAGAATCCGAAATTCCGTTCCGGATATATTCGACCAGTGAGGCTCCGTCGACTGCCTCTTCGTTTGAGAGTTGTTGCATGGCGTAGACATATTCCAATAAGCTTTCTGTATTCCTTTTCATACGCCCCTGTAGTGCACGGTGTACATCGATCCCCGATTGAGTACTTTTAAACTCCGCCTTTAACGTAGCTTTTAATATCGCGTAGCTGGATACTCCCGCCGTTGCTTCTATCGCCGGTTTCGCCGCTCCTCTTAACAAGCGCTTTGAATATAGGAACTTTTGGATGTCACTCCACTTACACACTGTGGCGATTTCTTCAAAGTCCTTGATCCACGTCTCCAGTTTCTTTCCCGATTCCCCCGAAAAGTGGTCGAGTGAGTCCTCTACATCTCGGAACACGAAATTGTTTTCGTTGGACATATTTGGGTCTTCTTTTTTTTCTTCTTCTTCTTTTTCTTCTTCTTCTTGAGGTTCGGTTTCCTGTTTTTCCCTTTAATCTTCTGATTTGTTTTCAGCTGTGCCTTCTATTACACCGTCTTCCGTCTTGCCGTTGATAATTCATCCATGAAAATTAACTATACCCGCGCCTCAATTATTTCGACTTATCGTACGACGTATTCGACCTACAAATGACGTAACTGTCTCAACTTAATACAAATAATATTGTGTTTAAGCGGGCTCTAGGTCAATAAAACTAGGTGTTAAATGCTTACCAACGTTTCGAGCATGAATATGCTCTTCTTTAGGCCTTTATTGTAAAATAATATACATGGTCAATAATGTCATCTATACAATACATCAACATTTTTAACTTACAATTTAATTTAAGAAACTTAATTTTCACAAACAAAAATATGTTCAAGAGAACCACACATTGCACACTAAAAATAATTAAGTTGATTTAGAAAAAACTATTTAAAAATTATAAATACAATTAAATAATTACATTTACTTTAAAATACATTAAATTACGAAAAAATCTCCTTATTGGATCACACCCCCCAACACTGACAAAAGACTATACTTAATTTTGCCTTTTTTATTGTTTTTTATTAGTTGGCTGTAAATGTTACTGAGATTCTCACAATCAGATCGTCTGTTGATCGAACTCTCTTCGTTTTTGATATGCAGCATTTCCAACAACATTCTCTTGTTAGGGTGTTTCTCAACTTCTAGTATAGTCACATTTTCAAAGTCAGGTTTGTGGTCCTGCTCTATGCAGTGGAGGGCAAGTGCAGTTTTTTGAGAACCACCACTGTTAATGTCAGACCGGTGGCCGGAGAGACGATTGCGGAGTTTTTGTTTGGAGGTGCCAATGTATACAGACGAACAATTTGTCCCTGTCCCACCTATACAATTAATTTTGTAAACAACATCAGACTTATCCATTCTATCTTTTTTCCCTTTTGTGTTAGAAAATAGAAACGTTTTTAGAGTGTTGGTGTTGTCTCAACTTAACGCATCACGTAATTTTTCAACTAAGCACATACGACGTAGCTATCTCAACTAAACGCACGACGCCAACGTAGCACACAACGTAACGACTTCAACTTTACTGTACTTCTATCGATTTCATATACGACGTAGCTATCTCAACTTAACGCACGACGCCAACGTAGCACACAACGTAACGACTTCAACCTTACTGCAAGCGAGATAACGAACAAGAAAAATAAAAATAAAAAAAAATTCGTGCCTAAATCCTTGAATCCTTTTTTTAAAAATCCTTTTAGTAAATCCCGTTTGAGCCCTTATGTAGGATCGAATTCATAATTAAACAACAATCAACTTTGTCCAGTTTTAAAATTAATTAACAATTTTATTCCTATTTTAGCTTTTCTTTTTCTTTATGCTTTACTTTTAAAATAACTTTACAATTTTATTCATATTATAGCTTTTCTTTTTCTTTATGCTTTACTTTAACTTGAACTCGAATTGCAGACCGCCGCGCCACCGTGTCGTTACCTTGACGTTTCCCAAAATCAACTCTCTCGTCCAGTCACAGTTGAGTCCATAAGATGAGGTCCCACAGGTACATGTGAGACATGAGACGATACCATCCCCACGCCGCCTTCGATACCCAGCTCATTACCCAGCCCACTCCGCACATTCCAGCGATTAATCCAATGCACACCAGTACTCGCCTTGCCATATCGTAGCTGTTTCTTGGAATTTTGTGGGTTCGTGGCGGTTTTTAAACGATACACAAAATAGGTCACAATTCGCATGCAATCTACTTTGTATATCGACTCGTCATCGTTGCATTGTTATTGACTGCACTCAAATTGGGATGCAATCCGATCTGAGTGCAGTCGTATCGTTGCCGCTTTGTTTGTTCTGTATGACTATGACTGTGATGACTTCACTGTGACTGGAATGTGCTGATGTCGCAATTATGTTTCGTCGGCAGTCTGCAAGTTATTTAGGATTAATAATGTTATAATGATTCATGACTTACAATTAACTTATCTTTAATGGTGTAGGAATGTGGGTTCCTACATCTATGAGTGGCACTTGTATAGAGGAAACTGAAAAGCTTTCCATTCTCGGTATGTGTGTTACCAACCACCTTCTGTGAAATGATCACATATTTGATGTCGCAAAAAACGCTGCGAAATGCTTAGGTTTCTTACGACAATGCAAGAAATTTGTTTCTCCCAATGATGTGGTTGTTGTCTATAAGGCGTATATTGGTCCAAAACTAGAGTACAATTCTAATGTCATATTCTGTGTATTCAGGTTCATGGTCAACGTATTTATCCGATTCAATAAAGTCTAATAAATTATTTTGTTAACTAATGAATGCTTGCCACGATTCTTCGAGTTTTTTAAGCCGAAATTCCAACGGTTATAAGCTGGTCATACTGTCAATGGAATTGGCAAATATAATTTTGTTCATTGTTGCAATTATATAATTATATAATATAATTTTATTAAAGAGCAATTAATAAAAAAAACGAATAAATTTGGTTTAAATAAATTAAGTTGAAACACAAAGTTAGGTAGGTACTGTTAAATTGTACCGTTCGACCGTTATGAAATGTGTCCATATAATATTTAGCTAGCTTGTAGGATTTGGTACCGCTATGTGCCGAAACACGTGATTTTTGTATATGTATGGCTTGTCCAATTTCCACACGGTCAAAGGCAAAATCACACTATTTCAAATGTCTTATATAGAGATTAAAATGTTAACCAGCTTTAAACGTTTATGTTTTTTATAACTATAGCTAAATAGGTATTTCTGACAAAGTTTATTAAAAAAAAATATTCATCTTCAATGTTTTAATAGATTCTGAAATGCGCGCACTTTTTTATATATTTTAATATAAAATCACACACATATATTATGTTCCACAAGTTTTAGCATTTGTCATTTATGTGTGCTAACAATTTTTTTTTTATTTTCACCTTATCAAACTTATTTTTAAGCAAGATCCTGAAAACATCCATTAATAAAAATAATAAAAAAAGCTGATGCACGCATCCGGGTCGAAGGACCATTATGTTTGAGAACGGAAGAGGGATTCCAGGAATATATCACTAATTGTGTATGATTGTTTGTTTCACAGGTGCATGTTTTAACTTAATGTTTGTGTCTTTTTAAATGTTTATAAATGAAGACAAAAAAACTTTATATTCAATGTTAAATGTATTAATGTGTTTAATGAATTTAATGTAGCTTGTATAAATATATAATTTAATGTGTGGTAAACTGTACTGTGTAACGTGTTATGTGTTTATCAAATATTAGGCAACTTAAACGAAATGAACAACTCTTGTCAACTGCTTGGTTTCGAATGAATATAAATGTTCTTGCTATTTCTAAGATAATAAGTTACTGTGAATAACAAGTTTAATTGAGTGAGTGGTTTGTTTTGGTTTTGTTAAAATTATTTTATATAACAAATCTTTTTCTCCGTAATACGGTTTCTACTTACTATCTTGGCAAAAGTTTTTGATTTTCCGCGTAATTAAATTATTAATGAACAATTATATTTTAAAGAAGGAGATAAATTAACTATTGTGAAAGAAATAACTCATCGAATTGAAACGAAGAATGATAAACCAATATATAAACCATTATATAGATATGCAGAAGTACATACAAATGAAGTAGAAAAACAAATAATTGAAATGCTAGATCAAGGTATAATAACGGAAAGTAACAGTCTGTTTCGGTCGTACCCAAAAAGATAGACAATTCAGGACTCACTAAAAGATTGTAGAAAAGAATTTGTATTAACAACCGGTGCATTAAATTATGTAATCGGATCTGTACTTTCACAATTGAATCACCCAATATGTTATGCATCTCGTACCCTCAATGAACATGAGCGCACAATTGAAAAAGAATTACTAAGTATTGTTTGGTCAACCAAATATTTCAGACCACATCTCTTCGGTCGTAAATTGAAAATACGAACCGATTACACCTCTTTAATATGGTTAAAGAAACCAAATTCTTAAGAAACCAAATTCAAAACTCCAAAGATGGAAAATTAGTTTGAATGAATCCGACTTCGATATTGAATGTTTAAAAGGAAAAGAAAATCATGTAGCAGATTATCTTAGTAGGTTTAAGGTAAACGCAGTTAACAGAAATGAATATACATCGTTAACTAATATTACTTAGGTGCATAACTCTTTTAAAAGATTTAAGTTATACAAACAATGCGTTTAATCTCATTCAAAAGATTCATGAACAATATAATCATAGAGGAATACAAGAAACATATTTTGAAATTAAAAATGAATACTATTTTTCAAAATTAAAGGAATTAATAAGAAGATACATTAATAATTGTACTGTATGTCAATTGGCGAAACATGATAAGAGAAAAAATTAAATTTAAAATATTCAAAACAAAACAAGCCAAACAAGCTCTTACACATTTATTTCTTTCTTTTTTTTTTATTTATTTATTTATTTGTTCATCGACTGTACATGTAAGTTTAACTTATATTAAGTACTGGTAAAAGTTAATTATTAACAATAATTATCAAGAATTGAATGCAAAAAAAAAACTACTTCAGAATACATAATATAGTTAATAAGTAATATAATAATAAGTAGGAGGTTACAAAGATAAACTGCATAAATGAAAAAATGTCGCAAACTTATTAAATATTTATGTCTTGGTGAAATTAATTGTAAAGTTCGCACGAACCTTCCAGATTTAAGAAAGTTAAATAGGTATCTTGAAATTTCGTGGACAAATATTTTTTGTAGAGTGAGAACTGTTCTGAAGTTAACGTTAGTATTTAAAGAGCATCCAGTGTTTTGATTAGCAAAACAAGAAACATGCTCATGACGCTTTAAATTAAAAACATATCTGGTACAACTTGCCGTCCACACGCTTGTACAGAGATGTGATAAAATATTATCTTACTGCTGGGAAATATTATTGAACTGAATTTGCAATATTAATTATAAATTTATTTTTGAAGAAAAACCTTCATGTAAAATACTTGAGATTTTGGTACAATTGTTTTGAGAACCATGTTCAATAAGTTGCATGATAGTGCATTGCCTTGCCTTAGATCTTTCTCAACATCAAACGGTTCGGTGGTGTTCTAACCAACTTTGACAGAGCAGCGAGATTTCTTCATCGTCATCCTGCACAAGCAGACAGGTTTCCCTGGGAGCAATGCCGATTAATTTCTGATCCTAATGAAAAAACAAGACTGCTCCAATAAATGCTGGTGCAATTGTTTGATGAACGTTTGCCAACCAAAACAATTAAAATTCAGAACAAAGCATGTCCTTGGTTTAAATCAAGGGCTATTAGAAACAGATTATATGGTGTAATACTCTGCAACTCAACTTAGCACTCGTCTGCTCACAATCAAGATAAGAATGACCGTACAGAACTGACAATCTGGAAGTGGAATACTTACGTGACGTGAAATAAAGCCAAACGAAAGAAGATCAAATTTTAATTTTGGTCTTTTTTCGTCTTTAAAAACGAAATAACGCCTATTTGGCTATATTACGTTGTTTAAAATGAGATTATGACAAAAATGTTTTGTTTAATTTTGGAAATAGAGTCAAATCAATTTATTAAAAATAAGTAAGTTACGTTTGGGGGGTACATGCTGCCCCTGAAACCCCCTTCCTTGCCCTTTGATAAGATAGGGTGGGTGCGAGTTTGGGTAAATGCAAAGTTTTTGGCCTTATTTCGATTTCTAAATTGAAATTAAACAAAACTCATAATTTGGTGTTATTTCGTTTATAAAAAAGGCAATATGGCCAATTTGGCGTTATTTCGTTTAGCGCTATTTCACGTCTACAATAATCAAAACATTTATCGCTCATCTTCCAATAAAAGCAAACGGTATTTCTTTGATTTTACTAAGTTCAACAGATATGTAAGCCAATTTTATATATTATATTTCATTCTTTGTATATACAGATAATAAAAATGTCTTCAAAATGAGAAACAAGGAATGCAATACTTTTAGCAAATGGTAATTATCAAAAAAATCCAATTTTGTTTTTATTATATTTTATTCTTTCTATATATAGATATTATGTATGTGTTTAAAATGAGATACAAGGAATGCAGTACTTCCACAAATAATAATTGTCGAAAAAGCATACATTAAGAGGGCTTTGACATTACTTTCCAAAATCTTTATTTATACTTTGTGTATAAACAATATTATGAATGATTCATTTCTAAATACATTATAAAAATGTATTTGTTAACACATTGTTCCAACATTTTTTGCAAAATGGGCGTTAAGATGCCCAATGAGATTTGATGTAGTTGCGGTTGGAGTTGTTCGGGTTGTTGAGGTTGTTGGGGATGTTGAGGTTGTTGTGGTTGTATTGGTTTCATTAAAGTCCCAAACTGGTTCTGATTCGTAGGAATCACATTTGGATTAACCAACCATATCGATATATTTGATGAGCTTCTTTGATTTAGGGTGGTATTTGGTGGTGGCATTATAAGATTGCGCCACTATGTTCTTTATTGTTAAGTTTAGTGGTTGCGGGGGAATTTGTTGAAATGTTTGTTTGCAAAACTGATCCGGGTGTTAGATTTAAAATATTCGTAGGCCGATTTTGAATCATTTGCTGCAGTTTCTCAATACTAACCCTTTGAATTAGTAGCAACGAATTAGAATCACATTTTATGGGAATTTCATAACTTCTGCTGGGCATAACATCAGTTGGGAAAGAATTTATTTCTTCGGTGGCCTTGCAAGTACTTGAATATCTAGACCTTTTGCTATCATTAACAGGATTTCGGTACTTCTGACGATAGTAGCTAACATCCATTCCATCGGGAGCAGACATGATGCCTCGGTTTGCATTATAAAGAGCAATACCAGTCCTTTTTGATGATTTTAGCATTTCTGTATCCTCAGTTTCTATTTCGGTATATTCGTCGATTATTGGATAACTACTATAAACCCTAGCTGGACGTTTGTTTGGATTACGGCTTGGAGTCCACCAGCCAATAGCTAATGATGTCGTTGCTGAACCGCCCACCGGAATTCCTCTATAATCTTTGTTGCCATAAGCTAATTTAGCACTGCCGTTGAAATCAATTTGATTTGATGTTGCCATCCCCAGTCTTCTCGGAATGGATTGATTAGTGCAATACTCGTCTACACTGATGTCCCTTGACCGCATTGGTGCCCAGTTGTGGTGTTCATTTGAAGGACGTTCTTCTGGTGTTTGAGTTGAAGTTGTACAAGCTAGGATCATTTTCTTACAATCATGTTGGCACTGATCAAGAATCGTTTGCACATCATCCAGCAATTTTAATATCTGATCTGATTTTCTTTTTGTCCTATTATCATCCATTTGGTTATACTTTTGTGTATTTACTTTTCTAGAAAAACTGGGCTAACGATAAGCAAAATATATATTTCCAATTATATTTTGTATATATTTTTTGATTGATTTTATTCTATGCCAATGTCTCTTATTAAAATAAAAATGTATCTATCGTTCTTCTCTTTAAATATGCAAGCTGTTGATTTGCAGGAAGCAAAATTTTATCTGAATGCAATGAGAACCTATTTGTGACTTAGTCTTCGTTAATATAGTTTTGTATTTTGATGCTGGAAACAAATTATATTCCGGAACAAATTTACCAGCAACCTATGCGCAGCGCATGTTGCATGTTTTTGAATACAATAATTTCTGTGACGCTTAAAACAAAAAACTATTGAAACTTGATAGATAGATAGATAAATAGAAAGAAAAAGAAATGTATGTATTTAATTTAAATATGTTGAAATTCCAGTAGAAATCCTTTTCTAGGAAATAGTATTACCCAACTTGTAGTGTGTAGGTTGATATGAATGCAAAGTTTATCTATGTTATGTAACATACTTCAAGTGCAATATAAAATAAAGTAGTTGACATTTCAAGAATTAAAAAATATCTAAACAGACAATAGAATTTGTCTGAAAACAACACAAAACAAGCTTTATCAAGCCAGAGTTTATTTTGAAAGTGGACTTAGGAGTCTTGTGTTCGTATTCAGATTTTAAAAGAAAAGGTCATCGTTTATTAAGGCCAACAACTTATTATCTTAAGCGGTATTTCGGTGTCCTTTGCCATACATACTTCTGAAACGCATTAATCCACTCTTTTCAGACTTTATGTATAAACTCCAAGACTTTAAATATGATAAGATCGAAATTGAACGTATTTTTTTAGGGGAAAACTTTGTTCACACCGTATTGAGTGTTCTCTCCTGAATGTACTTTACTCAAGAGAGCAAACTTGCAGTGTTCCATCAGTTTTTATTCACAGCACCCAATGCGGTTTTCATTTGAGGATTCAGTTTTATTTCCAATTAGATGAACCGCTTCATAATTAACGTAATTTTAAAAAAAAAATCCTCAATAATGTAAAACATGAAAACAGCAAAAACGCAAATAATGTAAAACGCGCAAAATGCAAATGACGTAAAACGTGAAAAACGTAATAAACACGAAAAATATGCCATGTTTTCGAAAGGGATATCTATCCATGCTTTATCAATGTCAAAAACGATTTCATCTCCAAACTGCAGCTGATAGTCTTTTCTCTAAGTTTAATAATTTCACCATTCAGGTTAACTCTTAACCTCCGGAAAACAAAATAAATATGAGTAGTATGAATAAGAGAGTTCTGGGGCAGCGGCGCGGCGGCTTAAAAATTTACGTTTCTTTTTGTGTTTTTTGCGCATTTTCCGCGTTTTTGCGTTTATTTTCTATATTTCCACGTATTTTCTGTGTTTTGCATTTTAGTTTCTGTGTTTTTGCGTCTTTTCTGCGTTTTGCTGTTTATTTTCTGTGTGTTTGCGTATTTTCTGCGTTTTCGCATTTAAGTCTCTATTTTCTGCGTGCCCCGTGGCGTATTAGTTAGTATATCGGACAGGTTGGTGATATTTGCCTCAAGGACATAATCCCAAAAAGGAAAATTCCCAAGGACGAAGTCCCCCAGAAAAAATGGAGCAAATTCGAAATCATCAAAAGAAAATCCCCAAGAGAAAATTCGAAAAGAAGCAGAGCAAGTATAGTGAATCAAGAAATATATTTGCACTGCTTATTTTGGGTCTTTTTATACTTATCTATTATCATCAAAGCAACTTAAACTAAGCTCATTCACAGCCCTATTAATAAAATACCCTACTTGCTTCTTTAGTCATGAGTTATCTAATGTGGTTTTTCATTGCTCGCAAAAAGTGCTTTTTATTAATCTAGATATATTCTTTTCTCATCTTTTTTAGATTTTGCGTTTGATTGGTGAAAAAAAAAAATCAAATCTAGGTTTCTCGATTCCAAGTAAGATTTTTTCATGAGAGACTGCCAACTTTTCAAGTTAGTGCGAACTCAGTTTGCCTCCCTCTCAGCATTTAATAAATTAATGAAAATACTTGTTACACACAAACAAATATTTTTGCTTTTCATTCGGCAAAATAAATCTGATATCTCATATCTGAAGTTTTCAATGAAAAACCACTGACATAACGCAAAAATTCAGAACTTATCCGTTTAATAACATTTCTTATTTAAAATAAAGAAATAATGTCCCGTTCCGTTCCCGTTTTCATTTTTCTTTTCTCTCCCTTTTATCAAATCGTACTACTAAAATTATAAGAAAAGAGAGCGTATTGTAAGAATGTTTTCTGGAGAGAGAACATTTACAGATATTCATGTTATACAGTTATCCATTCCTTATCCTGCCGTATTCGGTGAGTTAAATTTATTTTGTTTTTATTTCATCGTTTAAGGGTATGACAGATTTATGAACTGAAATTACGAGTTATATGGTGTGACAGCATTTTAGCAATAACTCATTGATATTTTTTGCTTTTTGGTGTTTATTAATATGGGGGTCAGTATAGTATAGTATACAGTATGTTAGGTTAGGTTTATGTGGCTGTCAGGAAGACTACTGACACACTTAGACCACAGATAGGTCCGTTGTGACACCACGAAATGAGCGAGGGAGTACCTCTTTAATTAAACCAGTTGGAGCTTCTTAAGAAGCGATGTAAAGATAGAATATCTACGTGCGACAAATCGCTAGGATCGTCGAAAAAGAAATTACCCAGGTGTAATTTACGTCTTTGGGAGAGAGCTGGGCATGAACAGAGAAGATGGGTGATAGTCTCCTAGTCCTCCTGGTCCATGCAGCTTCTGCAAAAATCATTAGAGAATACGCCAAGTCTTATGGCGTGTCTTCCTATGAGGCAGTGTCCGGTAATGACACCAATTACGGAGCTAAGATGTAATCTGCTCATAGATAACAAACATTTAGTACGTTTTTGATCTAATTTTGGAAAGATTTGTTTTGTCGCTACGCAGGTAGTAGTGTTTGTCCACCTTAAATATGTTTTCTCTATGGCATTTAGTTTTAGCATGAGTTTGCTTGTAGCGATAGGTATACCAATATCATTTTGGCAACTCTGGCTTTGTATTGTATGCCTGTGTCTAAATTAGCTCCTGAGTTTATTTAATTTTATAGTGATAAATTATCAAAATAAATTTGTTTTTGTGCAACTTAATGGTTAATCTCATCGATCCGCATAGAAAAAGATTTCTCTAGTGGCATTATTCATATTGGTTAACAAATTAAAAGGCTATTTTCTAAAGTGTAATTTAAATCTTTAAGCCTCATAAATTAATTTGAGTGAAAAAAGCTGTATAAAAAACTATTTCTTCTCTTCACCACTACCGTTCAAACTATTGTTATTATTTTCCACTGGTGAGTGATAATTTTTGGTGTATGTTCTGCTTTGAAGCAAATTGGAAGCTACATAAAATTTTGAATTGTTTCATTCCACAACAACTTTGTTCGAGCCTGCAAGGGAAAAGAGAGGGAATCATCGTAATCACCGTGACGGCGAGATCGACAACATACACAGAGCCGAATACTGACTCAACTGACTGTAGGATTTATTATTTACCTTTGCTGGGTGAGTTGATTTTAGTATTGTTCTGCAAAGAAGCTTTCAGAAACAACACACTCAAACAAATTTTGTTTTCTCATTTCCTTACATACACATGGAAAATTTTTACTGAGTTTGAGCTGATCATCACTCCATCTTATAAAAACCAATACTTCGATCTGGATAATAAGCTTTTTATAGCACCGAATACAAAAACCATATCTTAACTTTTATAGCATTGAATTCAAAATATATCTAATACCGAAACCAATTATATAACTACACACTACTCATCGCAAAAAAGTGGACTAAACTACAGAAATTTAAAAATAAGAAAAATGGCTTATCATAAAAAGTGCTTTGCATGTAAAAATCCTATTAATGATGATGGTGTTAGCTGCGGATTTTTTTGTGGAAACTTTTTTCATAAACTATGCGCAAATGTATCTGATGTGATGCAATTTCTTGATGAAAATTCAAATATTGTGTTCCGCTGTAATCAATGTGCCAAGTTTAAATTGTCCATAAGTACTTTGTACAATAAGGTGAACGAATTGGTTTCGGTGGTTGATTTGCTTGTGCAGAAAATTAGTGGTGTTGATGCACTTCACGCAGACGTAAGAAAAATACTGGATGTTGTTGCGCCGAATGTTATTGCTCCGAGCACTGAGGAGAAGAAAGGAGACATCGGCGGATGTACAATTTACAATGCTAAAAATGCATCTTGTTCTAGTTCTGTAGTGTCCCACTCATCTAGTGATCAATTAGAGAACACTGTGGAAAATATTGATAATGCATCTGTTGGGGTGGTTTCTGGTTCAGGTATTGCAGTGAGAGAGCGAAGAAATGATGATTTGCCTACTCTAAACATTGTTCATGAAAAATGAAAACCAGTAGCTGATAATGAATGGACCACAGTAGGAAATCAAGGACAAAAACAAAAACCGAAGCATAACAGAGTGCATGTTTATGGGCAAGATGTGGTTGATGGCCTTGATGTTGTTGTTACTCATAAATGGTTCCATGTATTAAAATTCGAACCGTCAACATCAGAGGAAAGCATATCCAAATACGTTTCTGGAAAAATTGGTTTGAGTGAATCGTGTGTTAAATGTTATAGACTTGCCAAGAAACATGCCACAGATTTGAAGTACGTTAACTTCAAAGTAGGAATACCAATGAACAGGTCCAAGTTAGCACTTATTGATTCAAACTGGCCAATAAATACTGTTGTGAGGGAATTTATTCCAATAGACAGGTCAAAAAACGAAAAGATTGTGAAGATACCGAGTCAAATGGAATTAATTCAGGGCCAACAAGGGCCAACATAAATGAAAAAAATACTACGTTATCAATATATTATCAGAACATGGGTGGAATAAGAGGCAAACTCAAAAACTTTTCTGCGTTGGTTGACTCTTCTGAATATGATATTTTTGCATTTGTGGAGACTTGGTTGTTCAATGAAATCAATAATGAGGAAATTTTAAATACATCTGAATTTTCTATATTTCGTCGTGATCGTCATAATGTTGGGACCAAACGAGGTGGAGGCTTGCTTCTCGTAGTTCGACATCCATTGCTTGCTTATCTCGTAAATCTAAACAACTCACCAGCAGATGACAACAGTACTGAACAAATATGCGTTTGTATCGAATGAAACAACGAAAGCAAATTATTAATATTTTTGAGCTATATACCACCTAATTCCTCTACATCTGTTTATGCTTCTCATGTTAAAAATATTGAAAATGTAGTTGCCAATTTTTCTAAAAGTTTTCATTCAGTTTGCGTTGTTGGAGATTTTAATTTGGGGGACATTATGTGGATGCAATTTGAAAGCAAGGTATTGCCAATGGTTCTTACATATGAAAAAGAGTTTGAACTCATTGATTCTCTATTTTCTTTGAATTTAAATCAAGTGTGCTTTGTACAAAATTCTTTAAAAAGAATACTTGACTTGGTATTCGTAAATAATGAAATCGAAACTTGTGTATCTGAATGCACTCCTTTGTTTTCAAATTCTATTCACCATGTTTCCCTTTCAGTTTTAATTAAATCCATTTGTTTCAAAAACTTTAAGTAATTATGTTCTGCTTTAGTAATTATGTACAGACAGTTGAAGGTAATTTAAAACGTAATCCTAAACTTTTCTGGAATTTTATTAATTTAAAACGAAAATCTTCCGGTTTTCCATCTAAAATGTCCTACAATAATGTTTCATCTAGTGATCCTAAAACAATTGTCACTTGGTTTGCAGATAATTTTCAGAGAACATATAATTCTTCAAATTTAAGTATTGGTAACAACTATGATGGTGGTTTTTTATCGCCAATAACCGATTATTGTTTTTTCTATGTGGAAAAAGATGAAGTTATAACAGCTCTTCGTGAATTGGTTCCATCGAATTTTCCTGATTGCCATGGAATTTTCCCTATAGTTTTGAAACATTGCTCTGAAGCTCTGAGTACGCCACTTCAGTTTTTATTTAACCAATCTTTAAGTTGTGGTTATTTTTTAGAGGATTGGAAAATTTCTTTTGTCAATCCGATTTTCAAGTCTGGTAGTAAAAAAGACATAGAAAACTATCGTCCTATAAGCAAGCTAGCTTCTATTCCAAAGATTCTAGATAAAATTGTAAAAACTAAAATGTATTGCATTATGAAAAATCACATTTCAAATTTTCAGCATGGATTTTTTAGTGGCCGTTCAACTTCCACAAACCTGGCCTGTTTTTCGAAAAAATGTTTTGATACATTGGAAAAACATTGTCAAATGGATGTGGTGTACACGGACTTTGTAAAAGCCTTTAGTAGAGTAAATCACCAAATTTTAATTGCTAAATTAAAAGCATATGGTTTTGATGGAATTTTACTTAAATGGTTTGCGTCTTATCTTAGCGGTAGAAGGCAGATAGTTAAAATAGGTGATGTTGAATCTTATCCTATAATTGTTTATTCAGGCGTTCCTGAAGGCAGTCATCTTGGCCCACCTCTGTTTGATTTATTTATAAACGATTTTCCATCTGTTTTAACTGCATCAGAATGCCTAATGTTTGCAGATGATGTAAAGTTTTTTAAAGTTGTTAATAATTTAAATGATTTCGAATTTCAAAAAGATATTTATATGTTTGAATGTTGGTGTAGGCAAAATGATCTGCTTCTTAATTTATCAAAGTGCTCCATCTTAACATTTTCTCGTAAACTCAACACAATAAATTTTGATTATTACATTAACGGTTCTAATTTGTGTAGGGTTGATGAAATAAAAGACTTAGGAGTTAATTTTGATAATAAACTTACCTTTGAGCCCCATGTCACTCATATTGTATCCAAATCAAACTCTATGCTTGGATTTCTCAAAAGAAATTCTACAGATTTTAAGGATCCGTATACATTAAAAGCTTTGTTTTGTTCTATTGTTAGTCCATTACTCGAGTATAATTGTATTATTTGGAACCCAAATTCAAAAAAGTTATGTGACAGAATCGAGAGATTTCAAAAAAACTTTCTTAGATTTGCATTGAAAGAATTTCCTTTATCTAGGAGTACTGATACAAATTATCATAGCAGATGTCTTTTGCTCGGAATGCAAACTCTTGAGTCGAGGCGTAGAATGTATAGTGTTTTGTTTATTCGTGATATTCTCTGTAATGATATTGATTGCTCTGATTTAGTATCTTACATAAATATATATGCTCCAAGTCGGCCACTTAGGATGAGACAGTTTATTTTTGAGGTTCCTCATTCTACTAATTATGGGCAGAGTGAACCAATTTCCCATTGCTGTAAATTATTTAATATATATTATGAAAGCCTAGATGTTTTTTTGCCTAGATGTCAATTCAAAACTCTAGTTTTAAATTTGCTTCAAAATTCTTAAAATTATTTATTTGTAACTTGATTTAAATTTAGTCTTAATTTTAAAAAAATTGATTAATTATCTTAGCGAAATCTGTGGATTGATTATCGTAGATTTGAATAATAATAATAATAATAATAATAATAATAATATTCACCTTGTTAGGTAAAACCGGCAATAGGGTTCCATTTCTGGCGAGTTCATCGGCTTTGCAGTTTCCCTCAATGTCTCTGTGTCCCGGCACCCAGAAAAGGTGAATGTTGAACTGTTCTGCCATCTCCATGAGAGATGATCGACAGTCGCGGGCAGTTATTGAGTTTGTGGAAACAGCACAGATTGATTTAAGGGCTGCCTGACTGTCTGAAAATATACGGATATCCGATGCAGATATCACGTTTTCCCTTAACCAGGATAATACCTCTTTAATCGCCAGAATTTCCGCTTGGAACACACTACAATGGTCAGGGAGACGAAAGGAGAGACTTAAATTTAGTCTGTCTGAGTACACTCCACCACCAACCCCATCTTTAGTTTTTGAGCCATCAGTATAAAAATGAACTGATTCATCTTTCAAGAATCTCTCATTTTCCCAAGTGGATCTTGGTGGGATGGTGACTTGAAAATTCTTGTCAAAAACTAGCTGGGGTATAGAGTAGTCGGAGTGACTTAATTTTGGTCCGAATGCTTTCAGAATAATGGAGTGACCAATTGAGTTATCGGTCCATTGAGAGATGGCTTTGAGACGAACGGCTGTGCTTGCGGCCGTTTGTTCGCTAAAAATATCAAGATGTATGAGATTAAGTAGAATATCAAGAGCAGCTGAAGGTGTCAAACGGTGAGCTCAGCTAATACACATACAGGCTGACCGTTGGACTTTACTTAACTTGTCACGATATGTAACTTTGTCTAGGGCAGTCCACCATACTGCTACCCCGTAAGTTAGTATCGGTCTGATGACCGCTGTGTAGAGCCAGTGGGTTATGTATGGGGATAAGCCCCATTTATTTCCGATAGCTTTTTTGCAAGAGAAGAGTGCTACTGTGGCTTTCCTAACTCTTTCTTGTATATTTGCTTTCCAAGGTAGTTTTTTGTCCAGGATAAGACCTAGATATTTAGCTTCATCTGAAAAACTTAGTGGAGTTCACATAATTGATGGGGGACTTATTTGGGGAATTTTGTATTTTCTGGTGAAGAGGACAAGTTCAGTTTTGTTTGGGCTTATGCCCAGTCCGCATTTTTCTGCCCATTTGAGCATAATATTTAGAGCATTTTGCATTAATTCAACGAGAATTTGAGCATGTTTTCCCGATATTGCAATGGCAACATCGTCGGCATACGTGATCACTTTGAAACCTTCTTTTTCTAGGCTTTCTAACACATCATTTACGACTATGTTCCATAGAAGTGGGGAAAGGACTCCGCCTTGAGGTGTACCTCTGCTGACAGATCTGGGAGATTTGTAAGGATCAAAGCTGTTAATAACCCATTTCAGTTTATCCTTAGAAATCAGACCAACAATATTTGTCTGTGTGTTGCTTGATAATGAATCAATGTTATTTATATTTTGTGAGCTACCTGGAAAATGGGTGTCTAGTAGCAAGGTGAGCGATTCTTCGCAAGAGTTGGTCCAAGAGCCGTTAGCTGTCTTTAGGGAGCTAGGCATTGTAGGATTTTTTGATAGAATTTTTCTTAATCGTGAAGCTTCTGAAGTTTCTTCTATTTTTCCACAGAAGTTCCTCCAGGAGGTTCTTTTATTATTTCTTAATTCTTTTTTATAAATTTTTAGGGATTCTTTATAAAATTCCCAGTCTAGACTATCTCTAGAATGTTTAGCTCGGTTAAAAAGTTGTCTGCACTTTTTCCTGAGCAGTTCTAGTCCCGAGTTCCACCAACGTGGTTTCTGTTTTCCTCTTATTTTAGTAAGAGGACAAGAAATGGGCATTGATTTATTGAGAGCTAGGGTGAGATCTTTGACTTTATCATTAAGATCATTTTTATAAGAAGGGATGCTTAAGAGTGATGGTTTAACTAATCTTACTAAAGTTTCTCTATATAGTTGCCAGTTGGTTCTCCGATAATTGCGGAAAGCTGGCTGTTTCTTAGTTTCTTCATCAAGGCAAAATTGGATGTATCTGTGATCAGAGAACGAATGTTCCTTAGAAACTCTCCAGTTTTTGATCTTGTGATGAATCGTGTCGGAGACAAGAGTGATATCTAGAACCTCTTGTCGGTTTTTGGTAATGAATGTTGGTTCATTGCCAATGTTACTTACTATAAGGTTAGTACTTAGAATAAAATCAAAAAGTGACTCACCTCTGTCAATTATGTCTGTACTTCCCCAGACGGTATGATGGGCATTAGCGTCGCACCCGATGATAAGGCAGACTTTCTGTCGTTCTGCTTCTCTGATTAGTTTCTCTAGCTTGTCGCCAGGAAGAGGGCCAAGGTGGTCATGGCCGAGATACGCTGATGCTAACCAGTACGCCCCGTGATTGGTTTGTAACCTAACTTCGGTTACATCACGATCGCTGTAATCAGGGAGTAAATATACATTAATGCTACTTTTTACTAATATGCAAGATCTAGGGTCACCATTATTTGATGCATACAGCAGGTAGTATCCGGGAGTCCTGAGTCCTTGAACAGTGGAATTGACAATCCAAGGTTCTAGGATCAGGACGATGTCTTCCCCTTTGTTTTGTAGACGGAGAAGAAGGGAGGCCGAAGCCAATTTGGAGTGATGGGTGTTAATCTGTACTAACTGCACCATCTTGGTTACAGCTAGGTAGATTAACCCCTACCACAGTTTGGTCGAGATCTACATCGGAATCGAAATCCGATTTAAGAAGGTCTTCCTCATTGCAAGATGTTTCATTTGCGGAGTCAGCAAAATCCATGTCGGAGTGTTTGTCAACGTTAGGAGCCTTTTCGACAGATGGCGGTTTTATATAAATGGAGGACGACACAGTGGAGGAGGTGCATGGAGTATCTACCTCCATCGTCTGAAAGTTGATATCCGAGGCATGTTCCTTCTCTGAAAATACATCCTGGGATTTTGATGGCATCGCGTTCGATGCGTTTTCCTCGTCTTTTTTTATATACTTTTAGAGTTATGGTAGACCATCCAAACCTAACCACACCTTGGGTTTCAGCCAATGGAGCCAATGAGTCCTTATTTATCACCACGATGGCTGATCTATAAGAACCTCGTGGATCCTCTAGCTTCGCAACCTTCCAGTCGTGAGTAGGCAGGGATGGGTTACAATACTGAAGCATCTTGAGGATAACTTCTTTATTGGAGAGTTCGGTATACAGTATGTTGCTTTTATCTAAAATTCAACATTTTACTATAAAAATTCAGTTTGTGAAGCAAACAGTCTCTATAAAGTTGTAAAAATAATTTTTTTACAGCTCCCTTTTTTAACACTTTTAGCTTTTTTTACAAGAGCGGTATCGGGTAGAGTACGATAACATTAGCGCCGAAAATTAATAACGGATTTTTGTCGAAGAGACCAATACAAACATTTTTTACTATGGGAGGGGGTCTATCTCCCCCCTTTTGGGCGGGAGGGGCATATTAATAAAAAAAGTACTAAACATGGAAAAAAAACATTTAAAAAATAACGGTAATACCTATATATAAGTATTAGATCTTTTTTGAAAGCCAATACTCTGTTTTATTAGCCGGTTTTTAAATCAAGTGAAATCTATCCACATATCCAGGTTTAGAAAAAAACTGCTTTAAAGCTCAAAATTGGGGAAAAAAACATAAAATAAATGTTTAAAATGTAATATTTCAAAACATTGAAAAAAAAATTAGAAACTTTGCACATACCCAAACTCGCACCCACCCCAAATCATATCACAGGCCTAGGCTGGGGGTTGCAGAGGGGCAGAATGCCCCCTCAAACATACCTCAATGTTGCTACAGCGCGCCGTAAGGCTGAGTGTTGGGAAAGTATGATAATTAAGAGTCAATTTGTGTAAGAATTAATCCATATCCTATTTTTAATATCAAATTAAAACCAAGTAAAATACTCAACAAAAAAAACAATTAATTAAATTAAAATAGTTGTTTTGGTAATATTTAATTTTCTCGAAAACTAGATGACATAAAATCATTTAGTTTTGTAACGCAAGTCTTAACAAACCATGTTTATCCAAAACCATCGCCACAAAACACCGTGCCAACAGGGACCGAAACTCAAAAATCATACACGAAAAGTTATATTATCGATTTTCTTCTTGCGACAATTTTCGCTCGTGCGAAATTTCGTAGCCCCCCGTTGGGCACCATTTATGTAACGGAAGTCTTAACAAACCATGTTAATCCAAAACCATCGTCACAAATCACCGCGCCAACAGGGACCGAAACTCTAAATACCTACACGAAAAATTATAATATGGAATTTCGTCTTGCGACAATTTCCGCTCGTGCGAAAGTTCTGGCCCCACGTTGGGCGCCATTTAAGTAACGGTCCTCTTCGAATCTACCGTTCCCATAAACGTAGACTGTTATATATTATTCCAATTCACTCAAAAAGCAGATACGATTTGCTTGAAGGACAGAAACTCCAAACTTAGCCAAAGGAAATCTCTGGTCTGAAATTTCCTTCGGTGAAACTTCTACTCTACGAAAATTCACTTCCCCCATATTGCACGACTTAGGATAATATAACCTTCCACGAGAACGCACCTAGGAAAGGATTAACTAGAATCAAACCTCCAACCGTTTCTTAAGACATACAACCTCATTTCGTAATTATGACCTGCCACGCCTATATTACGACTTACAACTGTACTCAGTCTTAGGAAATTTTCCTTCAACTTATCTCAACTCTACTTTTCTCTACTAGCATCTACGGTTTGCTATATCCCCATCATTAGTTCATGAAACTTCTTAAAAGTACCCACACGCCTAGTAGAACCATATAGAAAGAATTAAGTTGAAATTCATTGAACATAAAAAAAAAAGATGAGATGAAATGGATTGAAGTGGGAAATCATCGGAGCATTAACCTTCAGAGAGTTTCCACTTCGCATCTACTACGATCTCTTCGTATTTAGCTGAAATACACGTAATTCTACTGTAACCGTAAGGATAAACGACCTTGCTTCTGACCGTCTATTCTGATAAAGGCATAATCAATCAGTACGACCACGTCACTATTGACTTTCCTTCACCAAAGCCTTACGATATTTGAACAAAACTAATCAAAAATAGAACAAAGTTATTGTAAGTAGAAGAGAGAGGGTCGAATACTAAAGTTAACGAAGGATTTTAAACCCCCTACATCTTTCATAAAAGAGAGAAATTAAGAACCACTGTCTACCTACTCCTTCTAACCATGCCTACGACTTAATCCTTACCCCCATCTATCTTTATCCACCTTTAGTACCCATCTTCTTTCGATTCTAGGCACGTCCAGCCAGAGATAGATGAAGGCCACTTTTTTTTTTTTTTTTTTTTTTAATTCATTTTTTATTTTTCCATTTTCTTATATCTATCTTAATGCTAGACAAAAAAATCTTAAACAACTAACTTACAGAATAACTTAACTAACTTACTGGCCCCATACGGGAGCTCTAAATTATACTATAACTATATATTAAAAATGCCTTTGGGCGTAAAAACTAACTTAAATTAAATTCAAAATTACTTAAAACTAAACGAGAAAATTTTTAAAAACTCGTTTTTCAAGACATTTTATTTTATATAAAAACTTTAAACTACCCTTTACCTAAATAAAACTAAATTAACCTAAATAAAACTAAAATATACGTAAATATACGTAATTAACTTAAAACTACTTAAAAATACTTAAAATAACTTAAAACTAGAACAGCCACGAGCAGCATTTTTTTTTTTTTTTTTTGGCGCAGCAGCCAATGCATATAGGCACACACGCTTATAAATATGTATATGTATATTGATATATATACATATTGAACAGCGCCAAATGCACATATACACCAACAAATGCAATTTGTGTTTTATATTTTTTTTGTGCCACCACTGTCCTACATAAAATAAACCTAATAATACTTAAAAATACGTAGGTCGGCCAAGGCAACAACTTTGACTAACCATCAATATCAAGGTGGTCACCCAACCACCAGTATTTTTGAACTTGCTTATAAAAGTCCCTTTTGTCCCGAAGGGGCACAGCTCTTCTGAACCGCAGACGCTCTGCTCCGTTCCCAGAGCCGACGTCTCGACCATACAGGATTCCACAGTTCTACGGCCGACGTGGTAGATTAACGGAACCGCCAATCTATCCTGTATCAGCCCCCGACTGTCTAAATAGAGGAATATCTCGGGCGCGATGAAACCGTTAAGACAAACGCTCTCACTATATTCTTCATTGGGGTAATAAGCCCCGAAAATAAGTCCATTGGCTGAGGTCATCGCTCTTGCAATGTGACCCCGAATCAGCTTAATTAAAGGTTATCTATCCTGTTTATATTGGCCCCGTTGTATAAGACCTCGTTGGCATAATAATGTTTGTACTCCGACTCTGGTGTTCTGTGTAATCCAAGACAGGTCCTAAGACACTGCCTCTCAAACACCCGAATCTTTTCCATTTGAGATGGGTTAAACCACACAGGGCACCCATAGGCAATCATCGGCCGGATGAGGGCCATGTAGCAAATCACCTTCACCCTGTTTTCAAGGCGGCTGCTATAAAACAACCGTCTTGTCAGAGCAAACGCTCCCCTAGCTTTGGCCAGAGCAGCATCTATATGTCGATTGAAATACAGATTCTGATCTAGCCAGATACCAAGGTACTTTACTACATCTTTACTCGCCAGTGGATGTTCACTTGGTCCAACGATCACTAGATTTCTCCAGTTCTTTCTTGTATCCCTAGAAGCCTTAGACAAAGGGGTTCTAAACAGGATAGTTTCTGATTTCTGAAAGTTAATTTTTAACTTCCAGTCATCACAATATCGCTGAATCTTGTCGAAGTCACGCTGCAAGAGAATTCTGATGACTTCAACTTTTGGACCCGCTACAAGGTCATCGGCATACGCAATCGCATGAGTAAGACTACCTATCAGATCGCTGCACACTGGTCGATTCAGTACACACTAGCTGGTCAAAAGTCAAAAAAATAAAGTTATTGTCATTATACAAAATACCGTTAGGCCGAAAGTCAATATACTGAAATAACAAAAAACAACAAAAAGAATTTTTTAATTCCGTTATTATGTTCATGGGAAGCATATCAATGTAATCATTCAAGATTATTTGCTCACTCTCTATTTTACCTTCCGCGAGTTAACAAGTGTTTGATAAGTGAAGTATATGATAAAAGTGAGTAATTGGATTAAACAAAAAATGTCAGAAAATGCTATTGGTATGTATTTTTAATTTCAATTTAATTTTTGTAAAAAAAAAATCATATTCTATTACTATTATCTAAATGTTGGCAGACATTTTTTTGATAGTTTTAACATGTTTTTTTTTTTACTTTTTGGACAATTACAAAAAAGTGCAAAAAAGTGTCATCGTGAAAGTTTTGTCATTTGTAGTTTGGATTATTACCTTTAATTTGATGCTAAATTTAAGTGCCGAAAATTACCGAAACTATTTTTTTTCTTTTCTTTTAGGTACCAATCCGCCCTTTTTAGGGCGACCATTTCTTTCACAGAAAAACATTTTTTTATTTATCAAGGCGGAAGATCTTTTTAAATCTTCAGTTACGCTATGTGCAAGTGCAGTTTTGCAACACGTGGTGTCAAAACGGTCATTAACTGTTCTTCAAGAACCTGATCTTCAAAAATGTCTCGTGTACAGCAAAATTTTTGTTTCACACCTTTTTAAAAAAATCAAGGAAAACAAAATATCTCCTGAACGATTTTTAAGCCAAGAAGAGTCTTGGCTGCAAAAAGAATTCAAAATTCCATTGCCTGACGCCCAGATTACAACAACTTGTAGACAAGGACGACCTGACAAGGAATTCCAGAAATGTAGGAATAAGGCGAAGAAACGCAAAATTGAAAATCTTATGGACAGATCGGCAGAAGAATTGGCATTTGCTATGGAATCTAAACTTAGAATAGAAGGTAAACGTTCTAAAGCTGTGGTTCTAAAAAAAGTTGTCGAGAGTTCTCCAAAAACAATTAAAAGAATGAAAAAAAACCGAACCTATTGATAAAATGAAGCCATATACACCAGAAGAAGCCCTAGCATTGATAACGGACCTAAGATTGACTAAACACCAATATAGCCTACTGCGAAAAAGTGCGAAAGAAAGAAATGCCAATATCTATCCAGCATACGATAGTATTTTAGGAGTCAAAAAAGAATGTTATCCAGCAAATAACTTTTTGACAGTTACTGAGACACTATGTGAAGTCAAGCTGCAACCATTGTTGGACTTGACATTGAAACGTTTGTCTGCCGCACAATTTGAGTCTTTTGAAAGCCAACTAGAAGACGGTGACACATTGGAGTGTTCGTGGAAATGGGGCTCTGATGGAAGTGGTGGACATTCGCGCTATAAACAAAACTTTTTGGTCAATCCAGAATCAAGTGATGCCGATATTGTTCTCACATGTATAGTACCTTTAGAAATAAGGAAACATGTGGGTTCTAACACGGAAAATATCTGGATAAATTCAAGAACGTCTTCCTCACGTTTCTGCCGGCCAGTACGCTTTGAATTTGCAAAGGAAAACATTGAGACAATAAGAAGAGAGTTTACCCGTATGAAATCGGAAATAAATAGTATACAAACTACAAGTCTAATGTTTAACAGCAAAACTGTTTCAGTGAAGCACACTTTTTACAACACTATGGTCGATGGTAAAACATGCAACGCGGTAATGGAAAACAGGGCCAGTGCAGTTTGCTATATTTGCAAAGCAAGTCCTAAGGATATGAATAATTTGGAATTATGTTTACTGAAACCTCCTGATACATCAGCATATTCATACGGTTTACAAACTCTTCATGCTCATATAAGGTTTATGGAAGCTTTACTACATATATCTTATAAGATTGAAAATAAAAGCTGGCAGGCAAGAGGAGATGAGGAGAAATTAGCCGTTAAGAAAAGAAAAGAATTTTTACAAAATCAATTAAGATCAGAATTGGGAATATTAGTAGATTTTCCAAAGCAAGGTGGAGGTAATACCAATGATGGTACATTTTTTAAAGATCCAAAAAAGACTGCTGAAATTATAGGTGTAGATTCAAAACTTCTAGAGCGTTTTTCTATTGTTTTAAAAACCCTACCTTCAGGTTTGAAAATTGATACAAATAAGTTCCGAACTTACTGCTTAGATACAGCAAAATTATTTGTATCAAAATATAATTGGTATAAAATGCCTGTAAGTGTTCACAAAATTCTATTGCACGGTGCTGATGTAATTGAAAGCTTTCCAATCCCTATAGGACAGCTTTCAGAAGATGTTTTAGAAGCCCGTCAAAAGGATTATAAAATATTCAGATCCGGGTTTTCAAGAAAAATGTCCCGAATTGCGACGAATACTGATATTCTCCATTATATGTTTATCTCTTCTGACACAAAAATCTCCGAATTGAGGGAAATGCCAACTCGACAAAACAAAATCCAACCCATTGAAGTTATGGAAGTGGTTTTAAATTGATAAACAACTTTTTCAAAACCAACAAGACACAAATAAGAATTAAGTCCAGCTAATGACTCAAAATCGACCACTGTGCGCTGGTGTAAATACTAAAAAGAATCAGCGAGTTCACAGCTCCTTGCTGTAGACCGTTTTTAATATCAAAAGTTGTGGCGGAAGTTTCATTGCCACTTTTGACATAAAACTTTCTACCATTGAGCATGTCATGAAGCATATACAACAGTGGTTTACTTATGCCAAATCTGGTTAATTTCAGATAAAGACCCTCTAACCATACGGTGTCGAAAGCCTTCTCTAAACCAACAAGAACAGCACCTGTGCATTGATTTTTCGCTTTGTTCCATTGAACATCAGAAACTAACTTAGACGCGGCATGAATAGTGTCATGTCCCGCCTTAAAGGCAAACTGATTGTCTGGAATAATATTCTTGTCCTCAGCCCACTTAAACAGAGCTCTATTGAGAATCTTTTCGAATACCTTACTGATGCTTGGAAGAAGACTTATCGACCGAAGATTTGCCGGATTGGAGCTGTCCTTTCCCTTTTTGGGGAGAGGATGGACCACAGCTGTCTTCCAACTCAATGGATAATATGCATTATTCAATGCGTTGTTGAAAAGTGTGGTATAAATGTCTATTGCTTCCTCAGGGAGATGTCGTAACACAATGTTGGGTATACCATCGACCCCCGCAGATTTCTTTTTCTTTAATGTTTGAAAAATTAACTGAAGTTCTACCTTCGAAATTAACAATGAACTGGGTCCATTTCGCTCGGCGATGGTGGCGTTTGCCAAGTTTTCGTCATTGAACCCGCTGAAACCAGTATTCTCAGATCGCCATTGCGTTATGTTACTTCCAAGATAGAAATTGTGCAGCAAGGCTCTGTTCTCCAGGTCATGATTCGGACGAATGCTAGCATTCACCTTATACACTTGCTGGAAAGCAGCCCCTACAGCTTCTACCTTTTCCTCAGGATCTTCTATCATATAAGAATTATCATCGAAAACGGCACCTTTCGGATCAATACCCGCAATCATTAGTACGTCTTCGTTATCTGTTGTCCTCTGGAGTTCAAGACATGGAAGATCGTTTTGATCATTTCTTCTAAATATCTTATTTATTTGGGAATTCTGTTATCACAATATAAATTAATAGATAATCTATAGTTTTGTCTAATCAGAACGTTAATGTTTTTGATCGACGACTTCAATGTCCTAATCTCCAGATCACGTGTGTCCGTGAAACGTCTATAAAGAAGTTTCAACCTAGTCAGCAGTCCACTTTTTTGTCGGTGTAGTGAGTCGATTGTTGCGTTCTTGTATAAACCAGTAGGGTCTTGTTCCTTATATTTTGGGATTGTTTTGTCCATTGTTTGTTTTATAGTCGTATCCATTTGAGTCAGAAACCCGTCGATCTCGAGATTCGTCAGGTTTCTGTCATTTGGTGGAGAAATGTCATCGGAACGTATTTCTCTTGCCAAGGCGTTGGAGAAGCGTGGCCAGCGCGTCTTACTGAAATTGTAAGAGTGCACAGGCACATACTCATCCAATTCCACAAGTTCGCTCGGAAGCTGTATTACGGTGGTAAGTCCGCAGTTATCGCTGTCGTATTCAATTGTTCGTAAACAGTTTCTTGTCTGTTGATTTGTTGCGTCAGTTATAACAAGTCGTGAGTCAAGCAGTAAAAGATCCAGAAAGCCACCGCTCCTAGGAAACGAAGGTCTATCTGTCGCAAAAAGATCGATCCTACACTCAACACTGTGACGACCCATCCAATTAAATAAATGGTACCCTCTCGGATTTTGAATTTGATTTCCCCAATCTTCATGTTTGGCGTTCAAATCTCCTGCCATTAGATAATAATTTTCATCCAAGTGCATTCGAAAAGTTTTTCGAGTTCTGCGATAAAATAAGCAGACTGAGGTGCTTCGGGTGCGTACGCCGCGATCACGTACATTCTTTTCCCGTGAAGGAGCGGAATGCAAATGATGCAGGCTTCTAGCTGCCCAAATCTTCGCACTTCACAATTATATATAACCTTATATTTAATGCCCTTTCGTATGAAGATTGCGACCCCACCCCCTTGAGAGGAGTTAGGCCGATCCCTTCGCACGATATTGTAATTATTATTAGTCAATTTGTGTTTCTGGGTAAGCTTAGTTTCGCTAGCCCTAAACACATCAGGACTTTGGTCTTGCAGCAAATGAAAGAGATTTGCTCTACGTTCGGTCCTAATCAGCGAATTTACATTCACAGCTAGGATCTTAAAGGGTCGCTCAGGCAGCGCGCCTTTAACCATTTCGCGTTGCCGGCAGAATAGAGTAGAGGTAATCCACCCTAGCCGCCTGCTCCCTGATCTGTTTTTGCACGTCGGGTAACTGACCATGAATGGTCATCAACACCTGCATCAGATCTGCCTCTGGCGCAGGAGCCGTAGGCACTTGGACCTGTTTGGCTACCTGTGGTTGAGCTGTACCGTGTTTCCCTTTCCAAACGCGATTTGGGCGTAAGAAATTGCGGGATTGACGGAAGTTGTTTTCTGGCGTACTTCAGGGCGTCTCACCTCAACTGTTTTCTTTTGGGCTTTGTTTTGCCTAATCTCCTGAAACTTCGGACATCCCCGATAGTTTGCGGGGTGCCCGGAGCCTCGGCAGAGCGCACATTTTAACTGGGTCATATCTTTGACCCTATCTTGCCCGAGTTTACACTCCACTGTTTTGTGGGTATCTCCACATTTAACACAGACTGGGTCCATACCACAGGTAACTGCAACGTGTCCGGACCCTTGGCAGTTCATGCATTGAAGCAAGTCTTTCTGCTTATTTAGTTTTTCCCATCGTACAACTTGGTAATCCAGGACTGTTATATTCCTTAGACCACTTAATTTGCTTTGGGGCGAGAGTTGAACTAGGAAAAATGGTAAATTCCGTTTCTCCCGTCTGGCTTTGACTGTGGTGAACGGTCTGACCCCGGTAAACTCGAGATCGTCGCTCGCCACTTGACGGAGCTCAGCTAAGAGCGCCTGCGGATCCGTAGAGGATTCGATACCCTTCAGGAGGACTGTTTGAAGCTTGTCTTCCTTCGGGGTTAAACTATAATATTCTGTTCTAGTTTGAGACAGAAGGTCTTTTACTTTTTTGTAGTGCTCTCAAGATGAGCACTAAATGGAATGCCTGTCTGCGTTTAGCCGCTTCATTATAAAATTGTTGCCTATGACCACCTACATATTTCAATTGTGTCTTTTATATGCATTTTATAAGTATCATTAGGTGGCACCCTACCTTTCTTTGCTTGTGGCTGTTGTTGCTGTTGTTGTTGTGACTGCTGCTGTTGTCTCTGCTGCTGTTGCATCGGCTGCTGTTGGGTCTGCTGCTGTTGTGACTGCTGCGGTTGTTGTTGTTGCGGTTGTTGCTGTTGCTGTTGTTGCTGCTGCTGTTGCTGCTTCTGTGTCTGTTGTCGTTGCTGTTGTGGTTGTTGTTGTTGTTGTTTTTGTTTTGCTTGCTGTTGCTGAGACTGATGCTGTGGTTGCTGAGACGGTTGTTGTGGCTTATGAAGCTGTTGCTGTGGCTGCTTCTTTGACTGCTGCTTCTGTGGCTGCTGCTGGTCTGGGGGTGGTTTTTGTTCCTGAGGAGGCTGCTGTTGTTGCGAAGCTTGCTCTTGGAGCGCTTGTTGGCTGGTGCGCTGCTCAAAAGCAACTATGCGCTCCTTCTCCCGTCTTGGCTCCTGCTTCTTCTTGAGCGCTTCAACAAGCTCTATGAGCGAAGAGATCTGCTCCGTCAAAGCCTCAATTTGCTGTTCCTCTTCCTCGTCAGACAGCTCGACTATCTCGCCACTGACGTAACGTCCTTCTCCTTCCACTGACATGTATGAGATGTCATCAGCATCTGCGTCAGCGGCGTTTTCTTCGCCTGTTAGTCTGACGTCCTGATCGTTTGGCTTGTCGGCGGCGATCGCTCCATCAGCCTCTTCGACGTGCCTGTCATCCGCCTCAGCTTCATCGTCGCCTTCTTCGTTGTCGTTGCTTTCGCTATTGTCTTCATCATCGTTAGAGGAGCTATCTAGCTGCCTCTGTAGTTTGGCCTGAGCCGAAGCCTTGGCTGAACGCCCACGCCCTCCTATTTTCTTGGCTGCTTCTATATCTGAGGTACGCTTCTTAACTATTAGGTTTGGTTTGTACCTAATGTGGCACCTTCTCTTCAGAGGAACTTGTTCATCGACACATGCCGGTCCTGGATTTTTCCCTTTAATAGGGCTCGATGTCTTCGCAGTTGCCATGCTGCTGGTTCCGACCTCGGCACGTGCCGATGACGATGTTGTTGTAGTTGAAGTTGCTGTTGTTGTTGTTGTTGCCACTTTGGGCTTTACTGGTCCTGGTGCTGCTGCTGCTGTTGTTGTTGGTTTTTGGGCTTTGGACTGCCCTGCTACCGTTGCTCTTAGTGCTTGGCCTGATGGCCCCGCTACTTGACTGTCGGATGACACATCACCTGATGTTCCTCCAACTGTCTTCCTTGTTGTTGGGGGACCATCTTTCGATATCCCCGTTGGTTTGACCATCTGCTCTTCTTGCTGTTGCTGCTGTTGTTTTCTTCTCTTAGAAACCTCTTTCCAGAAATTATTTAAAAAAAGGCCTTGCCCGGGGTGAGAATCGAACCCACGACCTTCCACTCTTAACTCTGCTCCTCTACCACCTAGGCTTACTTGCCACTTGGTTTTGGTAGATCTAAATCACTACTATTAGCACTCGCGCCTCTATGTAAAATTTCCACTATGAAAGTCGCCAACGATGTGCACACTTCCACGGTTGCTGAACGACCAATGAAGGCCAATTCTTCTCAACCACTGCATTAGGCCTGTTGGTTGCTCGATCGCCACGCTCGCCGGATGAGGGGTGGTTCTTGCTATGGGAGAAAGAAACGAGTGTTACCTACTATTTACAGACCTAAAGATCATGGTGTTCTTGATCGACAAAAATTATAAAAGCTAAGGGCCCGAGTTAAAAAGATATATTTTTCAGAGAAATCAAGAGAAATAAAAAAAATTGCAACCCAGTCTATACTGCAGGAGACATAGATGTTAATGTTCCTATGAGCGGATACTATCCCCTTCCCGCCATGTTTCCAGAGCTCATAATAATATTCGAAAACCCTAATGTCGAGAATGTTGATGTTGTACATCCTCTAGTGCATAACTTCCCAACCATGAAAACGTCAAATAATCTAGCCGCACTTGCTTATATACTAGAAAATCCCATTTGAAGCAAGAGAGAGGAAATCAACTCTTCCTCTCACCTCTTCATGCCATTACCTCGACTTCATGTTTCTCCAGCCGCCAACTTCTCCCCTTCAGGTTTTTAAACTGCCATCAAAAAAAAAAATGTCAGCTGAAAAATTAATGTTCCGAAATCTTCCAGCCAATCAAGATCTCAATCAAAAAAAAAATACAATCTTCTTTTTCATTGAGGCCTTATACATCTTTTTATTGCAAATCAAAAATATATACTTAATATTAACAACAGTTTCAAAAGATTCTATCTGAACTATTATTTAATCTTAAAGAATACAAATGATCAAGATTGCTTTTAACTGAATGTCAATCATTGATGTTCTTTAAGAGATTGTTACATAACTCGAACAAATCTCCGATTAAATAAATTAATCAAAAATAAATTAATTTTTACTTTACTGTCTTATAATTATAAGACTTAAGAATTCCCCCTAGCTAAACTATCGCTCAAGGAATTTTTAAATCAAAACTTAAATAAAATCTAATCGACTCGAGACTAAGTTGTAACAACTCAGCTCAAGATACGCGTTGAACAAACGAAATTGCAGTTTGATCACAAGTAAAATTAATAACCTGAGGTCAAACTTCGACAAAAAATCGATATTTCTCAAAATTTTATTTCAACTATTGAAAATTCAGAGTTGGGTAGGAATCAAGGACGAGAATAGGGTCACACAACTTCTTCCTTCACATCCCAAAAACACAAAAGCTTTGATTCAATGATTCATTAAACCATTTATCAAAAGCAAAGACGAATAGAATGGAACACTTTGATGTAATATACCAAATTTGCTGCACAGGAGAAAAAAACGACAATTGCGACCAAATTTACATAGGGACTACTAAACAAAAACTTAAAAAAAGATTATCAGGACACAAATCTGACATTAAAAACAACGCACCACAGAAGACAGCACTGGTTGCACACTGCATCACACTTAATAATTCCCCAAGCTACGACGACACAAAAATTTTACAACGCGAAGAGAACCCAAATAAGAGAATGATAATTGAAACTCTTCACATCATTAATGCCGACAATACAACAGACGTACAGATATGGAGAACGTAAGCCCACAATACAAACATCAGTTAGAGAAAAGAGGGAAAAAAGCTCGCTAACAACTACAATCAAGGAGAATACGTGTTTTATTTATTTCTTATTTCATTATAAAGTTTTGATTTTACTTGTAAGTTCAGCTTACATATTTATTTTAAAGTGCAATATAAATGTACTATTTGTAAGTCTTCTTCTTTTTTATGTTAAATATATATTGTGAATCGTAACTAATAATTATGTATACAAATATAGGCCCCTATTACGATTGTCAATTATAGATTGGTAATTGCTATTTATCAACTAAATCTTTAAAATGGTATTGTGATTGTCAATTAACAACGAACAGTCGATAAATTTTTAATTTTCATCAATACTCCATTGTGAATGGAAAAATCGGTATTGTGAGTGTCAATTGGCATCAACTTTATTGGTATCGGTCAAGTTTTCTTTCAATCAAAAAAATTTAGTTGATGAAGAAATATTTCCACAAGACTCACAAAAATACAATTTTTTTCTTGCGATAAGGTACCTACTAAAGCAAGTAAAAATTTCGCGCAACAAAAAAAAATTAGTTAACAAGCAAACATGATTTTAAATATGTATTTATTTTTGTTTTCTCTTGCAGTAAATAGGTAATTAATGTAGGGCTTTCTAACAGAAGGCTATATTGTCATAATTTTGTATATTCGACTCTTTCACACCTAAAGCTTCATAATGGGTAAATACTTTTTTTTATATTCCTCAAAGTAAAATTTGTTTGGTTTGACAGGTTCGCAAAAAGATGTATTTTTCTTTGACATTTCCCTTCATGATGGAAAATGTCAAATAAATTGTGATCAATTCACAACGGCCAATATTATTCACAATGATCGAAACTTTTATCAATCATGGTACACAATACCAAACTTTCAACTTATTGATAAATTTAAGCAATTGTCAATTTGTATATAATTGACAATCGTAATAGGGGTGATAGATTGCACATCTTTCCTGATGATATCCATATTCATGGACGAAACGTCGAACACAAATTAACTTTGTTTCATTTTTTGACCTGAAGCCCACTAAATATTTCAAAAAGTTGATATACCAAAGGTCACATCATATACATAATATGCAATATAGTTATTAATAAAATGATGTGCAAAAATCTTTGCATCATCAAGTAATTTAAAAAATATAAATAAATGTATTTTATTATTATAAAAATATTTTACTACAATAAACCCTAGGAAAAGTGCACTTTGCCCTGAGCTCCACAAAAAAAAATTTTACCAAACTTTACCACTTTTTGTTGTCTTATAAGGGTTTGTTTCAGAAAATGTTTTTGAAGCGTGACTCTAAGTGACCAATATTTGAATTGAAATCTATACTGGTCCTTAGAGCGACTGTTTTCACATTTCTGAATTACTTAACATATTTTTCAGGAATTCTTCCTAGTTATATGTAATATACGATAAGTGATACAAATTGTATTCCTTGTCGGACAAAATTTATATACCTCTTAGGTATTTGACTTTAATTTAATAAAAAAAATATTCTTTTGGACTTACACAAAAAATTGATCTTTAATACATTCGGACTGACTTTAATATTCGGACTGACTTTAATATTCGGACTGACTTTAATATTCGGACTGACTTTAATATTCGGACTGACTTTAAAAGTTTATAAGATTCGTGATTCAAACAAATTTCATGAATTCACAATTATCTTCAAAGATAATTGGATAGAAAATATACACAAAATGATGTATCTGTACCTAGGTAGGTACTTAAATGACATTACTTTATTAATGAAATTTTATTAAAATTTTACTCTAATTATTCCAGACGGACTGACTAAACTTATTGAAAAGTATGTATTTTCAATGCTTTTTTTTATATTTCAAATATTCAAAGAAAAATTATTTTTATTTCAAAAGGACGGACTTTAATATTGACATGTAGGTATGTCTTGGACTTTAATTCTATGTTGAATTGTAATGAATTTAAATTTTTTTTTTTTTTTTTTTTTAATGAATTTGAATTTATTACCATTAGATATTTCTATCTTAAGTAATTGTTTTCCTTAATAAATTTTTATTTTACTTTCAGTCTGATTTCTATCTGGTAGGTAACATAGGTAAGTAGTTACTTAGGTAAGTAGGTACTTGACAATTGAGTTATGTGTTTAACAACACAAAATTCTCGTCTTTAATGATTTTATGTTTTCCTTTATGCCATATTCTTTAGGTTTTGTTTAACGGAAATATATTCTTTTTCAATATTTAATTTTGACTTTATGCATGTAATTTTTGTAGGTAAAATTATTAAATTTGTTTTAACGTTAGTTATGCATTCAAAATTTAAAAAGATTTTTGTTCTAATATTTCCAATCCACTAGTTTATATCTTTAGCAAGTTTTATATGATTGGTATGTTTCTAAGGACTGAAATAAAATATCCTACAACTGCTACTAAATTTTTCGATTAGGCACTTTAAAAATTTTCTAAAAAAATATAGGTAATTTTGTTTATCAGCTTCTAGGTTGTATAAATATATATAATTAAAATTATACCTTATTTTTCCCGATATTTATTTTTATATAACCTGGTTGAGAACTGTTCTTTTCCGCTTCAAATAACTGCACTTGACTCGTCGTGAGTACCGTATTTTTAGTGCTTAACTGCATTCGATTACAGCCGTTGTTCGTTGTGCATTTCCTGGATTTCTATCTGAATTTTTATCTCTAGCCGCCTTGAGATAATAGTCCTTAAGAATTCAAGAGATGCTCAACTGTTTTTGCAGTCGCAGTCCCCAGCGAAATTGAACAACATTCCACGCCAAGGAACTGGGACTACTTGCTGCAATATTGCACCTTTGGTGCTCCTTGTTTAGCACACAGACAAACCCTTCGCCAACGGGAGCAGTCAGTTGTGCTTTTAATTGACGAGTCCAGATTTTCAATTTCTTGAATTTCGGACTGAGAAATTTCTTCAAAAAAATGTGACTCAATGTTAAATTGAGTGGCTTGTATGAGTGAGTAGAATGTGGGTCTTTGAAATTTGGCGCTAACCTGCACGTTTGATATGGCAACGCCTTTTCTTTGTTCACCTCACCCACGCTATCCCACCCGTTACTTAATCTAAAAAACATAATTGTTTTATAACTTTAGCACGTTTTTAGGGTAATTTTTCAGGTTATTAAAATTTTCTAAATTCTCTAAAAAAACTATTTTGTCACTTTTTAAACTAAACACCCTATCTAGCTAACACTGGTCATATAAAAAATGCGTATTTACCTGTTTCTTTCGATTTTCATCAATTTAGGTATATTTCATCATTTAGCAGCAACCACTTTGTATGAACTTTCAGATTTTGTAGCGCACAAATTTTTCCACCCTTAGAATTTTTAGAATTCTTATTGGAATTCATTTTTCTCCTTTTTTTTCTCACAATAGGATTTTCGCTTTTGTTTGATCGAACTTTATGTATGTAGAAAAAAAAGATTTGTTTGCCTTTTGTAATGGCTAACACAAGAAAAAGATTTCTTTGGAAAACCTACTTTACATATAGAATTTTCACTAGATTTTTATTTCACAATGGACTGTAGACTGTACTTTTTTAATATTTCAATTATTTACCGACGAACTTTGCGGATGGAAATTGTAAATTGGAAAGAATCTCGCGACGATTTTTTTTTCTCGACTACAGCTCGGGTGGCTGTTATTTCAACTTGTTTTACATGGGGCGAGGACGAATTCAAGTCGTTTGTTATTGTTCGCCCTGTCTGTGCTCAGTTCTTGATCGAATTTTCTCGCTCGAACTGTTCGATTTAAGTTTCGCAACATTTGTTTTATTTTCAATGTTGATTATTGCACTGATTTTTTATGATGTTATTTTTGTATTATGATATAATGTTTTATTTTACGACTTTGGTTCTTTCATCTTTCTTTCTGGTTCTATATGCTTCGTTTTTACAATTCTCTATTTTTTCTTCGCATATTTAATTTTCTTTGCAGATTTAATTTTCTTTTAAGCTTTTCTTATTTCATTCTCTTTTTCAGATTTTTCTAAGACGTCTCTTATAAGCAATATTGTAGGTAAGTAAGTGTATTTTGAAAGGTTTTATCTTCGTAACTATTGTGTGTTTTTCCTTTCTCGAAATGGTTTTTGCAACTTCTAATCGACTTTCTTTTCGTTTTTCGTTGGTCGTTCGCACTATATTACTACGAAATTCAGGTCCGTGATGTTCTTAAATGTTTTTCTACTTTCCTTCTACTTGAACGGAACCCTTCTATCTGCTTATACCTTTTCTTGAATTTATTCTATTTCTTGTTCTGTGCTCGTTTCTACCTACTGCTTTAATTTCTGTTCTTTCTCTGTCTATTATCTAATCTCACTACGTGCTTTATATATTCTACTCTTTCTTTTGTTATTTCACCTCTTACAATCATCTGACTATCTGTCTGTGCCGTTTTGTTATTCTGACTTACTTACTTACTACCTTACTACTGGCTCAGTTTGCGATATTACCCATCTGCTACTTATTTTTTTGCTACTCGTCTCTGACTGGGCAACTGGTTTTTGTCTGAGCTGTCTTGATTCTCCTCCTATTTCGCCTTACTTCATCATTCTAGTAGTTTTGGACTGTCATTATCTTAAGTAAATGGTTTGGGTTTCGGATAAATATTATAATCCACATTCGGACAGATGTCTTCGTTGACAACTAGATGCTGTGTTTGAATATTTTGAGTTTATCTTAAAGACGTTATGACTGATTCATATTCAAATTACTTATTTGAATATGCACCAGTGAGTTGATCGAAATATATTTTAACTGACGTTTGGATGACTATGTATGAGATTTACTGTAATGAATAATCCTTGCAAGTTGTTAGGTTATATGAATTTCATCTGTTATGAAAATTGTTCGCTTGGCTAATGTCAAGGTGGTTTCCTACAAAGCTTGTTCGTTGGGTACTAAACCAAACTCCAACGAGCAAGAAAAGAAACACCTTATAATTGTACTAAATAAATTTTGTAAACAAAAAAATTGTTAACTACTCTACCATATTCATGACGTATGTTGAGAACCCACGACCCATATGTCTCATGCACAGACTAGCTATGCTGGCCATGTTTCGTAGTCATCATTTTGAACACAAAAAAGAAATTATTATTTACGAATGTCCTTCGTATGTACAACCGCCTCAAACCCGTTGTCATCTCTTACTTTATATAAGTTATTACCTACTATTTTTGTAATTTGAGCTTTAATGAATTTGCGACATAATTTAGCATTTCTATGTTTTAAGGCATCACTCAATACAAAGTTGCGTCTAAAAACAATATCTCCTACACTATAAGTTATAATTCTACTACGTAAATTGTAGGTTTTCTCGTAACTATCGTGTGCTTGATTTAAAGCTGTTTTTAAATATGCGTGTAAGATATTCACCTTCGCTGCTTTGGGTAGCCATTCTATCTCAGACTGGTTGAGTCCGTCAAGTTTCCTTAGTAACGCATAATCTGCCCCGTGCTCCCCCATTCGTTGACCGAATAAAGCTTCGTGAGGGGACATACCTATAGTACTGTGAACTGAGGTGCGTAGAGCACTGCTAATCGATGAAAGATGCTCATCCCAATTATATTGTTTTTCGTCAATATAAGCTCTCACGGCACTTAAAATCGAGCGATTAACACGCTCACTTGCATTCGCCTGAGGTGCGTATGCAGCTGTTCGTATGTGGTTTACACCAAAATTTCCTAAAAATGATCTGAATTCTTTACTAATAAATTGAGAACCATTATCTGAGAGTATATTCTCAGGTACACCAAATAATAAAAATACATCGTCTATTAAAAATTTTACTACTTCGGCCGTATTGGCCTTATTCAAAGGCTTTAACAAAACAAATTTCGTAAGTTGGTCTAACACAATAATTATGAAAGTATTGCCTTTTCTTGAGCGTGGGTAAGGACCTAGAAAGTCAATGTATAGATGTTGATAAGGTCTATCAACTATGAAACCTTTACCCATCTCCGTTTTCAGCACTGAGTTTGGCGCTTTCGTTTGCTTACAAATTTCACAATTACTTACGAAGAGTTTTGTTTGGGATGCCATTGCTGGCCAGAAATATTGTTGCCGTAGGCGGTATAGGGTCTTGGTGATCCCTCCGTGAGCTGCTTGTGGTGGGCAATGAGCCTGAAATAGCAACTTTTTGGTTAGCTGTGAAGGAATCAAAAGCTTCCAGGCCAAATCGTCTTTTATTGGATTTCCTGTGGCGTGTCTAACTTTTTTGTAAATGAATTTGTCAGATACTTGTAAATCAGGCAGACGCTCTTTATTTTTACTAATATGTTCCGCAATCGAAAGGTATTCTTCCGACTTAAAGGCCGGATCCCTAAGATCTACACGTAACATTACCTTAGAAGGGTGCGAATTTTCTAACAAAACACTCGTGGAATCAACATGTAAAGCATCTAATTCATACATGCGCGAAAATGCGTCGGGCGCAGCGTGCTGACTTCCACGGCGATGTTCTATCGAAAATTCGAAGCCTTGAAGCTTCAAACTCCATCGAGCTAACCGGCCTGTTGCGTCTTTCAGATTCATCAACCACTTTAGGCTCGCGTGATCTGTTATCACCAGGAACCTATACCCCTCGATGGATGGACGGAATTTATATATTCCCTTAACTGCTGCCAGACATTCCCTTTTTGTGACTGAATAGTTGCGTTGAGCAGTGTTTAATTTTTGAGAATAGTAGTAAATCGGATACTCTGCACCTGTTTCATCTCTCTGACATAACACGCATTTGATTCCGGTAGCTGACTCCTCACACAAAATGACGAATTGCTTACCGAAATCGGGGTTGCGGAGCACAGGTGCCGAGTTAAATACCTTCTTCATCGTATCAAACGACTCCAACGCTTCTTCTCCGAAATGAAATTTGTTTCCTTTCTTTAATGTGTCACTCATTGGTCCGGCTACCTCAGAGAAATTCTTTATGAATCTCCGGTACCACCCTGCCATTCCTAAGAATCTTCGCACCTGACGTACAGTCGTTTGTACCGGAAATTCAAGAATCGCAGATATTTTGCCTGGATTCGCTTTGAGGCAGCCCTGGCCTACGACAGTATATAAATACTTGGTGACGCAAAGAAGATGGTATGACTTTGTTCATCAGATTCGTCAAGCTCTGAGCAGCGTTCGAGAGCCCGAACGGCATCACCTTGAATTGATACAGGGGGCGATTAGGTACAGTAAAGACTGTTTTTTCCCTTGATTCTTTCTCCAGTGGTACTTGCCAGTAAGCATCTTTCAAATCCACGCTAGAAATATAATGTGTCTCTGAAAGTCTTGCTAGCAAACCCTCTATGTGTCCAATTGGACTCGCATCCTTCTTTGTGACGGAGTTGACTTTCCGAAAGTCCAAGCACATGCGGTTCTTTCCTGGTTTTCTCACCAAAACTACTGGTGAGGACCATGGGCTTGAACTTTCTTCGATCACTCCCAAAGAAATCATGTGGTCCAATTCAGCATACACTAAGGCTTGTACCACTGGAGATATAGGGTATTGACGTTGCTTTATTGGCAACGCATCCCCAGTATCTATCTTGTGTTCGACAAGGTGAGTCCCTCCGAGTCCTCGATCAGTGAATGACGGAAACTGCCTTATCGTATCTTTCAATATTTTGTCTTCGTCAGAAGATAATTCGCATCGTAAGAAACTTGGTTTTTCACAAGCTATCTCGGAAATTGAGTTTTGATATGGAATCAGATTTGGCGCTAGTTGGAACAATGCCCAAAAGTTTACGCCTAGATATAGTTTTTGAGATAATGATGGTACTATAAACAAATCTAAAACATGAGATTTTTCATTAAACGAAACTTTGGCTTTGACAACACCCATAACTGGTTGTTTCTTGCCGTCAGCTGTCGTCACGCTGGTTGCAAACTTACGAAACGGTATATTCCGTTTTTCCAAAAATGCAATTGCTCCACTTCCGAGACAGCTTACGCTTGCTCCCGAATCGAGCAATCCTTCCCATTCTTGGTTGAAAATGTCGACCTTGACATAAGGTCGGGGATCGTTGATTTTATTTGACAATTTTGCCGATGAGACAGTTTTAAACAATTTACGGTAATTGTCAAATTTCAGTCGTAAAGACTCGATCTTTTTAAGATGTTGTGGGTACGTATAAATACGTTTTCTGGCTATATTATATTCTATTTGTCTTTGGTGTAAGGACTTAAGGGGTCTAAGTTTAGGAATTTTTGAATGAAAAGATGTTGGTTTCAATATGCTTTTTATTTCTGTATTTTTAATAATGGTAATTTTATTGGTATCATCAGGTTTAGTGTTGAGATCTAATTCGGTCTTCCCGTGTTGCCCGTCCTGGTCAGTTCCATCCCGGATCGGTACTGACTCTTCTGCTGGTTTCCCGAACAAACTGGACATTTGGGTGTAACTGTGTCACTCAACCCACAGCGGTAGAAGAATAGTCGTCGATGAGGATCGGTACAATCTCTGAACACTTGTCCTTGTCGTAGACAGTTCCAACATTTTAGGTTATCTAGCGTTCGGTTAGTATCTCGATTTCGGTCACGGTGGAATGCTTCCACTGCCGTTGACATATCTATTATAGGTAGTTCATTTGTAGGTATTTCCACCTCACTCACTTGTCTTCGCTGTTGCTGACTGGCGTATATTGGAGGAACACGGATACGCGATTGGTCATACTGCCCCAAAAATGTCTCCATCTCCCTACAGGTGAAAACTAAGTCAGATAGTTTTGTTGACTTAAACGTGAGCAAAAGCTCACCCATCTCTCCTTACTCCTCACATTTTGTTTGACGATTTCGACTATTTCAAGATTTGGTCTAGGAGTTCGCATCCTCGAATTCAATCTTAGAATATCTTCATAGAAAGAATCAAAAGATTCTCCTAACTGCTGTTTGCGCTCCGCCATTTGGCGAACGAGCTCAGAGTCAGTCTCTTAACTCCGATATTGTTCGAGTAATGCGAGTCGTAAAGACCCCCATGACGATCTAGGGTTGTTCTTCAGGTACATCCAAAACCATGTCTCAACAGGTCCACTGACGAATTGATGGAAATTGGCAACTACCTCCTCCCAGGTGACATTATAACTATCTTTGACTCTATCGAGTCTAAACAAAAACTCATCAACCGTCATGTTCTTACCGTTGAAATTGATCCCCCACTGGTGATAGTGCGGAAAACGAACGTAAGTACCGGCTGGTGAAGGTATAGGTAATTGAACATGAGGTAATGTAGATGGATCGTCTAAGCACATACGGTTAAGTCTCTCGAAAAAGTCATTTTCGTGTGCGCTAGGCGCTTCAACACGATAGGTATTTGGTTCAATATATTTGTTTTGGGTTAATCACGAGAAGAAGTCGGTCTAGCATTAGGTCGATTGACTGGTCTAGAACCTCTATCTGGACTAGATCTAGTCAAATATGGTGTTGGTTGGTCGTACAGTTCTGCTAAAGGAGGATTTATCGGCCGAGTTGGCTGTAACGGATGAGTGGATTGAATAGGCTGTGAAGGTTGTGCTGGTGGTAGTGCATTTTGTAAAGTTGTCCTTACAATATCACCTACTCGCCCTAAAACTTGAGCTTGACTTTGAGCCAGAGCTTCTTGAAACGTTTTCCGTTCGTTCTCCTTGGTAGCATCTACCGTTGCCTGAGTGATTTCTCTAATATATGCTTCCATCTGTACTTCATCATCTGATGTGAAACTGACAGTTGGGCTATGTCTAACTGAGGGAGATGGTTGTCGTTCTATCGCATGAACGTCTGCTTGAACATTTACTATCGGAGCTTGACGTTCTCCTACAGAACTCGGTCTACCTTCAGCTTGACTTACATTCACGCTACCTGCTGCTTCCATAGTCAAGTCTCGATTTATATCGAAATGACGACTACGAATTCGTAAGAAATGATGACTGGGTAATGACGGAAATCTAGGATTTCGTTTAGACATTGACTTTACTTTAGCTTTCCTCACGATTGAAATCTATTAAATTTTACTAAAATTCGAGAAAGACTACCTTTGTTTCAATTCCTATTACTATATATCTTCCAAAAAAAAACTTTATAAAAACTTACGAACTATTAATTTACAAGATTCTTATTTATCGACTAAGTGATTCACAAATTGTTACTTACTATCTAACTTCTTAACTATCCTAATATCTAATCCTAAATATAAAACTAACTAACTTACTAACTACTCCTACGATACTTATCTACTAACCTCAACCTAATTTCTATTTAGGGTAAACCCTCAACAAAACTAAATTCCAAACTAAACTAAACTTAAATCAAATCTAAACTAAACTTCAAAAATCTTAAACTCAAAATCTTAACTACAACAAAACCTAAATAAGCCACCAGGCAACTTAACTAAACTAAAGCAAAGGCCACTAGGCAAACTTAACTAAACTAAACGAATCAAAAACGCCACCAGGCAAACTAAATCTTCAAAAACTAAATCGATAAGCCACCAGCCAATACTAAACTCGAAACTCAAAACTAAATTCTAAACTTACATAAGCCATCAGGCACTTAATCAAAACTATAAACTTACTTTTTTCAAAAATTTCCAAATCCTCGATACTGAACTTCTCAAGAACTTTTCCGTCTTAAATTTATGAAACTTTCTACTTAACTAAACTCAAAAATTCTCAAAACTCAATAAATACTTGAATCTCAAAAAATTTCTCCAACTAACTAAATTTGCAAAATTTACTCAAATTTTCTCAAATTTTACTCTAAATCAGACTGGTTCGGAGCTGCGACTGGACATCAACATGTTCAAGGTAACGACTCCAAAAAAACTACAAATGAAAACTTTAACTACTAACTTTAGACTACATATCGACTGAATTTATGTACTTCTATCGATACTCGGTTTCCTTCATCTAATCTCTCTCGCTACATACTAACCTAAAGAAAAATAAAATCAATCCCTTAGAGGATAACGTATCAAGACAAAAGAATGAAAACCAAACTACAAAAAGGTTAAATTATTTTTAAAGAGTGTAAGATGACATTAACGACTGATGCGTTAGACTGTCTTTATTCATAAAAACTTTATAGGCTCCCGCGACTGACATAGATAGGACTACTATCGACCATCTACCGGTCGGAAGAACTAATACAAAAACTAAACTTCCTTTGATGACAAAAAAAAAATATAAATTTTTAATGTTAACTAACTCTAGTCAAATGCTACTGACTACCGGAATAAACATCCAAATACGGTCATTTGTACTTCACACTAGCTAAACAAACCAAACGAATTTAAACTTCTTCGAGAATAGAGAAAAGCCTAATCTGATCACTACTACAGACGTACGTCGAGAATAAAATCTATCAACTACCGGTTAGTGCTTGGGACTAACTTCTATCCAGATGTAAAATCTCAGAAGAATTCTAACTACAAACATTAAGAAAAATTCCAAAAAAAAAAATTTTGAAAAATTTTCTAGACTCAAAAAAAATTTTTTTTTTTAAATCTCTAAATTTCTGAAAAAAACATTTTAACTTCGGGCCCCACGTTGGGAGCCATTTATGTAACGGAAGTCTTAGCAAACCATGTTAATCCAAAACCATCGTCACAAAACACCGCGCCAACAGGGACCGAAACTCAAAAATCATACACGAAAAGTTATAATATCGAATTTCGTCTTGCGACAATTTTCGCTCTTGCGAAATTTCGTAGCCCTACGTTGGGCGCCATTTATGTAACGGAAGTCTTAACAAACCATGTTAATCCAAAACCATCGTCACAAAACACCGCGCCAACAGGGACCGAAACTCTAAATACCTACACGAAAAATTATAATATGGAATTTCGTCTTGCGACAATTTCCGCTCGTGCGAAAGTTCTGGCCCCACGTTGGGCGCCATTTAAGTAACGGTCCTCCTCGGATCTGCTGTTCCCATAAACGTAGACTGTTATATGTTATTCCAATTCACCCAAAAAGCAGATACGATTTGCTTGAAGGACAGAAACTCCAAACTTAGACAAAAGAAAACTCTTGTCTGAAATTTCCTGCAATGAAACTTCTATTCTACGAAAATTCACTTCCCCCATATTGCACGACTTAGGATAATATAACCTTCCACGAGAACGAACCTAGGAGAGGATTAACTAGAATCAAACCTCCAAGCGTTTCTTAAGACATACCTGCCACGCCTATATTACGACTTACAACTGTACTCAGTCTTAGGAAATTTTCCTTCAACTTATCTCAACTCTACTTCTCTCTACTAGCATCTACCGTTTGGTATACCAACAAGAGACTGCTACTACCCCATCATTAGTTCATGAATCTTCTAAAAAGTACCCATACGCCTAGTAGAACCATATAGGAAGAATTTAAGTTGAAATTCATTGAAGTAGTTGGGAACATAAAAAAAAAAAGATGAGATGAAATGGATTGAAGTGGGAAATCATCTGAGCATTAGCCCTCAGAGAGTTTCCACTTCGCATCTACTACGATCTCTACGTGTTTAGCTGACATACACGTAATTCTACTGTAACCGTAAGGATAAATGACCTTGTTTCTGACCGTCTATTCTGATAAAGGCATAATCAATCAGTACGACCACGTCACTATTGACTATCCTTCACCAAAGCTTTACGATATTTGAACAAAACTAATCAAAAATAGAACAAAGTTATTGTAAGTAGAAGAGAGAGGGTCGATTACTAAAGTTAAGGAAGGAATTTAAACCCCCTACATCTTTCATAAAAGAGAGAAATTAAGAACCACTGTCTACCTACTCCTTCTAACCATGCCTACGACTTAATCCTTACCCCCATCTATCTTTATCCACCTTTAGTACCCATCGTCTTTCGATTCTAGGCACGTCCAGCCAGAGATAGATGAAGGCCGCTTCTTCTCAACCACTGCATTAGGCCTGTTGGTTGCTCGATCGCCACGCTCGCCGGATGAGGGTTGGTTCTTGCTATGGGAGAAAGAAACGAGTGTTACATTCTATTTACAGACCTAAAGATCATGGTGTTCTTGATCGACAAAAATTATAAAAGCTAAGGGCCCGAGTTAAAAAGATATATTTTTCAGAGAAATCAAGAGAAATAAAAAAAATTGCAATCCAGTCTATACTACAGGAGACATAGATGTTAATGTTCCTATGAGCGGATACTATCCCCTTCCCGCCATGTTTCCAGAGCTCATAATAATATTCGGAAACCCTAATGTCGAGAATGTTGATGTTGTACATCCTCTAGTGCATAACTTCCCAACCATGAAAACGTCAAATAATCTAACAGAAGACTATCAACCATTTCCCAAATATTTCTAGCCGCACCTGCTTATGTACTAAAAAATCCCATTTGAAGCAAGAGAGAGGAAATCAACTCTTCATCTCACCTCTTCATGTCGTTACCTTGGCTTCATGTTTCTCCAGCCGCCAACTCCTCCCCTTCAGATTTTTAAATTGCCATCAAAAAAAAAATGTCAGCTGAAAAATTAATGTTCCGAGAATTCACTTTCCTGTCGCGAACGAAATCTTCCAGCCAATCAAGTTCTCAATAAAAAAAAATACAATCTTCTTTTTCATTGAGGCCTTATACATCTTTTTATTGCAAATCAAAAATATATACTTAATATTAACAACTGTTTCAAAAGATTCTATCTGAACTATTATTTAATCTTTAAGAACACCAATGATCAAGATTGCTTTTAACTGAATGTCAATCATTGATGTTCTTTAAGAGATTGTTACATAACTCGAACAAATCTTCGATTAAATAAATAAATCAAAAATAAATTAATTTTAACTTAACTGTCTTTTAATTATCATCATCATCAGCTCGACAACCGGGGTCCGGTCCTGGCCTCCTTCAACAAGTCTCTCCACCTATCCCGGTCTCGAGCCGACGCCATCCAGTTGCGCACCCCAAGGCTCCGGGCGTCCTGGTCTACGCCATCTCTCCAGCGCAAGCATGGTCTACCACGCTGTCGTCTGCCATAGAATGTACCACAAAGAACTTTCCGAGCAGGTTCCTCTTCGCTCATGCGAGCTAGGTGCCCTGCCCACCGAAGTCTACCGAGCCTAATTTTTGTCACTATATCTGCTTCAAGGTAGATTGCGTACAATTCATGATTGTACCGTCTCCGGAATCGTCCTTCCTCACATATGGGGCCAACAATTCTCCTTAAGACTTTTCTCTCGAACGCGGCTAAGAGGTCAGAGTGCCTTTTGCTAAGCACCCAAGTCTCGGATCCATATGTGAGTACTGGCAGAACCATGGTTTTGTACAGCAGTAGTTTTGAAGTTATGGTGAGATTTCTGGATTTGAAGAGCTTTGACAGACTGTAGTAGGCTCTGTTGGATTTGAGAAGCCGCCCGCGTATTTCTTCTTCTATATTGTTATCGGCTGCTACTATTGACCCAAGATTTTGTGCCGCCTGCTCGATCTGGATGAAGGAATCGTGTACAGCTTGCTCGGTTCTTCCGATGATGTCGATGTCGTCTGCGTAAGCCAGTATCTGGCTGGACCTGTTGACGATGGTCCCTCTTGTTGCCGTGCCAGAGTCACGGATTGCTTTCTCCAACGCCAGGTTGAAGAGGAGGCAGGCCAAACCATCCCCTTGTCGGAGTCCATTAAAGATGTTGATTGGTCTGGATAGCAATCCGGCTATTTTTACTTGGCTTGTTACGTTGGTCATGGTCAACCTACATAGTCGTGTCAATTTATTTGGGATGCCGAATTCTCTCATGGCTTTGTAAAGTTCTACCCTGGCTATGCTATCATAGGCGGCCTTAAAGTCTATAAACAGGTGGTATGTTGGGATGTTAAATTCTAGACATTTTTCCATCGCCTGCCTAAGGGTAAAGATCTGATCAGTTGTTGATTTGCCTGGAATGAAACCACACTGATATTGTCCGATGATGGTTTTAGCGTATGGGGTTATCCGGTCTTGTAGGATAGAGGAGAGTATCTTATAGGCGGTACTCAACAACGTGATACCTCTATAGTTGCTGCACGTTGTGACATCTCCTTTCTTATGTATGGGGCATATTATACCTTTTCGCCAGTCTTCTGGCATTTCTTCACGCTCCCACACGTGCACTATAATATCATGAATTGCCTGACGTAGAGCTGGCCCACCGTGTTGAAATAATTCGGCTGGTATACCATCAGCTCCCGGGGCTTTGTTTTTCTTTAGCCGGTCTATAGCCTTCTCAACCTCTTCTATGCTTGGTGACGGCAACTTTTAATTATAAGACTTAATAATTCCCCCTAGCTAAATTATCGCTCAAGGAATTTTTAAATCAAAACTTAAATAAAATTTAATCGACTCGAGACTAAGTTGTAACAACTCAGCTCAAGATACGCGTTGAACAAACGAAATTGCAGTTTGATCACAGGTAAAATTAATTACCTGAGATCAAACTTCGACTAAAAATCGATTTTTCTCAAAATTTTATTTCAACTATTGAAAATTCAGAGTTGGGTAGGGATCAAGGACGAGAATAGGGTCACACAACTTCTTCCTTCACATCCCAAAAACTTCTTACAATAAAAAGATTATCTTTTGAATAATGCACTTAATACTGGTATTCAAACCACAAAGTGCATATAAGAATCATTTCAATCCATAGTTCATTGTTCAAAATACATTATATGTTAAAAATTGTTCTCTAATACATTTATTATAATAAGTTTATAAAAAATTTTGTTTTCCTGTTTTGAAATCTTAGAGAAATAATAATCTACCTTGTAAATTATACTATAAACTATTGTACAAAATTGAAATGAAATAAATCTAAATCTAAATCTAAATCTACAAAAGCTTTGATTCAATGATTCATTAAACCATTTATCAACAAAATTAAAGATATTTAAATATTCAATATGCAATATAGTTATTAATAAAATGATGTGCAAAAATCTTTGCATCATCAAATAATTTAAAAAATATAAATAAATGTATTTTATTATTATAAAAATATTTTACTACAATAAACCCTAGAAAAAGTGCACTTTGCCCTGAGCTCCACAAAAAAAAAAATTTTACCAAACTTTACCACTTTTTGTTGTCTTATAAGGGTTTGTTTCAGAGAATGTTTTTGAAGCGTGACTTTATGTGACCAAGATTTGAATTGAAATCTATACTGTTCCTTAGAGCGAATGTTTTCGCATTTCTGAATTACTTAACATATTTTTCAGGAATTCTTCCTAGTTATATGTTTTTTTTTTTTTTTTTTTTTTTATAATGCACACGCGCTCAAGGGGTTTGTTATAGCCCTTTTAATGATAATTCACAGCGCGAGCGATAGGAATTTAGGGAGGAAGGGAAAGGAGGTGTCGATGAATGTTGATCTTGAATGTCTGCAGATCAAAATGGCAAGGAAAAATTGTGCCAGGCAATTCATTCCACATTCGTGTTGTACGGCTAAAGAAAGAATCCCTATATTTCACGGTACGACCGAAATTAGGCTCAAGTGTAAACTGATGAGCGTTCCTAGCAAGACGAGTGTTACGGGAGAAATGTTTAAGGGGTGGAACGCAGCTGGCTACCTCAAGTGAACATTTTTTGTAAAAGAACCTGTAAAATAAAGAAAGACATGAAACATTTCGACGATGTTCGAGTGATGGAAATGTTTCCTTAATGTTTATCTCTCCTATCAATTTTAACGCCTTTTTCTGAACTCTGTCGAGCAGGTGAAGAAAAGTTTGAGAAGCACCTGCCCAGAGATGGGAGTTTAGAAAGTTTAGGGCGTATAAACGCCTTGTAAATTGTAGCCAGATCAGAAGGGGTGAAAAACTTCTTGCATCTATTAAGAAAGCCTAAGCATCTTGCAGCATTCTTAGCAATCTCAAGTATATGATCATTCCAACGAAGGTTGTCACTGATACACATACCGAGTACTGAAAGCTTTTCGGCCTCCTCGATGCAAGTACCATTCATGGATAATGGCATAGGGGGTATGTTTATCTTTAACGACAAAAGACAGCATTGAGTTTTCGACGCATTAAACTCCACACGATTTCTAATACCCCAATTAACAATGCTGTTTAAATCGGAGTTTAATGAGCTTATCATACGGTGTCGTTGTAATAACACGTCCGAAGGCGAAGGCCGTGAATTATCAAACGTATATGAAAAGCTGAGGGTTGAGTCGTCAGCAAAACAATTTAATGGATTAGAAGTCACATTCGGACTGACTTTAGTATTCGGACTGACTTTAATATTCGGACTGACTTTAAAAGTTTATTAGATTCGTGATTCAAACAAATTTCCTGATTTCACAATTATCTTTAAAGCTACCCAAAAGATACACAAAATGATGTATCTGTACCTAGGTAGGTACTTAAATGACATTACTTTATTAATGAAATTTTATTAAAATTTTACTCTAATTATTCCAGACGGACTGACTTAACTAAATAAAAAGTTTGTATTTTCAATGCTTTTATTTTATATTTCAAATATTCAAAGAAAACATTTTTTTTATTTCAGAAGGACGGACTTTAATATTGACATGTAGGTATATCTTGGACTTTAATTCTATGTTAAATTGTAATGAATTTAAATTTTTTTTTTTTTTTTTAATGCATTTGAATTTATTACCACAAGATATTTCTTTCTTTAGTAATTGTTTTCCTTAATAAATTTTTATTTTACTTTCAGGCTGATGAAATTTCTATCTGGTAGGTAACATAGTTAAGTAGTTACTTGATGATTGAGTTATGTGTTTAACAACACAAAATTCTCGTCTTTAATGATTTTATGTTTTCCTTTATGCCATAGATTCTTTAGGTTTTGTTTAACGGAAATATATTCTTTTTCAATATTTAATTTTGACTTTATGCATGTAATTTTTGTAGGTAAAAGTATTAAAACGATAGACAGATGATTTTTAATCATTCTATACTATCTCGCACTATTTTTTTTTGTTTTGTTTTAACGTTAATTATGCATTCAAAATTCAAAAAGATTTTTGTTTTAATATTTCCAATAAACTAGTTTATATCTTTAGCAAGTTCTATATGATTGATAAAATTCTAAGGACTTACATAAAATATCCTACAACTGCTACTAAATTTTTCGATTAGGCACTTTAAAAATTTTCTAAAAAAATATAGGTAATTTTGTTTATCAGCTTCTAGGTTGTATAAATATATATAATTAAAATTATACCTTATTTTTCCCGATATTTATTTTTATATAACCTGGTTGAGTACTGTTCTTTTCCGCTTCAAATAACTGTACTTGACTCGTCGTGAGTACCGTATTTTTGGTGCTTAACTGAGATAATAGTCCTTAAGAATTCAAGAGATGCTCAACTGTTTTTGCAGTCGCAGTCCCCAGCGAAATTGAACTACATTCCACGCCAAGGAACTGGGACTACTTGCTGCAATATTGCACCTTTGGTGCTCCTTGTTTAGCACACAGACAAACCCTTCGCCAACGGGAGCAGTCAGTTGTGCTTTTAATTGACGAGTCCAGATTTTCAATTTCTTGAATTTCGGACTGAGAAATTTCTTCAAAAAAATGTGACTCAATGTTAAATTGAGTGGCTTGTATGAGTGAGTAGAATGTGGGTCTTTGAAATTTGGCGCTAACCTGCACGTTTGATATGGCAACGCCTTTTCTTTTTTCACCTCACCCACGCTATCCCAACCGTTACTTAATCTAAAAAACATAATTGTTTTATAACTTTAGCACGTTTTTAGGGTAATTTTTCAGGTTATTAAAATTTTCTAAATTCTCTAAAAAAACTATTTTGTCACTTTTTAAACTAAACACCCTATCTAGCTAACACTGTTCATATAAAAAATGCGTATTTACCTGTTTCTTTCGATTTTCATCAATTTAGGTATACTTCATCATTTAGCAGCAACCACTTTGTATGAACTTTCAGATTTTGTAGCGCACAAATTTTTCCACCCTTAGAATTTTTAGAATTCTTATTGGAATTCATTTTTCTCCTTTTTTTTCTCACAATAGGATTTTCGCTTTTGTTTGATCGAACTTTATGTATGTAGAAAAAAAAGATTTGTTTGCCTTTTGTAATGGCTAACACAAGAAAAAGATTTCTTTGGAAAACTTACTTTACATATAGAATTTTCACTAGATTTTTATTTCACAATGGACTGTAGACTGTACTTTTTTAATATTTTAATTATTTACCGACGAACTTTGCGGATGGAAATTGTAAATTGGAAAGAATCTCGCGACGATTTTTTTTTCCCGACTACAGCTCGGGTGGCTGTTATTTCAACTTGTCTTACATGGGGCGAGGACGAATTCAAGTCGTTTGTTATTGTTCGCCCTGTCTGTGCTCAGTTCTTGATCGAATTTTCTCGCTCGAACTGTTCGATTTAAGTTTCGCAACATTTGTTTTATTTTCAATGTTGATTATTGCACTGATTTTTTATTATGTTATTTTTGCATTATGATATAATGTTTTATTTTACGACTTTGGTTCTTTCATCTTTCTTTCTGGTTCTATATGCTTCGTTTTTACAATTCTCTATTTTTTCTTCGCATATTTAATTTTCTTTGCAGATTTAATTTTCTTTTAAGCTTTTCTTATTTCATTCTCTTTTTCAGATTTTTCTAAGACGTCTCTTATAAGCAATATTGTAGGTAAGTAAGTGTATTTTGAAAGGTTTTATCTTCGTAACTATTGTGTGTTTTTCCTTTCTCGAAATGGTTTTTGCAACTTCTAATCGGCTTTCTTTTCGTTTTTCGTTGGTCGTTCGCACTATATTACTACGATATTCAGGTCCGTGATGTTCTAATATGTTTTTCTACTTTCCTTCTACTTGAACGGAACCCTTCTTTCTGCTTATACCTTTTCTTGAATTTATTCTATTTCTTGTTCTGTGCTCGTTTCTACCTACTGCTTTAATTTCTGTTCTTTCTCTGTCTATTATCTAATCTCACTACGTGCTTTATATATTCTACTCTTTCTTTTGTTATTTCACCTCTTACAATCATCTGACTATCTGTCTGCGCCGTTTTGTTATTCTGACTTACTTACTTACTACCTTACTACTGGCTCAGTTTGCGATATTACCCATCTGCTACTTATTTTTTTGCTACTCGTCTCTGACTGGGCAACTGGTTTTTGTCTGAGCTGTCTTGATTCTCCTCCTATTTCGCCTTACTTCATCATTCTAGTAGTTTTGGACTGTCATTATCTTAAGTAAATGGTTTGGGTTTAGGATAAATATTATAATCCACATTCGGACAGATGTCTTCGTTGACAACTAGATGCTGTGTTTGAATATTTTGAGTTTATCTTAAAGACGTTATGACTGATTCATATTCAAATTACTTATTTGAATATGTACTAGTGAGTCGATCGAAATATATTTTAACTGACGTTTGGATGACTTTGTATGAGATTTACTGTAATGAATAATCCTTGCAAGTTGTTAGGTTGTATGAATTTCATCTGTTATGAAAATTGTTCGCTTGGCTAATGTCAAGGTGGTTTCCTAAAGTTTTCGGTTTCTGATTGAAAATTAATAAGAGCAACAATTTCTAAGAAAAAAAATATAACATAAAATCTCAAAATTTTGAAAAAATACATTTTAAATATTTTTTTGTGTTTTTTTTTCCAACATTTTGAGTTTGAAATTAGTTTTTCAAAAACTATGGATAGATTTCACTTAAACTGACTAATAAAAAAGAGTATTGGCTTTTAAAAAAGATATAATACTTAATTGTTGGCCTTATCGTTATTTGTTATTTTTTTATGATTTTTTTCCATTTTTAGTACTTATTTCTTTAAATTGCCCCTCCCGCTCAAACGGGGGGTGATAGACCCTCCCTTCTCATAGTAAAAAATGTTTGTATTTGACCCCTTTACAAAAAACCGTTATCAATTGTCGGCGCCAAAGTTATCGTACTCGTGCCGCGAACTCTTCTACATCTATGCTATACATTTTAGCTCTTAAACCTATAAACTCCTTCATTACTCTCCCATTACATTCATCTGTCATAAAACCAATTTTTTTTTTTATATCAAGCTGGGAAATACCATAGGGGTTATTAAGGGGGTAGTCGGAAGTAACAAATTTATCTGGAATGTCATTTTTTATATCACTTTAAAAATATTCTGTTCTAATTTTGTAAATAAATGAATAAGTTTACATATAAGCAAGATGTAGATTATCGGAAAATTTAGGTTTCATATAGGCATAATGAAAGTCATACATTTTATACTTTGAAATTTCCAAAATGCAAAAGTCTAAGTATATTGGCTCTTTAAACATAACCAATGTTTTTATTTGAAATTAACCATCTTTTGACTCGAGCTCAATTGGCAGGAGGTTCAACCCGCTCTAAACCCGAATGAGGAAGGAAATCAGACATAGCCCAACCGTAAAGGTTATAAGCGTCCAAGTACATTAAATACTCGGAAAGTTTATTTGAATCATTGTCATCAACATATTTATTATTTGCCTTACAATGTCGCAAGCTACACTTTTCCAAACCTCCTGTTATGTCCGTCAAAAGTTCCAACTTGACTTCTGTTTTTTCAACATAGCATCCAATGAAAAACCTGGTGTTGTATTATAGTGACCAGTCTAGATATACTTTTTTCTGGAATCAATCCTGAATTTTTCAAAGATATCTGCTAAAATTAAGACATCTTAATCTAAGATGTTGGATAGTGTGAATAAAAACTGAGTGCGCAAGTTCACTCTACTTTTTATAGCAAACACTCCATTTGGTGTGAATAAAGATTTGGCGAAACTTTTGAAAAAAACACTACTTAAAAATTGGAGTGTTCCCTCAGAGCTTGAGGCTTCTCTCATTTATTACTGAGGGAACACACCAATTAATGAAGGGTGCTCATGAGCACCCTTTAAAATTTGTGAAGGCAGGTAAAAAGGATTATTTGAAACAAATACAATTTTTTTTAATTTATTAGTGTTATAAAGTAGGTATACTAACTATTTTATCTAACTTCAAAAGTACAGCAAAACCATTCTTTATCTTTCTTAAAATGTAAGTATATGTAAATGTAAGTAGAGAGATAGATAGATAGATAGGTTCTTTATTTTTTTGTTCAATTAAATTTGGTACAAATTTTTTTCACTTAAGAATACGGACGTGGCTATTCTGCCGTCTGCCGGATATGACATAACATTAAAAAATTTAATATAAAAAATATAAAGAAAAAGTTTTTAATTAGTAAAAATAAAATAAAAAATTAATATAAAGTAATATAAAGTTGATTTAGATAATTAGAACTAAAAAAGAAACTTTAAATTGGAAAAACAGACTGAAGTTATTTGTTTAGTTTTAAAGAGGTTAAGAGGAAAAAGAAAACATCAAAAGTTGAACCTCAAAGCAATAAACTGGTAAGACAAACTAAGGAAATCTATTACGATAGGCTAAAGCATGTTTGCAGTATTTATACAAAATAAACCAACCCCCAGTGCCATTAAGAATCTCGTAAGAACTCATGACACACAGAAAACTTTCTCGAAAGTACAAACGTCGTATTTCTTGTAAAATAGGGCATACTGCAATGAAGTGGTAACTATCTTCACGTTCTCTTCTGTTGCAAATATTACAGATTTCCTCTAGGTCATTTCTATGAGGTATAAAATTCAGGTTAAGAATTTCCACCCTTGCCCGGAAAATTTGAATTCGCAAAGAATCTTGGCCACATCATGTTAAGTGGGCTTATCCAATAGGCCTTCAATTTGTAGTATAGTTGTTTTTCCTGATCCCGAATTACCAATCAATGCAACTACTTGCCATCTTGTAAGACTCAGATTGATGTCTTCTACAATAGCAGGACTTTTTTTGAAGCTCTTACTCACAGAAGCTAGCTCTAGTGTTACACCACTACCCATATTATAGAAAAAGAGCTATATATGAGCATGTTTAAAAAAAAAAGGAGAGAGGTTTCTATACAAATTAAAAATTATAGAACTTAGATTCACTGCATTTTTGCTTAGCATGCTTGGCAAAATTCAGATTAGATGTTAACAGCACTCCTAAATATTTGAATTCACTCACTGTTTCAAGCCGTTCGTTACCGATGCGCCAGGCTTCCTCAGGCAGTCTTCTTCTTTGTCTACTCTCAAAAATCATGACCTTTGTTTTCTGGACATTTATGTGAAGATCCCATAATTGACAATATGTCCGTAGTTTATTTACTTGGAGTTGAAGTGTAAAAAGATTTTCAGCCAATAGGACCAGGTCATCGGTGTATAGAAGAACCTTGATGAGAGTTCCCGTAAAGCTTACACCACCAGGAAGGATATCACAAATATCATCTATGTATAAAGCGAATAACAAAGGACTCAAGATGCATCCCTGCGGAACACCGGCCGATGTTTCCCACACTGCTGCAGTTGATGACGCAAGAAATTTGAAGTAGAGCATCAGAAACTTCTTAGATATTCCGAGTGACGCTAGTTTATATATTAAAGCCTTTTTTTTGACTGTGTCAAAAGCAGCTTTAAAATCAACAAAGCACACGTAGAGTTTCTTCTTGCTTCCGATGTATTTTCTTGCCACGCTGATCAAAGCAAGTATATGGTCCACTGTTGCAAAACCAGGACGGAAACCAGCTTGAAAAATGTTGAGACGGCAAGTTTCTTCAATCCAGTTGGAAAGCCTTCTATAGAGGATCGCAGCTAATACTTTTCTTAGAGAATTGAGAACAGAGATTCCCCTATAGTTCGCAGCCTGCGTCGGGTCGCCTTTTTTAAAAATTGGAAAAATAATAGAGGGCACGCAGCCATTATTGAAGAGTAAATTAAAAAAGTTAAGCATGTAATATTGAAGTTGCTCGTTACAATTCTTAAAAAATTCAGCAGGGATGCCATCGCTTCCTGGGGCCTTGTTGTTTTTCATTCCCATTATAGTTGTTTCCAATTCACTCAATGAAATATCAGCATCCATTTCAGAAACACAAACGTCGTTCAATGCAAAACTGAAGGTATGAAGATTCTTTTCGGCCGACAATAGAGTTTTAAAATGAGCAGCTAGAGTCTGAGCTTCAAGAAAAAACTTCATACCCTGCTGCCGACCTCCAAGCTCCCGTACATTGGACCATGCATTGCAAAATTTTTCAGGTAAGAAATTATTTCACAGCATAAATTCGTTTGAAATCCTTGTTGGCACCTAGGTACAAATTTTTGAATATGGTGGAATTAGTCGATCTGAAAAGTTTTAGATACTTAAAACAAAGACTCCGCAGTTTATGACAATCTTTATCGAACCATTTGTCTTTCGGCGTAAATGAGTTGTAATTATTATATCTATGCGGTGCCGATGCGTTTATTATACGTATTATATTGTCTTCCATTTCATCTGCCGAGCTTGTAGACTGAAGTGAAAGTTGATTACAGTGATAATTTAGGAGTGGTTTATAACGAGGAGCGTTGTTCTCAATCCATTTAAGTTTATGGAAAATATTTAAGTTCCTCTGCTCCACTTCCTCAACAAAATGTGCTTTTACTAATATAGGCAAGTGAGCGGAAAAATTGGCCAAAAGAACTTGAAAATCTTCAACTATGTTGTACCATTCCCCAGATATTGCTCAGAAGTCAATAACTGATTGACCCTGTAGCAAATCACATCGCTCGGTCATCGCCGTTAGTTTTTGATTCAGCTGATATGTAAGTATATGTTTAGGTACTTTATCCAGCAGTCGTTTGTCATTTCACATTTACAACCCAAAGCAAACCTTGTATGTTGATACCTACATGATACATAAATCCTGAACTGCACCAGTTTGTATTCACATATTAATGTCAGTTTTACAGCAAGGTGGCGTGTTCATAGTTTGAAATAAATAAACACGCAACACTAATAGGTATAGGATATAGGTATAAGGATGTGCATAATGTAGGTAGGCACTGTTAGATAAAATAATGCATGATATAATAATAATAGATTTATTAATTTTTGAAATCTTCAGCTTCCTATTTTTCTTTGTATTCAATTTTATATAGAGTTTTTTTTTTTATTTTTTTTAAAACAATTCAAGTATCGTCCTTTTTTTATTTTTTTATTTCATAAAGTGTATTCAAAGTATTCAAGTAGAACCGCTTGTGGTTCCATTTCAAAGATGGTTCTTGTGTACATCTAACACGGCCCACCTGACGCTGGTGACGTTCTCGGCACTTCATATACCTACCGTACTAAGATCTAAAAAAATAAACATTATAGTTTTATAAACAATTCTCTGACATTAAAACCAACAAGTGACTTTCTAAAATCTGGTGAGACCTCAGCCATCACCTGGCTCCAACACTAACGGTACAGAGACCAAAAAGAAATCTGGTATGACCGCAGCCAACACCTGGCTCCAACACTAACGGTATAGAGACCAACACAAAATAAATCTGGTGAGACCGCAGCCAGCACCTGGCTTCAACACTAACGGTATAGAGACCAACACAAAATAAATCTGGTGAGAACGCAGCCAACACCTGGCACCAACACCAACGTTATAAAGACCAACACAAAATAAATCTGGTGAGACCGCAGCCAACACCTTCAAAACTTACGGTATAGAGACCGAAAAAAAAAATCATGAGACTTGAGTCATCACCAAATTTTACAATCATTATAATAATGAAATCAAACCTAGATTTGTTTTGTTCATTGCGTCTTCAGATTCTAGAAACTCTAATATTTTTTTTAATATCACAAGTTAAAGACCATTGTAAAGGCCATGCCCTCATTTGTTCTTTTGAAACTTTATTTATGATTTTCGTCCCAACCTTTTGTATTTCATATCTTCCATGAGCCAACAATTTATTTATTTTATAGGGTCCCAAAAACTTATAATCAGTTTTACTTTCATGCATTTGAGAATCACGATGCACTAAAACAAAATCTCCAACTGAGTATTTGATTACGTCTCTTCTTTTCCGATTCGCCTCTTGGATCGAACTCTGCTCCAGAAATAATTTCAATGCTACACGATCTCTATCAAGTTAACGATCACGAATAGGTTTTAAGTCAGGGGATATCTTTCGTAATATTGTCTGAATCTACGAACTCCCAAAAGAAGTTGTAATGGGGTTTCCCCTATTGATTTTGAATAGTTGTATTCAAAACTAGTTGAATTTTCCATAAACCACTCGGCCATTCTGTTTTTATATTCGTTTCAATTCTTAATAAATTTTTAATTGTTCTCATATATCTTTCAACTTGACCATTACCTCTATTTATATCCGGTGTAGTAAAATGATGCTGAATTTTCCACTCATTTAAATATTTTGGAAAACTTGTATTTTTGAATGAGTTACTAGAATCAATTATAATTTTCTTTAGGGGTACCAAAAAGTGAAAGAACGTGATGTATTTCACAATATTTTGTAAAAGCATCAACTATAACCAGAATGTGCTTAAAACCGTCACTTGATATTGGCAGTGGACCAAAACAATCCATATGCAAAGTTTTAAATGGTTGCTTCGGTTTTTCAACTGGATTTATAAAACCTTGCAATAGTCCAGTTCTAGTTTTCTTTACCGCACAAATGACGCAATGCTTGATATAGCTTTTAACAAAATTTCTCATACGTTGAAACCAAAAATGTTCAGCAATAGATGCATATATGTCTTTTCAACACCAACAACATGACACTGTTCATCATAAAAAATTCTTAGCAATCCTAAACGGCTTTGCTTTGGAAAAAAACATTGTAAGTTTAAAGTGCCATCTTGATTGACTAGTTTCCGATGCAACATTCCATTTTTTTTTCATATTGATCAGCATCAAGGTTCTCCGTTTGTAGTTCTTCCAACATGTGTTGTACTTCTTCATTTCCTTTTTGTTCAATGTATGCCCAATCGTTGTGTCTGACTCGTCGAATGACTTCAACTGGATTTCGACTTAAGTAGTCAACATGAACCAAACAACTTCCCTTTCGATACACTATCTTAAAATTCAAATCTTGCAAATACATCCACCATCTTGCAATTCTGGTAATTAGATCCTTTTTGTTAAATGAAGCTTTGACTGCATTGCAATCAGATATTAAAGTAAATTGTATGCCAAGTAAATAAACCCTTTTCAAGTTCATAAGAATGATAGTTAACTTCATGTTTGGTAGTTCTTTTATTAAAATATGCAATAAATTTCATTACACAATTGTCTTTTTGAACTAAAACAGCACCATAGCCAATGCTGTTTGCATCGGTGTGAAGTTCTGTTTTTAAATCAGGGTTAAAAACAGCTATCAGTGACCTTGAAGTTAAATGTTTAATCAAATATTGTCTGGCTATTTCTTGTTCTTCCTTCCATTCAAATGGCACATTTTGTTTTGTAAGTTTTGTTATAGGAGCGGTTTTTGAGGTGAAATCAGGAACAAATTTTCTAAAATATCCTGCTAATCCCACCAACTGCCGGACTTGCTTGATATTTCTTGGAATTGGTGTTTGAATCAAAGCTTTTATTTTTTTCTTTCCTGGTCGTATTCTTTCTCTTGATATTTCTCTTCCAAGGTATTCTAAACTAGATTGCAGAAAACGACACTTTCCAATATTTAAGGAAAAGCCTACAAGCTTTAATGAATATAATACGAGGCGAAGATTATCAAGACCTTCTTGATGTGTTAAGCTGGGAACAAGAATGTCAACTAAGTAAACAAGGGCAATCGTATTCTTCGACGATCCTAAGACCAGGTTATTTGACCTTAGAGAAACTGCCGGAGCATTAGCTAACCCAAATGGAATTATTAAATATTCAAAATGACCATCTGGAGTCACAAAAGCAGTTTTGTGAATTGATTCTTCGTGAATGGGTATTTGATGAAATCCCGATGCGATATCTAAAGATGTAACAAATCGACCTTTACCCAAACTGTCAAGCTGATCATCAATCAATGGAAGTGGATATCGATCTTTTATTGTGTTTCTGTTTAGCTCTCTATAATCCACACACATTCTATACGACTCATCTTTTTTTGAACGAGAATTATTTGACTTGCAAATGGAGATTCACTTGATCAGTAATAATATCACGAACAGCTTTTCTTTCATCAACTGCAAGTCGGTAAGGAGAGTGATTGACAACAATTTCTTTTTCTAGTCTTATTTTAAGACTCGTGTATTTACTGCACCGATTTTATATCCTTCAGTTATCATTTCAGAATTGTCTCTCAAAATATTTTGCAATTCATTCCGATACACATAAGGAACTAAAACTTCAGAGATTTTCGATCCAGGGTTTTCTTAAATTCTGTTTATTCCTGGAAGTTGCCGATGGATTACAAGAGAACCCTTATGATCTGTAATCGTAGTTAAACTATGGTCTTCAAATAAATTTCTTCAGGAACAATGACATATGTAATGGATGTCTCAATATCAGATATCCTTTTTTACCCTTGAAATTATGTAAAGGCATCAATCGTTATATTAGCTATAACTTTTAGTAAAATATTACAATCAATAAGTTTATCCTTGAACAAATGTTGAAATTTCTGAGATATATGAGACAAATCTGCCCCCGTATCAATCAACGCTCAAAAAAGATGTACTTCAATAAAAATTTCAGTAATAGCAAACGGCTTTCCTTAGGCGGTTTACGTAGGGAGGGAGATTGTATCGATTTGACCAATCAAGGCCACGGAGTGCAAAACGTAGAAATCTTCGTTGAACAGCTTCAAAACGACGGGAGTGAGAGATGTAGTAGGGTGACCAGACTTGGCTAGCATATTCAAGAAGGGGCCTTACAAATGTAACATAGAGAGTTTTAGTTACATAAGGATCGGAGAATTCTTTTGACCAACGTTTTACAAAACCAAGCGCGGAGTTAGCTCTGTTTATAGAGGAGTCTAAGTGAGATCGAAAATTCAATTCCTTGTCACAGATAACTCCGAGATCACTTAGGGAATCAACTGGGGAGACGGGTACATTGTTGATAAAATACGTTCTGGGAGGGACATGAATACGCCTTCGTGAAAAGGTTATTGCTTGGCACTTGCTCACATTCAATTCGAGAAAATTTTTCAGACACCAAGTTGAAAACCGATTAAGATCATTTTGGAGAAGACAGGAGTCAGAAGGGGAGGAAATACGCCTATAGATTTTCTTGTCGTCTGCGTAAATAAATATCAAAGAGTCGTTTATGACGAAATCGACATCGTTGATGGTTAAAATAAATATCAGTGGGCTGAGATGGCTGCCTTGCGGGACACCAGAGGTGGCTAAAATTGAATCAGATTCAGAAGATCTGAAGATAACTTTGTACTTGCGGTCTTTTAAGTAAGATTGGATCCATGCTATAAATATTGGTTGAAAGCCTAGAACATTAAGCTTGAAAAGGATTAAAGAATGAGACATTTTATCAAAGGCCTTGCTAAGATCAGTTGCAATTACATCAACTTCATTGCCATCTTCGAGATCGCATAAAGCACCGGAAACAAATTTTACTAAGTTGGTAGTAGTTGATTTGCCTTTCAGAAAACCATGTTATTTAGGCGATACAAGTTGTTTACAATGAAACAGCATTGTATCGTATATAAGGCTTTCGAAAAGCTTCGGAATACAGGAGAGTTTGGCGATTGGACGGTAGTTGGAGATTTCTTTCTTCGGGCCTTTTTTATGAATAGGGACTATAAACGAATTTTTCCAGAGAGAAGGAAAAATTCCTTGTGAAATTGAAAGCTGAAATAAGGCTGTCAGGGGCTTAACAAAATTAGAGCAACATTGTTTAAGTATTATAGCAGGAATCCCATCTGGACCCGCAGAATAATCCTCTTTCAGATTATTAATTTTAGCCTCGACAGTTTCCGACGAAATTATAATAGAGGTTAAGGATGTTTGCGTGCATTTGCTTAGATAAGAGAAATATTCTGAATCGGGCTTTAAGGTGCTCGTTGAAAAAGACTGACTAAAAACTGGGCGAACAAGTTAGCAATTATTTTAGAATCATCTGAACTTGTATTCAATAATGTTAAGGTAGAAGGGTAGCTATCAGATTTACGTTTGGCATTAATAAAGTGAAAAAATGTTTTAGGGTCAATCATTATGTTAGATTGCATTTGATTGAGGTATTCGTTGTAAAGAGAATCACAAAGTTCTGAAAAAATTGTACTGGTATTCAGATAGTTAGTAAAGTCGAAACCAGAACGCGAAGTAAGGTAAATTTGCCAAAGTTTGTTTCTTTTATTTCTTAAAGACCGTAGCTCACTATTGTACCACGGGGGGGATGAAGAGGTGTTCTTATGGCGAATAACAGGGACAGATTGAGAAAGACAGCTAAACACGCTAAAGTAAAAATTAGATACAGCTAATTCTATATTTGGGTTTTGAGCGATGCTGTCGAAATCAACGGAGGCTTATAAGTTGTTAAGTTTACGGAAGTTAGCTTTACGAAAATTGAAAGACAAAGGGCTCTCAGTCAGGGTTGAATTATGGGGAAAATCATAAGAGAATGTGAGGAAAAGGGGAGGGTGGAGGGCATCTAATTTAGAAAGGAGATAGTTACTTGCAGTAACGACACAATTGTCTGCGTCAGAAGAAAACACAAGGTCAAGCTGACGTCCTAAATTATTTTTAACGCCACTTAATTGGAAAAGGTTTTAGTCTACCAAGCAGTCGGTAAAGAGGATTTCTTTATCTGAAGAGGGATTGAGAGCTGTATAATAAGATTCCTCATCAGAAAGAACCCATTGAAGATTTGGAAAATTGAAATCTCCTACGACTATAACAATATCGGAAGGATCAGCTGCTTCAAAAATGGAATCAAAAGCATCTACTGCAAGCTGATAAGATTTTATAGGCTGTGATGGTCTGATATAACAGCAGATTGTGAAAATGGTAATTTTATATAGTTTAGATTTTACACAGACGTATTCCAAAAAGGTATTTTGAAATGTCTTAAAGAGCATTGAGTCGATGCGATTATGTATGGCTAGTAAAACTCCACGACCAGAAGAGTCGACATCATTAGAAGACCCGTCTACCCGAAAGACATTGAAATTGGAGGGAAAAAGTTCGCAATCGTTTATATCCTGGGACAGATTGGTTTCAGACAGTGCAAAAATATCATAAGGGAGTTTTTGAGAGTTAAGAAAGACCAAAGATGTTTTGGAGCGGAGACCTCTGACGTTTTGGTAGTAAAGAGATAAAAATTTAGGGGCTGTAACGGGAGTCTTCAAGTTAGGGACGAAAATAGTTTTTGACATTTTTGCGTGTACTTTGAAGGTATGAATAACGTTTTGAACTGATGTGTGAAGCAAGAGCTGAAAGATCCTTTTCCACAGTATTAGCGAATATGTTAAACCCTTCATACATAAGAACTCTTAAAATGTGAAGCGTTTTCTAACAGATGCCCCATATTTCTTTTTGAAGGAAATGCTTTGTGAAGGGATTGCACCAGCACTCACTTGTGATGTACCTTGGGTTTCTCTGGCTGAGGTATACTCGCTGGTGTCCAGGGTTTTAATAAAGAAGGTACACTAAAACTTTAGTTTCAAAGATTTTCCTTTATTCAATCAAGAAAATAGCTTTATTATTAAAAATAATTAAATTTAATTAAATTCTATAGTTTTAAAGTTTGGATTATAAGACTATGTGCTTTTATTTTCTCCAATTTTGGTTTTTCGGTGTTAATTTCCAGTGTGTCTTTAGAGTCCAACGTCGGTTGTTGTTCCCTTAGTACGGTTCCTTCCGGTGCTTCCTTTCCCGTATATTTCTTCAAATTATAGTAACGGTAGCTTGTTTTAATTTGTCTCTGAGATCCCTTACCGCTGGTGGGGGGAAATCTCTGCAAGAGTTAAATTACCCACAGTATTTCTACTGGCAACCACAGTATTTCTACTGGCAACCTCAGTTTTTCAACTGGCAACCTCAGTATTTCTACTGGCAACCACAGTATTTCTACTGGCAACCTCAGTTTTTCAACTGGCAAGCCTCAGTATTTGTACTGGCAACCACAGTATTTCTACTGGCAACCACAGTATTTCTACTGGCAACCACAGTATTTCTACTGGCAACCACAGTTATTAACTGGCTTGTTTTAATTTGTCTCTGAGATCCCTTACGGCTGGTGGGGGGAAATCTCTGCAAGAGTTAAATTACCCACAGTATTTCTACTGGCAACCACAGTATTTCTACTGGCAACCTCAGTTTTTCAACTGGCAACCTCAGTATTTCTACTGGCAACCACAGTATTTCTACTGGCAACCTCAGTTTTTCAACTGGCAACCACAGTATTTCTACTGGCTTTAAAGATAGCAATTTCTTACCACTGGTGGGGGAAATTTACTACCGTAATTATTATAGGTTCTTACCCTCTGCTTAAATTAGTAAAGTCTTACTGACTCCTATTATTTCGGCTTTTCGGTTTCATACTGATATTACACTTCAACGGTATACTTCGGTACGTTTCGGAGTGATTTTGTTGTATGAACGGCCTCCTCTCGTTAAGTCCTTGGCTGTAAGTGACTGTTTTATTTTTGCAAACTTCACTTTTTCATGTTTGCCCATATATTTCCTTGTCCGGTACTCCCCTACCTCTTGCTCTAAGTAATGCGAAATACTTCTATTTTTGTCTATGCACGAGGAGTGTGCGGGTGGCGATGTACTCAAGTACGTACAGCAAGAATTATTCAATATCATCGTCATCGACTCATATTGCGTCCATTTTATTGTTTGGTTTAATACCACACATTTTATTATACAAATTCACCATCGATGTACGCTGATCGTTGCCTTTTTGGTTCCTCTGCTGGGTTAAGGATTATTATTTATTAGAAATTCACCTCTCGCTCACTATATTCACCTCTCGCTCACTATATTCACCACCATCAAATATTATATTTGTATTACTTTCACTAGAAAATAAATAAAATTAAATGTGCTCAATTCAAATTTTTTTTTATATTATTTATCACTGGGTATTCGTATTAAACTCTACCCTCTTACTGCGTCCTTGGAAATGAAGACCGGCTACCCCTGATCTAGTGTTAGGGGTTTTCCGCCCAGAGCACATAGCTGATTTTGTCTTTTGAGGGTTGGAGGACCTTTATTTGACATAAGCTCATTCCCATTTAATTTGATAGAGAAATCCATTTTTCGTAGTGCATCCATACCAATTATTGCGTCCTGACTCAACTGCTTCAAATGCGTTACTTTTCCTTGAATTGACTGGTTCCCTACTTGCAGAGTTACTGTGTAGTGTTCTCGTTGAACTGCATTACGTTGATATCTCACCGGTGTTTTGAGTCTCTTGAGTAGGTGTCGCACCTTAGTACTAATGAACGATTGAGTCGCCCCGGTATCGAGCAAAGCATTGATTGTTTGGCCATTCAACTTTATGGTTAAGAAACAGGGCGGATCTACCCATACTTCAGCAGTTTTTACTGCTTTCACTGCTACTCGTGGCGTATCGTCGATCCTGGTGGCAAAAGTTTTTTTGTGTTGATCGTTTTTATCTTGGTTGTTCACTTCCTGCTCCGTGGCACATAACTTCGCCTCAGGCATTACCTCGCTGTTAGGCTTTATTTCTTCTTATCCCCTCTTTTGCCATCTCCGACGTGATGATGGAAACATTCCGGGTCTGACAAGGACAATCTTTCATCAAGCGACCATCTTCGCCACAGAACGAACAGAACAAACAGAACGGCTGCCGACAATTTGCCTTCGAATGCCCCCTCTGTTTGCAGTTCCAGCAATGAGTTGTTCGATCGTATTTTTCATTCGTTGGGATATATCGGTGAGCTCGCTCATCCCGTGCTGGCGCTTGATATGCCCTGGGATGCGGTGGTCTGGTTGTATTCGATGACGTGTTTCAGTTTTCGCTTTGGATACACTCATATTCAGTAGCTAAATTTATCAATTCTTCCAACGTTTGAAAATCGCGTCGACGAATGTATAAGTGATATTCGGGTCGTAGGCGATCGTAAATTTTATCAATATAATTGCTAATACGCAATGATGGGTGTTGGTGAATTAAATATTGTGTCGTTCGAATGAAATCTCTTGCCTTCTCGTGTGGACCCTGTCTTTTCTTTAAGATTTCGTCTTCCAGTCTATTTATAAATCGTGGAGGCAGAAAATATCCCAAGAAGGCCTGGTAAAAATCTGGCCATGTTTTAAAGTTGTCACGGTTGATTCTATACCATTCTAAAGCTGGTATTTTAAAAATTTCTGGGAAAGTTCGGAGCATTTCATGTGTTTGGATCTGGTAGCAATCGGTCAGTTCCTCTATACTTTTAATAAATTCCAGTGCATTTCCTGAAGAGTCGAATCTCAACCCCCATTTTCTTACTTCATTCATAACTTCTGCCTCTCGACTAAGAGGGGATTTCCCTGTTATACCTGAAGGAATATTTGTATCGGAATTAACTGGTACTTGACTTTGTCCTGAAAAATGAGGAAAATTTGAGCTTACTGTTGGATATTGATTTTGGGGGTCCCTTCCATTGGGATAATACCATTCTCTGTAATCAGGGTGTCTGGTCATTCTATCAAATTCTGCCAGAGCGGGAAATAAGGATGCCATATAAGTTGGGGCGGGTTTTGTATGTGCTGTAGCCGTTGTAAACACAGGCGTCCCTTGGAAATGCGCATTAGGTACTGTATAATACACATTGGTATAGGTGACGGGCTCACTAATGTTTGCCTTAGTACTACGTTCTTTCTTCTCTGTTTCTATATTCTCATTTGTTTGTGTAATATCCGCTTTGGAATAAACTCTATCATCTGAGCCTTTCTCTAATTCTTCACATACATTTTGGGTTGACTTTTGCAATCTGGACTCTTTAATGTAAGCACTGAACCGAGTGCGGAGGTCGGCAAAGGTCCCTTCGGTGTTAAGCATACAACGCGCCATGCGTTCTTTAAGCTCTGTTTTATCAAGGAGGTATATAGCTCCTATGCTGGCAAAGATATCAAAACCTTCTTCAGAGTCCGACATCTTGTTGTAAGTTTTATTTCTTATCTCAGTTGGAATCTTTATTTTAATTTTCGGGCAACGGTTCAGTTTAAAATCTTGATGAGGATTATTACATTTACGGTATCGGTTCAGTTTAAGATCTTCAGGTAACGGTTCAGTTTGAAATCTTGATGATGATTATTATTCGGTAGCGGTTCGGTTTAAGATCTTCAGGTAACGGTTCAGTTTGAAATCTTGATGAGGATTATTATTCGGTAACGGTTCGGTTTAAAATCTTCAGGTAACGGTTCAGTTTGAAATCTTGATGAAGATTATTATTCGGTAACGGTTCGGTTTAAGATCTTCAGGTAACGGTTCAGTTTGAAATCTTGATAAGGATTATTATTCGGTAACGGTTCGGTTTAAGATCTTCAGATAACGGTTCAGTTTGAATTCTTGATGTTTGTTTCTGGAATGGACCTTTGAAGAAGTCCCTGCTCGGGCGCCAATTTGTGATGTACCTTGGGTTTCTCTGGCTGAGTTATACTCGCTGGTGTCCAGGGTTTTACTAAAGAAGGTACACTAAAACTTTAGTTTCAAAGATTTTCCTTTATTCAATCAAGAAAATAGCTTTATTATTAAAAATAGTTAAATTTAATTAAATTCTATAGTTTTAAAGTTTGGATTATTATTTATTTTCGGTGTTAATTTCCAGTGTGTCTTTAGAGTCCAACGTCGGTTGTTGTTCCCTTAGTACGGTTCCTTCCGGTGCTTCCTTTCTCGTATATTTCTTCAAATTATAGTAACGGTAGATTCGGCAAACAGCGTCTCGACTAGCAACCACTGTATTAATGTTGGAAAACTTCAGTATTTCTACTGGCAACCACAGTATTTCTACTCGCAACCACAGTTTTTCAACTGGCGACCTCAGTATTTGTACTGGCCACCACAGTATTTCTACTGGCAACCTCAGTATTTCTACTGGCAACCGCAGTATTTCTACCGGCAACCTCAGTATTTCTACTGGCAACCACAGTATTTCAACTGGCAACCTCAGTATTTCTACTGGCAACCACAGTATTTCTACTGGCAACCTCAGTTTTTCAACTGGCAACCTCAGTATTTCTACTGGCAACCACAGTATTTCTACTGGCAACCTCAGTTTTTCAACTGGCAACCACAGTATTTCTACTGGCTTTAAAGATAGCAATTTCTTACCACTGGTGGGGGAAATTTACTACCGTAATTATTATAGGTTCTTACCCTCTGCTTAAATTAGTAAAGTCTTACTGACTCCTATTATTGCGGCTTTTCGGTTTTATACTGATATTACACTTCAACGGTATACTTCGGTACGTTTCGGAGTGATTTTGTTGTATGAACGGCCTCCTCTCGTTAAGTCCTTGGCTGTAAGTGACTGTTAATTTTATTTTTGCAAACTTCACTTTTTCATGTTATTGCCCATATATTTCCTTGTCCGGTACTCCCCTACCTCTTGCTCTAAGTAATGCGAAATACTTCTATTTTTGTCTATGCACGAGGAGTGTGCGGGTGGCGGTGTACTCAAGTACGTATAGCAAGAATTATTCAATATCATCGTCATCGACTCATATTGCGTCCATTTTATTGTTTGGTTTAATACCACACATTTTATTATACAAATTCACCATCGATGTACGCTGATCGTTGCCTTTTTGTGTTCCTCTGCTGGGTTTAGGATTATTATTTATTAGAAATTCACCTCTCGCTCACTATATTCACCACCATCAAATATTGTATTTGTATTACTTTCACTAGAAAATATAATTTCTAATCAGTTGGTGACGAGCTCTGTTATCGGCAATATCCTTATGGGAGCTTGCGATCGCTTATCTGTAGCTTTTAAATGAAATCGTTTCTGCTTCAGATGACAGTGCTACCTGCTAGGGGCAAATATATAAAATTATTATTTTGATTTTTAAAGGAATGTAATGGAGCGATAAAATGCTTCATTACACAGTTAACAAATTGTCGCAACAAAAATAATTAATAGGGTATTCAACCCGCTTTGATAATTTGAAAGCATTTTCCCCTGTGCGCAAGCTATAGACAATAACAAGATACACAAATAACTTATTGACACTTTAGTGCACAGGTATTTTGTATACAAATTCAAAGGGTCGCTGGCTTATGGCTTATGACATTAAATTGTGCATCATAAGCAGGCTAGCCCAAACCCATTGAAAGTGCATGGTATGGTCAAATGCTGATTGTGCATATTTGGGGGAAAATCGATAGAACGTTATCAATTATCCAAGTATGGTTGGATACCAACAAAGTAAACCAATTATGTATAAATAGACAGAATAAAAAGTTATTACTTCGCTTCAGATTCTGAAGCCAAACAAGTCTAATCGTGTATCTTTATAAAGCAACTCGCTGGAGGTTCGATTAGTTGCCGTTAATACTCAGACGCCCTACAGAGCAGTGTTGCTTTTGGGTCCATCTTTATTTGGCTACTCGCCGGAGAAAGTCTGTGTACTAAACAAAACTATAAGAACCTGGCTGGCGAAAATTACAGCTTCTCCAATATCTCTTCGAATATTTTCCCAATTTCTGACGTCAGGGTTCCAACGTTCAAACCAGTATTTTGCATCACTCGAAAAATACCTACCAATTCTACCCAAAGCCTGTACCTCCGACCAGCCCAATTCATTTTTTTATATTTTCAACTTGACTTACCCATTTTTCCAGTTCGTTTTTTTCCGGTTTAAAAAATAGTTAGTCTACATATGGTCATCTGATCTCTGAGATTGCATGGCTTGAATGAAATTATTCAAAATCTGCGATGAATCCTCAGTAGTGGCAGCAGTATTTCGGTTTCCTTGTTCAAGATTACGAGGCATCTTTTTCAAAACTTCAAAATTCGTTTTCGTCAAAATATTCTGTTTTCTTCTTCTTTTTATTTTTTTCTTTGATTTTATTTATTATATAGTGGTAATTTGTTTTGGTATCCCACTTCTGATGTTAGATAAAATAATGCAAATAATAATATTAGATTTATTAATTTTTAAAATCTTCAGCTTCCTTTTTTTCTTTGTTTTCAATTTTATATAGAGTTTTTTATTATTTTTTTAAAAACAATTCAAGTATCGTCTCCTATTTTTATTTTTTATTTCATAAAGTGTATTCAAAGTATTCAAGTAGAACCGCTTGTGGTTCCATTTCAAAGATGGTTCTTGGATACTGTACGGTAACAGTACGGTACATACCTACCTACATGTAATGAAAACTTTTTCAACATAGGTAGGTTAGGTATCACTGATATATTTACCTACATGTACCTGTATATATGAACATATAAATGTGCTGATTATTTATATTTGTTTTTTTTTTTTTGTTTTTTATATTTTGCGACAACTCAAGGGATCATGAATACCCTTTATATGATTAACAAAATACAAGCGTTTAGGAAATTTGGATAGCGGTTTAAAGGAAATACCGATGCACATTGGTTTTGAATGCTTGAAGACTAAAATGGAGGGGAAAAATAGAGAAGGGTTAAGCATTCCACATTCGTGTAGTGCGGCAAAAAAAAGTCTCTGTACTTAACTGTTCGTCCGAAGTTTTGCTCAAGGGTGAACTCGGTTGAATTGTTTCAGGGGATTAACGCAACTGGCTATTTCGGCGAAGCACTCATTTCGGCGGTGTTCACGTGACACAAATATTTCCGTTATAATCGTGTCCCATATCATTTTTAAGGCTCTTTTCTGAATTCTATCTAGGAGATTCAAATAAGTTATAGGAGCTCCTACCCAGACATGAGAATTGTACTCTAGTTTTGGACAAATATACGCCTTATAATCAACAGCCAGATCATTGGGAGAAAAAAATTTCTTACATCGTCGTAAGAAACCTAAGCATTTCGCATCGTTTTTGGCGACATCAAATATGTGATCATTCCACAGAAGGTGGTTGGTAACACAAATACCGAGAAATGAAAGCTTTTCAGTTTCCTCTTTACAAGTGCCACTCATAGATAGTGGCATAAGGGGTATAATACGCTTTAACGACAAAAGACAAAATTGAGTTTTAGAAGCATTAAATTCCACGCGGTTGTTAATTCCCCATTGGATAATGCGGTCAAGATCGGAATTTAATGAGCTTATCATACGCTGCCGCTCCAGTTTCACAACCGAAGGGCTTGGTTGTGAGTCTGGAAACCAATATGAAAAGCTGAGGGTGCTTTTGTCGGCGAAACAATTTAGTGGACAAAAGATCATTAATAAAAATCAAGCAGGGAGTCGGAGACAAAACCTCCGTTTTGTCTCCTGGGGCACACCAGCATTTATTTTGAAGATTTCAGACTTGAAACCATCCAATACTACTTGTATTGAACGATTCGAAAGGTAATTTTTAATCCAACGAACTAGAGATACATCAATACCGAAAGCATGCATTTTCGAAAAAAAAAGAGTTCGATGCCAAACTCTATCAAATGATTTTGAAATATCAAGCACAATAATCTTACTTTTACCAAAACGATGTAAAGATTGGTTCCACTTTTTGGTTAGATAAGCCATCAGATCACCAGTGGACCTATTGCTACGAAAACCGTACTGCCGGTCATTAAGAAGCTTTCGTTCTTCGCGATATTTCTTAGCTGATAATTTATCATCGTTTCCATGACCTTAGAAAGAAGGGTCAAGGAAAAAAAAAAGAATTTCGGCTCGTGTGCTTTTTGTTTTTGTTGGATGGGCTGAGGTTGATATGGGCTTTAATTTGATGTGTGTATTTATGCATATATTTAAAACTGTGGTTTTAACCCGTCCGGCTCGCTACCCATTGTACCGCGGACACGATGAAATTGAGGTGGCGTTGTTGTTGTTTTGTTGGCTTAATGGTTTATTGAACTATCAAAAATTGAACGAAACTATTTTGGAGGAAAACTTTCACACCGAATTGAGCACCGAAGAATGTACTTTACTCAAGAGGGAACACCCATTGGGTGGTGTGAATAAAATTTGAATGCGCATGTTCACTCTACTTTTTATAGCAAACACTCAGTTTGGTGTGAATACAAATATTTGACGTAACTTTTGAAGATAACACTTTGCTTGAAAATTGGAGTGTTCCCTCAGAGTTTGAGAGTTTTCTCATTTATGAGGGAACACTCCAAATTATGAAGGGTGGTCATGAGCACCCACGAAAATTTTTGAAAGCAGGTAAGAAGTATTACTTGAAACAAATACAAGTTTTTTTTAATTCATTAGTGTTATAAAGTAGGTATACTTTTATCATAACGAACTTCTTTGTCTTTTTAAAAATATAATTTAGAAAAGCAAAATGTGTATGTTGATACTTATATTATACATAGATCCTGAACTTAACCAGTTTGTATTCACATATTTGTGTTAGCATTACTGCAAGTTGAGGTGTTCAAAGTTTTCTACTAATATTTACCTACAAAAATAGGTACTATCATCACATCCAGCGGGAATAGAACGGGCTCCCTCCAGAGCCGCAGTACGATTCCATAAAATTTTCCCGTCCGACTCGCTACCCATTGTACCACGGACACGATGAAGTTGGGGTGGCTATTTTGTAGTTTTGTCGGTCTAATGGTTTATTAAATTATCAAAAATTGAACGAAACTATTTTTGTAGGAAAACTTTATTCACACCGAATTGAGTGTTCTCTCCAAAGAATGTACTTAACTCAAGAGGGCACACTAGGAGTGTTCCCTCAGATTTTATTCACACCACCCGTTTTTTTAAGTTTTCACATTTGAAATGCGACCGCACTTTCTTAGCATGATTGTAATCATCTTCACTCCAGTTCTCTTTAATCAAAGAAATTTTAAATGAATCAACTTTTCATCAAGATTTTTAGCTATTTTGTCAATTCTTGTAGGTAAAAATCTAAATAAGTCTAAGAAACTATCCCGAATTTGCTAAAATTATTTCACTGTAGATAACACTAGAGGTAAATAGAATTTTTAATTAGCATAGTAATATATTTTTTTCCAAAACAAATTACAATTGCACAATTTACATAGATATGGCTAACTTATATTGAACAAAAATTAGATTTAATTAGAATAAGGTGATAATTAGAAGGAAAAGCTATGGTAATAAAAACCTTCGTAAACAATGAGAAAAAAAAATTTACCTTAGGTACTTAAGTAAAAACACGCCTGCTCAGAGATGAGAGAAGATGGATGGTGGAGTCAGTTTTAGCACAAGTACATATAAAGAAGTATTTGTTTTACAAAAAAGCAATAAAGAATAAAGAATAATTACAATAAATAAATAATACGACAATATTTAATTTAAATTAATATCACAGTTAAATTTATCACTCTAATTAACAAAAAAAAATCAGTCTTAATAATGTAAATAATAAATAAATAAATAAATAAACAAATAAATGAATAAATAAATGAATAAATAAATAAATACAATAAATAAATAAATAAATAAATAAATAAATAAATAAATAAATAAATAAATAAATAAATAAATAAATAAATAAATAAATAAACAAATAATTAAGTGAATAAATAAATAAATAAATGAAAGAATATAAATAAATTAATAAATACATAAATAACTTAATAAATAATAAATAAATAAATAAATAAGAAAAAATACACTAACAATGAATTGAATAAAGCAATAAAAGGTAACAACATTGATTACATAAATACATTTATACTTATAATAAACACATCTGAATAGGTAACTTGTTTTTTTTTCAGTTTTAATTTTTTTAATTTTTTTTTTATTATTTTTTATTGAAATAGATTATAAATTAAGAGATAATCCGATAATTCACAGGAGAGTTTATACTTTTCATTTAGCTTAAAAGTTCGACCTTGCACATACTCTATATTCAGGTGAAGTTCTCGCGTTGAAAAGTGCCATGGTAAATTAAGCATCATTTTCAAGATTTTGTTTTGGGCAATTTGAAGCTTTTGAATATGTGTCTTGGCACATCCACCCCAAGCTGAAGATCCATAAAACATAAGTGATTGAAATATAGATTTGAAAATAAGAAGCTTGTTTTTGTCATTTAGTTTAAACGCCGATTTATGAATGGATAGAGAATCTTTATTGTGACATTTACTTTATTAATTTTTAAAACTTTTAATTTTGATTTCTTTTCATGTGATTCAGAATTTTTTTTTCAGGAAAATTTTAACTTTAATTTTTTTTCAAACTTTTGACTTTGTTTTTTATAATTTTATAATTTTTATGTTTTTAGGTAATTAAAGGATAACCCTTTATTTTTCTTTATTTTACTCTTTGTTTGGGATTGAGACGGATACTATCATCGAACGCGTCATTAGCTGACGTAACGGGTGTTTGCAGTACCTACCGTATGGTATCGTACGATGATTATCTGATGACTCGTTATAACTGTTCCAATCTGTCGCTAGTATAGCAACCACGGTGTCGTCGCGACCGGGATGCTTCGGCAGATACCCTTCCTGATGTTTGGAGCACAAATAATCTTCTTCTATGATCATTCCTGGTCTTTAACACGCTGAATTCGACTAATTCAATCCCGAAAATCGAATTCTGAGTCGACCACGCTCACTTATACGATTAAGTCCCTTTTGGGACCAATACTAATTTTAAGGAAATGAGCTGTATTATTTGGTGACTAAGTATGTATATTGCTATTGGTTCGAGGATTTACATTTAGGTTGCCGGCAAATTCTTTTAAGGGAACATAGAGAAAAGAAACTGAAACTGTACTCATTGGTATGTGTATATTTATGCTGGATTTTCTTATTTATATAAAGTTGGCTTATCTCTTTCATCAAATCTTTCGCACCTAGCACTACTCCATTCTGAGAGAATTGAAACCATTTAATATATAACATTTGCCTTTTTCGTTGTTTTGTCTTCGCTTGATTTTGTTAATTAGCCGTTCAACTTTTCCTCTTTTTCTTAATGGTCGTTGTTATAGACAGAGCGTTGGCTTATTGGATTTATACATTAAAAAGCTTTATCACCAAGAGAAAATTAATTGTTAATATTATCTTCAAAGGATGGTCTATGTTTCGTAGAATAATTAACTTATCTTCTTAAGCCGGGTATCGACTATGCGCGGCTCACGGCTAATCATGTTCGTGCGCGGCAATTTTCGAGCTGCCACGCGCGGCAACCAGGTATCCATTATGCGCGGCTGCCGCACGAGCCAATGTTCGATGGTTTGCCGCGCGTAGTCGATACGCGGCTTTATAACTATTAACAATTTTTACTTGCGATTATAAGTACCTACTGTAAGGCAAGTTTTGTATTCGTAAAAAAAAAAGTTTTGAGATAACAATCAAACATGACATTACGATGATAAGTTACACGTAAAAAACGTAAAAAAAGGTCCGACAATTCTGTCTGTCTGTCTGTCTGTCTGTCTGTCTGTCAGTCAGTCTGGATGTATCGACACCTACAGCCTAAACGGTTGGGCCAATTTTCTTTAAACTTGGTGCTCTGTCTTTTAGAGTAATATGCCCAGGCGTATTTTTGATTTTTATTTGGCGGTCAGCCACTTGACGAATAGGGGGAATAACATGTAGCATACGAAAACATGCACGTCCCGTAATTATTCGGGACTGGTGGAAGTGTGATCATAGCCTCCTCGCGGCGGCCGCTAGTAACAAGCCTTTTAAAAAAGGTTTGGCTAATATGATCAGGCTGGTTCCTCAGGTTGGCAACAGGTTAATTCCTTGTTCCGTAAAATTAAACGAATTACGAACCTGACAACAAGCCTCGGAAACGGACTGATCTCACGACGACAACGCACGCAACGAAAACGGCAAAACGATTTACGAATTTTCTTATGGAACGTACGATCGCTCTATAAAGCTCGAGCTGCTCAGCAGTTAGCTGATGCCCTGTCAAAATATAAAGCTGACATAACAGCACTTGAAGAAATCAGATGGACCGGGAATGGTGTTTTAAAAAGAAAGAATATGACGTATACTACAGCTGTCATACAAAACACCATGTGCTAGGGGTAGGCTTCCTAGTCAGCGAAAAAATGAAGTCTACCATCATCGGCTTTAACGCTATAAGCGAAAGGCTATGCACGCTTCGCGTGCGAGGCAAATTTACGAACATCAGACGAAGAAAAAGAGTCTTACTACGAACAAGTCGAGAGGGCCCTCAATGCCTGTCCAAGGTATGACGTAAAAATCATCCTTGGGGATTTGAATGCAAAAATAGGTCAGGAGCCGGTATTCAGGAATTACGCAGACACCCATAGTTTGCATGAGAACACTAATGACAATGGACTTTGAGTCTTTGAATTGGCAGCATCGAAAAACATGTCCGTTGCGAGTACCAGGTTCCTGCGAAAAGATATCTACAAAGCCACGTGGGTATCACCTGATGAATTCACTCCTAACCAAATAGACCAGGTGTTGATAGACCGTCGCCACTTCTTGAACTTGATGACGGTACGAATTTACCGAGGTGCCAATATCGACTAGGATCACAATCTTGTTGGTATGGTTTTCGGAGGGCGGATTGCCTTGCGAAGACGTATTGCATCCGCCGATCAGGTTCGAATCAACAAGGCTGCTCTGCGCAATGAGAATGCCAGTAACAGCTTTGGTAATGCGTTAGGACTCGCCCTAAAATCACTCGATTTAGGGAGAGTAAGTCCTGGAGCTAATATGCTGGGCGTAGATGAGAAGTGGACACGCCTTAAGACTACTGTCATTAGTACTGCCAACTCCATCTTAGGCAGCAGTCGTAGAAATCAGAACGACTGGTTTGATGATGAATGCAAGCTAGCGACTGAACGTAAGAATGTTGCGTACTGAGCAACGCAACAGCAGGCGGCACAAAATCTGGGGTTGCACATTAGTGAAGGTAAAACATAGTACATGGTGGCGTCGAATGCGAGAGGAACAGTTGGTCAAACAATCAAGGTAGCGGAGCACGAATTTGAAGTGGTGCAATCCTTTAAATACCTTGAGTTAATAGTAGCAGCCGATAACAATATAGAAGAAGAAATACGCGGGCGGCTTCTCAAATCCAACAGAGTCTACTACAGTCTGTCAAAGCTCTTCAAATCCAGAAATCTCACCACAACTTCAAAGCTGCTGCTGTACAGGACCATGGTCCTGCCAGTACTCACATATGGATCCGAGACTTGGGTGCTTAGCAAAAGGCACTCCGACCTCTTAGTCGCGTTCGAGAGAAAAGTCTTAAGGAGAATTATCGGCCCGTTATGTGAGGAAGGAAGCAGATATCGTGACAAAAATTAGACTCGGTAGACTCCGGTAGGCAGGGCACCTAGCTCGCATGAGCGAAGAGGAACCTGCTCGGAAAGTTCTTTGTGGTACATTCTATGGCAGACGACAGCGTGGTAGACCATGCTTGCGCTGGAGAGATGGCGTAAACCAGGACGCCCGGAGCCTTGGGGTGCGAAACTGGATGGCGTCGGCTCGAGACCGTGATAGGTGGAGAGACTTGTTGAAGGAGGCCACGACCAGACCCCGGTTGTTGATCCAATGATGATGAATACGCGGGCGGCTTCTCAAATATAACAGAGCCTACTACAGTCTGTCAAAGCTCTTCAAATCCAGAAATCTCACCATAACTTTAAAACTGCTGCTGTACAGGACCATGATGGTCCTGTCAGTACTCACATATGGGTCCAAGACTTGGGTGCCTAGCAAAAGGCACTCTGACCTCTTAGCCGCGTTCGAGAGAAAAGTATTAAGGAGAAATGTTGGCCCCATATGTGAGGAAGGACGGTTCCGGATACGGTACAATTATGAATTGTACGCAAACTACCTTGAAGCAGATATCGCGACAAAAATTAGGCTCGGTAGACTCCGGTGGGCAGGACACCTAGCTCGCATGAGCGAAGAGGAACCTGCTCGGAAAGTTCTTTGTGGTTCATTCTATGGCAGATGACAGCGTGGTAGACCATGGAGAGATGGCGTAGACCAGGATGCCCGGAGCCTTTGGGTGCGCAACTGGATGGCGTCGGCTCGAGGCCGGGATAGGTAGAGAGACTTGTTGAAGGAGGCCACGACCGGACCCCGGTTGTCGATCCGATGATAATGATGATAATCCTAGGTCTGAAAAAAAGCGGTACCTGCCATATAAACGTAACAGATAATTCAATTTTTCTCGAAAAAAATACGATCGATTTTGATAAAATTTAACATGACTGTTTTTTTAAAAACGGTGAAGTTTTTTTGACAAAAAAAAAAAATTTACAACTAGATTTTTAACGGTGCCTGCCTTACAAGCGTTTTAGACAATTCCATTTTTCTCGTAAAAAAATACGATCGATTTTTATAAAATTTCGTACAATGGATTTGTAGCCAAAGGTAGTTCATTTTTTCAGAATAAGTTTACATATAAACGGTACCTGTCAAAAAAGCCTTAAAAGCAATCCAATTTTTCTCGTTAAATAAACGATCGATTTCGATAAAATTTAGTGTGTAAAATGTAATTAAAGAGAGAGACTTACTAGGTTGGTGGTTCGTCACAAAGTGACATTATTTATTAGAGACATAAATTGAATGCATAAACAGTGTTGCCAATAATACATTATAATAGCACTAGTATCTAATACATAATACATCTCCCTTCTTAGGTTTTAACTATAACTATAATACAATATTACTAATACCTTAGATGTGTATGCTATTTATGTAATCCATTGATATATAAGTTAAGATTTCATTATTATGTAATTTACAAATTCATTTCGTTTTTATATTTTAATTTAAATTTACATTTTGGTTTCGTATTTTTAATAATAATTAAATCCGTTAATTTAAATAATATAAACAAATTCATTTTTGTATACATGTTTGGTTTGTATGAAGGTACGTTAGTAAAACTTATCGTATAATAATCGTGTAGGTTTCTTAAGATGCTTCCTTGGTCTTAAGACCATTCTTTTAGGGACGGGAAGTGGCGTATCATTATTATCATTAGGACTTTCATTATGTGTAGGTGATGATTTTACGTTAGATGGTGTTTCTTTACACTCTCTCAATGGGACCAGCCATTTCTTTTGATTTGCTGTACAGTGTTGCAAAGACTGAAAGTGATCTGACAGTTTTTCCGATTTTGAAGGCTTGCGAATTTGTTCTATATGGACTCTTCGAATGGAATCCTTAATTTCTATCAAAACAATCAGAGGACTTTCAATTCTTACAATTTTGCTGGGTATCCACTTACATGTTTCCTTAAAATGGTTCAAATAGAACACCACTTCTCCCTCCTTAAATTGATTTTTACTTATTGTAATATCTTTCTTGTAACTCTGGTTTTTATTTTTATTATTTACATATTCGATATTAGTTTCTTTTTTGACATTTAAGTTTTTATCAATAAAGCAGTCTAAAATAGTTTTGTTCTTATATTTAAAAAGAAGTTCATTTGGCGTTTGGTTGGTTACAGTTGATGGTGTATTTCGATATGCAAAAAGAAATCGTGTAAGTTTAGTTTGTATGTCGATAGAGTTATTAAGACTTTCCACTAAAAAACATTTCAAGCTAGACTTTACGGTTTGCACTGCGCGTTCTGCACTACCGTTGCTGGATGGATGATAAGCTGGTATAGGTATTTTTATAATATTTTGGCTTTTCAAAAAAGATGCAAACTCTATCGAGTCAAACGGAGGACCGTTATCCGAAATAAGCAATTTGGGTAAGCCAAAAATACTAAAGTTTTTTAAAAGTTTCGATATAACTGATTTAGCTGTAGTAGTTTTCATAGGAAACACATCGAGATATTTTGAAAAAGTGTCAAAAATAATTAAGAAATTTTGATTTTTGAAATAAAAAAAATCAATGTGTATGCGTTCGTAAGGATACGTTGTACTAGGCCAACTAGAATTAATTTTTTGTGTTGAAACAGCATTCCGATTTGATTGACATGTAAAACAATTTGTAACATATCGTTCTATGTCGTCGTCTATTTTCATCCACCAAACATAGGACCTAGCTAATATTTTCATCCGAACCATACCATTGTGATTAGTATGTAATATTTTTAAAACGTTATTTCTCAACTTGAATGGAACAACAATTCTGTGAATATAATAAAGACATCCGTTTTCCGTACTAAATTCATTTCTCTTCAAGAAATAGTTGCGAATTTCTAGATCAGGTTTTATTGGCCAACCGTGTTGGGTAAATCTATGAAGTTTATTCATAAAAGAACATTCTTTTTGGCATTTCCGAATGAGTTCAAAATCTAGTGGTACCTCATGACCCTCATTGAAAAAATGTACACAATCCATTCCATCTTCAGGAACACCACTTGGTTCATTTAATGGTAAACGCGATAGCGCATCTACATGACCCATTAAGCGCCCTGGTCTGAATTTGATTTCGTAGTCATACATTGATAAAATGACCGACCATCTTTTTAGTCTACCAATAGCCACGGAAGAATTAGACTTTTTTGGATTAAAAATCTCTTTCAAGGGTTCATGATCACTAAATAATTGAAATTTTAAACCATATATGTATTTATGAAACTTTCGAATGCCAAATATTATTGCTAGGGCCTCTCTGTGTAACTGAGAATAATTTTTCTCGCTTTCGTTAAGCGTGCAGCTGGCAAATAATATTGGTTTCTCTATTCTATCTTCAAAATGAACTAGAATAGCTGAGACTCCATAGGGACTTGCATCGGCATATAAGCCTAAAGGTTTTTTAGAATCATAAAGAGCAAGAACCTTGTTTTTTAAGAGGTATGTTTTTGATTCGTCAAATGTCTTTTGACATTCCTTGGACCAATGAAACTCTGCATCCTTTTTTAATAGTTTGTAGAAAACTGACAATTTAGTTGATAAATTTGGTATGAAATGGGAATAATAATTCAAAAGGCCAAGATAAGCTTGTAATTGTTGAAGATTCTTTGGAGCTGGAGCTTTTATCACAGCATCAATCTTTCTTGGATTTGGTTTTATTTCATTAAATGACAAGACATGACCTAAATATGCAACTTCGGTCACTAAAAACTCACATTTGCTTAAATTGATCTTGACTTCATGTTTACTTAATCTTTCAAAGACGGACAGACCAGTACTAATACATTCCGCAGCGCTAAATCCACCAATTATCAAATCATCTAAAAAACATGCTATGTTTTTAATTCCTAGTAAAATCTTTTCAACTATGGACTGGAAAATTGCGGGAGCACAACTAACTCCAAAGGGTAATCGTGTATACCTCAACAGTCCAAGATGAGTATTTATTGTTAGGAATTCTCGCGACTCTGGAGCAACTGATAATTGAAGGTACGCGCCTGAAAAATCTATTTTAATAAAATAGTGACAATTTGAAAGACTTGCGAATATATCGTCTAAACGTGGGAGCGGGTGGTATTGCATAGAAATATATTTGTTAATTGTTATTTTACAGTCCATACAAATTCTAATTGTCTTATTTTCTTTTTCAACGACTACTATAGGCGTTGCCCATAAACTTTTTTCTACAGACTCCAATATGCCTTCGGTTATCATTTTTCTTAATTCTTTTTCTACTGGATCACGTAAGGCATATGGAAGGCTGTACGGCTTACAGAAAATTGGAATCGAATTATCTTTCAAAATTATTTGCGCTACATGGCCCTTTATTGGAATTTGTAGGGTTGTATTAAAGACATTCGCGAAATTAATTTTAAGGAATTTAACTAAAGATTCTTTTGTTTCAGTACCTGTGTAATTTATATTCACTTTTTGAAGGGCTGCTACTGGATTCATCTCCGATTCTGTTTTTGTCTTTTCCTGAATAACAGCTAATTGCTGGCTTAAACATTTATCTGGTATTATTTTTTCTCGCCAACCTGGAATAAGTGTATCCATCCACACGCGACCCATGAGTGGCAAGAAATGCTTATTGGACGTCTTAATAACTACCAGATCGAGCACTTTATCGCGACCACGTCGATGACCAACCAAACGCACTGGAACACTGATTTTACCTAGAACAGAAATGTTTTCACCAGTAACAGTATATAATTTATTATAAGGACAAATACATAACTTTGAAAAATATTTCTCATAACCCTCCTGACTGATGACACTCGTACATGCACCGCAATCCACTTCCATTTTTATGTTTTCATCCGCAACTATGACATCGATGAACACTGGAGCATTAATTTTGTTCACATTTGAGTACCAATAGAGTCCATCATACAAATCTATTTGACGATCATGACATGAAGCAACTGAATCTGCTCCATCCGACGACTCTGCTCCTCCTTCATCGACAAAGTACACAACTTTTTTAGCTCGACACTTTGACACTATGTGACCACGTTTTTTGCATCGATAACAAGTCCAATCGACTGCAGGGCATTTTTTGTTCTCATGATGAGTACGACCGCACCTGTGACACTCGTCTTTCGATGAACAGTTATTCTTAGACCGATGACTATATGACTGGTGTTTCTGACGACTTAAAGACCTGCGACTGAAATTACGATGTTGACTATGCTTAATATTATCATCACTCGTTCTCTGACTATTGCGACTTCTATGTGTACCAAACTGATTTATAGATGCTGGACTATTTATGGCACGTGTTTCAGCTTCTGTTAACTCAAAGTTTAAAGACTTATTTACGGCTTCTTCGAATTTAAGTATTTTCCCGATCTCAATTAGTTTTTGTTGCCAGCCATTGTTAACCAATCCAACAATAAATATGTCCCGTAGCATCTCGTCTAAAACGACATGTGGAAATTCACACTTCTGTGAAGAAAATTTTAACCTCACAACAAAGTCGCAGATTTTTTCTCCATGTGACTGTCGTAGATTGTAAAACTTAAATCTTTCTGCAATCACGTTGCCGGTTGGTGAATAATGATTTTTTAGGCACTCTAACAATTTATCGAGGGACATTTCTTCTGGTTTTGTATGTGCTGGTACTAATTGCATTAGTTTTTCGACCACGTCGTCACTTAGTAGCGTTAGAAGCATTCCAACTTGATCGTCAGTGGAAATTTTGTTTATTTTAAAGAACATTTTTAGTCGAACTTCATAGGTACTAAAATTATTTCCTGGTATGAAGGTGGGCATGTTTCCTACCACGTGGTTTGTCTGCACTTGCTTCAGGATGATATCCAGCTTTTCATCAGTATTTTCCGGCATATTACTTTGGTATTTTATTTAATTTTCTTTTTTTTTTTTTTTTTTTTTATTTTTAGTTCTTCTTTTTTTTTATATTTTTAAAATGTACACATATATATATCGCAAGTAATTAAGCACTTTGTTAAGGTTCGATACAAATCGACTCGTCGCCAATAAAATGTAATTAAAGAGAGAGACTTACTAGGTTGGTGGTTCGTCACAAAGTGACATTATTTATTAGAGACATAAATTGAATGCATAAACAGTGTTGCCAATAATACATTATAATAGCACTAGTATCTAATACATAATAGTGTGACTGATTTTTTCCACAAATTAATTTTTTTGTAAGGAATTTATTTTCAAAATCACCTCATTTATTAATTGGAGACTGTTAAATACTAACGTTACAAATTGAAATTTATTAAATCTAATTAAATCTAATTATCTATTGCTCTAAAAAATATAATCTTAAAATTTATACTTTTTAAATTGTCATTTACTGAAGATAACAGAAAGTAAAATTTATTAAATATTACAATCAATTGATTCAAAGGACTATTTGATCTGCTGAAAATTTGACGTAAAGGCTGCCGTAATCTTATGCTAGCTTGGCTAAAGTTAAAATTTAGCCTACAAAGGATTGACGAAGATGAAATATTTCCATTTATAATACCAGCAATGAAACAGAATTGGATATATTTTCGATGGCTTTCAAGTGATGGAAGATTTATCAAAACCAACCTATGTAAATATAATGGAAGTGGTGACTCATGAGACCAAGGAAGGAAACGGAAACAAAATCGCAAAAATCTTCGTTGGACTGCTTCAAGCCGCGATATGTGTATAGAGTAGTGAGGTGCCCATACTACACAGCCATATTCAAGAATAGGCCTCACAAAAGAAATGAACAGAAACTTGAGAACATAGGGATCTTTAAAGTCGCGTGAGAATCTTTTAATAAATCCTAATGTGATCGATAAAGGTCAACTTTGAATCTAATATAATTCTTAAATCTGAAAATACTGAAACTTTAATTAGAGGGTTCGAATCAAATGAGTAAATGTAAGTTATGGGACTTTTTTTACGTGTAAAGCTCATTACTTAACACTTATCAACGTTTAGTAAAAGTCTGTTATTACTGCACCAGTCTCTAAATCTTAAAAGATCGTCTTGTAAAAGTGTGCAATCGGCAACAGATTTTATTCTTTTGTAAAGTTTAATGTCACCAGCATAGATAAGAACGTAAGAGTTTTGGACTATTGAGACGATGTCATTTATAAAAAGTATGAACAAACAAGGACCTAGATGGCTGCCTTGAGGTACTCCTGAATTAACAATAAATTGATTAGAACAAGCATTGCGAAAAACAACACTGTAATGTCTGTTATTTAAATACGATGAGATCCATTGAAGGAAGTTATTGTTAAATCCTAGGCTATTTAATTTATTAATAAGGGTATTGTGAAACAACTTGTCAAATGCCTTACTAAAATCAGTAAAGATGCAGTCAACTTGAGCACGGTCTCCAAAAGCATCTAAACAAAAAGAAGTGAAATTAAATAAGTTTGTCACAGTGGATTTTTTTTAACAAAACCGTGTTGATTACTACATAAAATTGAATTACAATGAAAAGAGAGGACATTACATACAATGGATTCAAACAATTTGGGAATTACAGATAGTTTAGCAATCGGGCGATAGTTTTTGTTTTCAGTTTTTAATCCCTTTTTATGTACAGGGGTTATATAAGCACTTTTCCAAAGATCGGGAAAAATAGAGCTACTTAATGATTCATTAAATAGTATAAATAGAGGATAACACAAATGAGAGACACAGTTCTTCAAGATAGAAGCTGGAATACAATCAGGACCCGGACTGTAGTTATCTTCTAAATTTAAAATACTTTGAGTGATTAAATCTTCAGTAATGTGGAAATTAATGGAGCTAAGATGAGTAAATGGTACGGAGGAAGAGATATTAACATCAGTGTTAAGGTCATTAGTATCCGCGAACGCGTTTTTAAAGAAATATGCAAACATATTTGCAATTTCTTCTGATGTTTGGCCTGTAGAGTTTAAGTATGTCATAGAACTTGGATAGCCACCGTTTTTTCTTTTTGCATCAACAAGTTTCCAGAATAATTTAGGATTGGTTTTTAATTCCATTTCTGTTTTTGCAATATAATTTTTGTGTAGCATTTCGTAGTAATCGATAAAAAGATCTTTCAAATTCAGGAAAGTATTATAATCTTCGGCAGCCCTGGATACGTTAAACTTAAGCCAAGCTTTGTTTCTTTTATTTTTTAAGTTTTTAAGTTGACGATCAAACCATGGTGGATCGTTAGATTTTTTATAAGATGATTTGATTGGAATAGTTTTATAGAATACATCAAATAATTCACAATAAAATACATTACACATAACATTAATATCACAGTTAGCAAACAATTGATTCCAGTGAATATCTTGTAGTAGATTAGAGAGTTCGACAAAATTACATTTTTTAAAGTTGAATTCAAGTTTGTTACTAGCTTTGTTAAAAGAAGAATTCATGTTTAAGTTTAAGGATATGTCTAGTGCTGGATGGTGACGATCCTCTTTAGTCAATTCAGCAGCGGTAGCCAAAACAGCAGCATCAGAATTAACATTTTCAGAGAAAAAAACAAGATCCAATGTTTTACCTGAGGAATTGTTTGTACCATTAAATTGAGTCATTCCAAATGAAGACATTCCATCTATTAGAGTGCATTCGTTTATAATAGAGGCGGTTATTGGGATGTAGCTATTATTATCTTCGTTCCGTGTCCAGATCAGATTAGGAAGGTTAAAATCACCAACGACAAGAATCTCATCTTCAGGTTCCAGTTCTAGAAAGATGCTGTCTAAACAATTAAGTAACTCGTCATACAAATTCTTAGTAGAGGCTGGCGGTATATATGAGGAAGCAATGTATATATATGAAGCAATGTAGTCATGTTTGCAGTTTTTTTAAACAATTTCTTTTTTTTTTTTAAATAAAATTTTCAAAAATAATTTTTAAAAATAATTTTTAAAAATAAAAGAAATGAATTTCGGTTCTTAGTGTACAAGAAATTTGAATTTCTGTTTATCAAATACACAAACCAATGCTGTTGAGTTGTCGGTAATGCAGTTTTTATAGCAAAGATGAAGATGATGGATGGATGACAGATGTCAGTGATCTTGACAAGCAGCACTATAAAAAGTTGTTGATGTGTTAGGCGATGAGTACAATTTTTCACAAGAGTATGGAAATGCATGTAAACATCAGCTTTACTAGTACAGATGAATCCCCATGTTGGTACTCGTTGCGGGTTGCGGCATGAAATGGTGGGCAAAATTTGTTGGTATATAATGCAGTCTCACAGTGCTTCATATGCAGAACATATACAAAATTTTTACTCACCGGGGAGAGACGAAAACAGAATCTTAAACGGCGACAAAAAAGTCAAGTTAAATGAAGAGCAGTGAGAGTATAATTGATTACTCTTATATATGTATATATATGTAAATTTGTCACCAATTTAGAATTAAATTAAATTATTTACAAACTATTTTAAAATTATTTTAAAATTACACTTTTAAACTGATATTTGAAATAGTTTATTGTTATCAGTTACATAGGAAAACTGTGCGGCAAGCAAATATGCAACTATTTATGATAAAGATCGGGGTATAGCTAATCAAAAACCAAATAAATGCAGAGCAAAACAAAAAGACGTGCGTAGGTTAACTTTACGACCATGATTGTTCATCAACGAAACCTGTCATATAAACGCTACAGAAAATCCAACTTTTCTCGAAAAAAATACGATTGATTTTGATAAAATTTTTTGTGACTGATTTTTTGCCAATAACGAAGTTTTTCGTTAGAAATTTTTTTCAAAATCACCTTATTAACGGTATCCGCCATATAAAATCTATTGACAATCCGATTTTTCTCGAAAAAAATACGATCGATTTTGATAAGATTTAGTGTGACTGATTTTTTGGCAATAACGAAGTTTTTCGTTAGAATTTTTTTTTTTTAAATCACCTTATTAACGGTATCCGCCATATAAAATCTAAAGACAATCCGATTTTTTCTCGAAAAAAATACAATCGATTTTGATAAGATTTTGTGTGACTGATTTTTTGCCATTAAGGAAGTTTTTTGTTCGATTTTTTTTTAAATCACCTTATTAATGGTACCTGCCATATAAATTCTATAGAAAATCCGACTTTTCTCGAAAAAAAATCAATTCCTTTCAATTTAACCAAATTATAGATTTTATTTATCTGATTTTATTTTGTACTGTCGTTTCTTTTTGTAACTTTAAATTGTCAAGAAAACTAAAGTACGCACCTATTTTTGATTTTGTAATATGTTTTCGCAAGAAAAAAAAAACACAAATATTGGTTATCGATCTAAATAAAAAAAATCTTAACAAAGAAATACGCACGTTCCTAAAACTATAGATATAAAACTGTGCAGTGCGTTTCCACGTTAACTTAATCCTATGAAACATGTAGGGTAAGAATGAGTTATTTCTCGTTAAAACCGTTAAAACCGTAAATAACCAACTGCTGAAGCAAAAATCACTATAAAACAAATCTAGAAAAAAAAGCCTACATATGAGCATACCTTAAAATCATACATACAATTGTTCAGTTCCATATCTATCTGAAAACAACCCTATAAAAAGCGTGAAAACTATAAAAAAAAAATAAAAATTTTTTCTGGAAATACGCTAGATTAAATTAACAGTGTCGACGCCAAAATCTCCTTAAAAAAACAAAAAAATACCTAAAAGTGAGAAAAATCTACACCGAAAAATATTCAAGAAAATGGTATAAAATACCCATTTAATCTGACCAGAACGACCTTAGTGTATCACATAAATTTTACATAAATTTTGCTCTGTAAATGCTACATATGCAGTATGCACCTATGTGAAAAGTACAGTCTCTATAACTTCTACCAGATATACCTACCTATCTTACCATCAGTGCATATGTACCTGCTTGCCCATCAAAAAAACTGTACGCAAACTTCATGCAAGCCCAATTAGCGATTACATCGTAATCTTTTAATTGGTAATCTATTGTTTTATAAAAAAAAACAAAATCGATTGAAGTCCTAAGCCTGATCCACGAAAAGCTTAATGCAACAACAGCAGCATTCATCATCATCGCTGGCATTATCATCCTCATAAGCTATTGGGCTTTTTCATCTTATTTTTTTTTTATTATTTTTTTTTTTTAATTCAATAAACTATTTATAACAATAGTTATCTTAAGAGTTCTATTTTAAATACTCTTAATTATTCACCACACCCCCTATGAGTTGACCTTGACGTGGTGGGGGTGCTTATTTGTGGGGTTCTCTAGCAATCCAGCTACAGAGCCACACAAACCAACATAACTCAAAAACAAAACACAAGTGTGAAGACTTGGAAAATAAAAAATATGGAAAAAGTAAACAAAAAGTATAAAAATCGAACTGGGATATCGGTTCAAAAGTCGGTAGGAGTCACGACTGCCGGCGATGGCTTGGCCTCAAAAGAGGATAAGTCGCCAGTGACAAATAACAACACGAACACAAACAAAAAACAAACTTTGGCCATTCCAACTGAAAAAGCTTTAAATAGTGGTAGGACTGGTGTGACGACCACAATTTCCGGAAAGGTTAACAAGCCACCCCGGGGTTGTGGAGCGTCCCACAGTCTAGACGCTACTACCTGCGGAGGAGATAACAATCTGCCCGCTGGTAACGTACCCACTCCGAACTCGGTAGGACTCAAAGAAGCTGACAAGGGTCTTGCCAACCTCTCTTCTGCTGCGAAAAACGCAGCCCTTAGTGGAACTCCCACACAAACCGCCCGTACAAAACCTCTCGTGTATTCGGGAGTTACTGCTCTGGCTCAAGGTTCGACCACGACTGTTGGTCCCACCACTTAACAAGGTAGATCTCTTTCGAACACAACGGAGGCTCCCCTCCTCGATGGCAGTGGTAATACGTCATGTAGACCTACTCCCACCGAGAAGAGGAAGAAAATGACAATGAAAAAGGAATTCAGGAACGCTACGAGAATAGTGAAGGTGATCGGTGCCTTGCCAGCATCTGAACTAGACTCAAAGCAATCCGAAAAACTTGCCTGGGCCAAAAACACATTAGCCCAACTTCAGACCTGCAGCGACTTAACGTCAAAGCGACTAAGGTCTTCCGAGGGAACCACTCCGGAACCCAAAAGGCCAAAGGCGAACACCGCTGGCGCTCCATCCTTTACCAGGAAAGATCTGTCCTTTAGTGCCGTGCTAAAAGACAAAACCATTGTAGCTGTCATCGACAGTAGTATTGCAGATGGCGCGATCTCTCCCGATCATTGGCAAATGGTTTTGAATAAACTCCAAGCCTCATACTGGACCCTCATGCTAGAAAATCCAGGGGAACCTGCAATTTTTGAGGATGCGGGATGGTATCAAGGTCGAGTCAAGCTAGTTGCCTTTGATAGTGAGAGGTCGTGTGACCTGTATAAACTCGCTGTCAGCAGGTAAGAGGGCCTATGGCCAAATGCAAAACTCGAGGTTGTGGCAAAGGAGAATATCCCGTGCAGACCAAGAGCCCGCACTAATGTCCCGGCCGATCTCTCCAATAAAGAAATCATCCTCAAGATGCTACAGTATGGTAATCCATACTTGCCTACTCACGACTGGAAGGTTGCGAAGCTTGAAGATCCACGGGGTTCTTATAGATCAGCCATCGTGGTGATGAATAAGGACTCATTGGCTCCATTGGCTGAAACCCAAGGTGTGGTTAGGTTTGGATGGTCTACCATAACTCTAAAAGTATATAAAAAAGACGAGGAAAACGCATCGAACGCGATGCCATCAAAATCACAGGATGTATTTGCAGAAAAGGAACATGCCTCGGGTATCGACCTTCAGACAATGGAGGTAGATACTCCATGCACCTCCTCCACTGTGTCGTCCTCCATTTATATAAAACCGCCATCTGTCGAAGAGGCTCCTTACGTTGACAAATACTCCGACATGGATATTGTTGACTCCGCAAATGAAACATCTTGCAATGAGGACGACCTTCTTAAATCGGATTTCGATTCCGATGTAGATCTCGACCAAACTGTGGTGGGGGTTGATCCACCTAGCTGTAACCAAGATGGTGCAGTTAGTACAGATTAACACCCATCACTCCAAAGTGGCTTCGGCCTCCCTTCTTCTCCGTCTACAAAATAAAGGGGAAGACATCGTCCTGATCCAAGAACCTTGGATTGTCAATTCCACTGTTCAAGGACTCAGGACTCCCGGATACTACCTGCTATATGCATCAAATAAAAGTGACCCTAGATCTTGCATATTAGTAAAAAGTAGCATTAACGTATATTTACTCCCTGATTACAGCGATCGTGATGTTACCGTAGTTATACTACAAACCAATAACGGGGCGTACTGGTTAGCATCAGCGTATCTCGGCCATGACCACCTTGGCCCTCTTCCTGGCGACAAGCTAGAGGAACTAATCAGGGAAGCAGAACGACAGAAAGTCTGCCTTATAATCGGGTGTGACGCTAATGCCCATCATACCGTCTGGGGAAGTACAGACATAAATGACAGAGGTGAGTCACTTTTTGATTTTATTCTAAGTACTAACCTTATAGTTAGTAACATTGGCAATGAACCAACATTCATTACCAAAAACCGACAAGAGGTTCTAGATATCACTCTTGTCTCCGATACGATTCATCACAAGATCAAAAACTGGAGAGTTTCTAAGGAACATTCGTTCTCTGATCACAGATACATCCAATTTTGTCTTGATGAAGAATCTAAAAAACAGCCAGCCTTCCGAAATTATCGGAAAACCAACTGGCAACTATATAGAGAAACTTTAGTAAGATTAGTTAAACCATCACTCTTAAGTATCCCTTCTAATAAAAATGATCTTGATGATAAAGTCAAAGATCTCAACCTAGCTCTCAATAAATCAATGGCCATTTCTTGTCCCCTTACTCAAATAAGAGGAACACAGAAACCACGTTGGTGGAACTCGGGTCTAGAACTGCTCAAGAAAAAGTGCAGACAACTTTTTAACCGAGCTAAACATTCTAGAGATAGTCTGGACTGGGAATTTTATAAAGAATCCCTAAAAATTTATAAAAAAGAATTAAGAAATAATAAAAGAACCTCCTGGAGGAACTTCTGTGGAAAAATAGAAGAAACTTCAGAAGCTTCACGATTAAGAAAAATTCTATCAAAAAATCCTACAATGCCTAGCTCCTTAAAGACAGCTAACGGCTCTTGGACCAATTCTTGCGAAGAATCGCTCACCCTGCTACTAGACACCCATTTTCCAGGTAGCTCACAAAATATAAATAGCATTGATTCATTATTATCAAGCAACACACATACAAATATTGTTGGTCTGATTGCTAAGGATAAACTGAAATGGGCTATAAACAGCTTTGATCCTTACAAATCTCCCGGACCCGACGGCATAATACCTGCCGAGCTTCAATTTGCCTCGGATATCATAACACCCATCCTAGAGATCATCCTAATTGGTTGCGTAAAATTAACTTACATTCCCTCTTTATGGAGAGAGGTAAAAGTTGTCTTTATACCCAAAGCCGGTAAATGCTCCCAGGTTAACCCTAAAGATCTCAGACCAATCAGCCTATCATCGTTCCTTCTCAAAACCCTAGAGAGATTGATCGATATCCATCTGCGCAATGCTATAGATCCTAATCTGGTATCTACTGCACAACACGCTTATTGTAAAGGAAAATCGGTAGAAACGGCTTTACACACACTGGTACGAACCATCGAATACTCACTACATCATAAAGAGTACACTCTAGTTGCATTTCTCGATATTGAAGGCGCCTTCAATAATGTCAGCTATCAAGCAATCACAGCGTCACTGAAGAAACTAGATATACATGGTTCACTGAATGACCTAATTAATCTTATGTTAGAAAGTAGAATTATTAATTCATCTTTAGGTGGCACTCATGAGAGAAGATCTGTCAGCAGAGGTACACCTCAAGGTGGAGTCCTTTCCCCACTTCTATGGAACATAGTCGTAAATGAGGTGTTAAAAAGCCTATAAAAAGAAGGTTTCAAAGTGATCGCGTATGCCGACGATGTTGCCATTGCAATATCGGGAAAACATGCTCAAATTCTCGTTGAATTAATGCAAAATGCTCTAAATATTATGCTCAAATGGGCAGAAAAATGCGGACTGGGTATAAACCCAAACAAAACTGAACTTGTCCTCTTCACAAGAAAATATAAAATTCCCCAAATAAGTCCCCCATCAATTACGGGAACTCCACTAAGGTTTTCAGATGAAGCTAAATATCTAGGTCTTATCCTGGACAAAAAACTACATTGGAAAGCAAATATACAGGAAAGAGTTAGGAAAGCCACAGTAGCACTCTTCTCTTGCAAAAAAGCCATCGGAAATAAATGGGGCTTATCCCCATACATAACCCACTGGCTCTACACAGCGGTCATCAGACCGATACTAACTTACGGGGTAGCAGTATGGTGGACTGCCCTAGACAAAGTTACATATCGTGACAAGTTAAGTAAAGTCCAACGGTCAGCCTGTATGTGTATTAGCGGAGCTCTCCGTTCGACACCTTCAGCTGCTCTTGACATTCTACTTAATCTCATACCCCTTGATATTTTTAGCAAACAAACGGCCGCAAGCACAGCCGTTCGTCTCAAAGCCATCTCTCAATGGACCGATAACTCAATTGGTCACTCCATTATTCTGAAAGCATTCGGACCAAAACTAAGTCACTCCGACTACTCTATACCCCAGCTAGTTTTTGACAAGAATTTTCAAGTCACCATCCCACCAAGATCCACTTGGGAAAATGAGAGATTCTTGAAAGATGAATCAGTTAATTTTTATACTGATGGCTCAAAAACTAAAGATGGGGTTGGTGGTGGCGTGTACTCAGACAGACTAAATTTAAGTCTCTCCTTCCGTCTCCCTGACCATTGTAGTGTGTTCCAAGCGAAAATTCTGGCGATTAAAGAGGTATTATCCTGGTTAAGGGAAAACGTGATATCTGTATCGGATATCCGTATATTTTCAGACAGTCAGGCAGCCCTTAAATCAATCAGTGCTGTTTCCACAAACTCAATAACTGCCCGCGACTGTCGATCATCTCTCATGGAGATGGCAGAACAGTTCAATATTCACCTTTTCTGGGTGCCGGGACACAGAGACATTGAGGGAAACTGCAAAGCCGATGAACTCGCCAGAAATGGAACCCTACTACCGGTTTTACCTAACAAGGTGAATATTGGTATACCTATCGCTACAAGCAAACTCATGCTAAAACTAGATGCCATAGAGAAAACAAATTTAAGATGGACAAACACTACTACCTGCGTAGCGACAAAGCAAATCTGGCCAAAATTAGATCAGAAACGTACTAAATGTTTGTTATCTATGAGCAGATTACATCTTAGCTCCGTAATTGGTGTCATAACCGGACACTGCCTCATAGGAAGACACGCTATAAGACTTGGCGTATTCTCTAATGATTTTTGCAGAAGCTGCATGGACGAGGAGGAGGAGGAGACTATCACCCATCTTCTCTGTTCATGCCCAGCTCTCTCCCAAAGACGTAAATTACACCTGGGTAATTTCTTTTTCGACGATCCAAGCGATATGTCGAACGTTGATATTCTATCTTTACATCGCTTCATAAGAAGCTCCAACTGGTTTAATTAAAGAAATACTATCTCGCTCATTTCGTGGTATCACAACGGACCTATCTGTGGTCTAAGTGTGTCAGTAGTCTTCCTGACAGCCACATAAACCTAACCTAACCTAACCTAATTATTCACCACAAAAGAAAAAAAAGGTTTTTACCTATAAATTGAATAAATAATTCCTTAAAGCAATAATAGAGTTAAGTGATAATTTACCTTTTGTTCAAGTGTTTAATTTGGGTTTTCGATCAACCAGATACCCGAAGGTATAATCATCGGGTCTACCACGATATCTAGAAATTAATTATCTAGAAAGTAAAAATCTCGAATGGAAAAAATCTCGAAAACAAAAATCTAGAAAATAAAATCTCGAAATGCCAAAATCTAGAAAAAAAAATATCGAATGCAAAAATCCAGAATATATGTTTGAATTTTTGAGGCAATGTTTAAAATTCGCGCGAATTTTAAACATTGTCTCAAAAATTCAAACATACATTCTGGATAACTTACTTCTCCTTAACAAACTTAAAGTTGATAAGTAAAGTTATCAATCATACAATTGCACATTGCTACTCATGCACCTGTGAGAACAGTTACCCATCTAAACACATTGTCAATGAAACTGTAAGAACATCCACAGTAATCACAAAAAATGTTGAATGGCGTGAAGTTCTATAAATTAAGCTCTTAGATTTAAAAGGACACCTTAAAATAACTCCACTTGAGTCGGTACTTGTTCGTTTTTAATAATTTAATTAACATTAACATTTAACACGAAACGAATAAACATTAAAATCAAAAATGAAAAATAAAAAATAAAAACAAACACGTAACTAACTTGAATGCATTTCGAAGCTCTTGCGCTTCATCTTCAGCAATCACGACTGATTGCTGAAGATGAAGCACGACTGATTGCTGAAGATGAAGCGCAAGAGCTTCGAAATGCATTCAAGTTAGTTACGTGTTTGTTTTTATTTTTTATTTTTCATTTTTGATTTTAATGTTTATTCGTTTCGTGTTAAATGTTAATGTTAATTAAATTATTAAAAACGAACAAGTACCGACTCAAGTGGAGTTATTTTAAGGTGTCCTTTTAAATCTAAGAGCTTAATCCACAGTAAATTCAGTATTATTAAAATTAGTCTAACTATTTTTCTTGCTCAGAAAATAAAATATTGGGTAAAGTGATGTATTTGTGTTTTATTGAGTTTTAACTGTTTAAAATACAAACAAAAAATCTCGAATTTTTATTTTTTTCGAGATTTTTTTCTAGATAGAGTCTTTCGAGATTTTTGTTAATTCTGGATTTTTGTGGATTCGAGATTTTTGCATTCTAGATAATTTTTTTTTATTTTCGAGATTTTCGGCATTCGAGATTTTTGGCATTCTAGATTTCGTCATGATCCCATAATCATCATATCCTTCGAAGCGGTGCACCACCTCGAAGTGATTCATCTTTGCGGTGAGTTTTGTTTATTGAAATTAAATTAAACATCTGAATCTTTTAAATTGATCTTTTTTCTATAAATTGCAATATTATTTTTTTTTTTGTATTTTTTAATTCAGATATTTTTATCTTTAAGCCTACGATTATGCAATGTGTTCAGTTCAGATTACAGATTTAACACATTAAAATAATTGTAAACATTAAAATAATTTTCCATTTAAAAATTTTGGTTCTTAATGTACTTGCGCTCTTTTGCGTATCATCTGTTCTGACATTCCAATCACCAAACCATCAAAAAAGAGAAAAAGTTTAAGAACCGACAACTGTTGTTGTTGCTTATCTGTGCAACCACCCCATCGTTTGACTAGTCAAGTTGGGATGCAATGCAATTGTCATTTTTTTCATTCGCATTGTATAACTCCAAGAGACAAGTCGTGTTGAAAATTATTGGATAGAAACAAAAAAAAAACATAAAAAAATTATCTTGAGAAATTAAAAAGTTTTGAAAAGTTTATATATTCAACTTAAAATCTAACTTATGTATATCTTATAATCTAAATTAAACTAAATTAAATCTAAAATTAATAGATAAAAAGAACCAAATAAACTATTGAATAAAAACTAAGAAAACAAAAAAAGAAGTTTCCCATCGTGTTCAATTTGTTCATGGTCCTTTGAGACGGATGTTCACGTGGTGGTCAAACAAATTCAGATAAATCTGTGGCATCATCCAAGGAATTTATTTCTATTTGGAAATATTATCAATATTATAATATTATATTGTGTCAACGATCGAATATCTCGTGGAATTGTGTTGCTGGGCGCGGGTTGGTTGTGTTTTATTGATCATCGTGTGGAAGTGTTGCTGGGTGCTTTGAGTCGCTATTGGCAAAATCTATGTCTCGTTGTGTGAAACGATTCAATATTCAACCGTATCATCTTGGGCATCATTGCATGCAAAACTATTAAAATTATCATCGTCAATTATCATCTTAAAGTGTGTACCAGTGGTATTTGGAGCAAAACGTGGTGCATCTCGCTAAACATTTTGAGCTAGTAACACAAACCAAGCCCATCCTCTATACTTCAGTTAAGTGTATCATTGTATGCAAAATCATCAGCTGTGCCTCGTTTTTTTTTTGTGCAATCGTCGTCAGGGTTCAGCAATCGCAAGTTTCTTCGATCGTCTCTGGGAAGTGAGGTGCTGGTTCATTGCGCCGCCATTTGTCGAACATTGATTCGTTGACCATCAAATGTATTGCCAAACGTGGTTCATTTTTCAAAACCTTCTTTGGGCTATATAAAAAAAAAAGCACAGTTAAGAAATCTTCGCCATCTTAACATCATCGATATCCTCATGCCATCACATATTGGCAATCAAGATAATCACGTGTGGACGTCATCTGTGTGCAGAGTACAATAGCACAAGATTCATCTATCATCACCAATCAACATTAATATCATCAATCAACGTTATATAAAAAAAGCAGTAGTCAATTTTTAGTATTCATTTTGTAAAGGTACGTGCTATAATTTCATTTTTTGTGCGTTATATTATACATATATTATAATTATAAAACACAGTTATATAAAAAAATACAGTTATTTTATACGTATTGTACATTCCCGTTATCAATTTTCAATTTTCACTCACGTTGAAGAGATTCAATAAAAAATATTCAATCCGGTTGTAATCGAAAGCATTTATTTCTGTCAACATTATGAGCTTACTAGATGATTTTATTTTTGCATCCGACCAGTTGGTCGAGTTTTATGCGGCTTTTAAAGCCAAACCAGGTGTCACTAATATGGTTTCTCTGTTGGAAGCTTATCAGGTTGAGTTGCTGGAGTTATGGCGCGAATTGAAAGCGAAATACACTCAATGCATCAAAGCTCCAAGTGCAGAGTTGCTCGAGTCTTTGCAAGAAATTAAATCAAAATATCAAAGTTCTTCTACGACATTTTTCGAATTTTCAAGTGCTATCTCCGATTTTTTAAATGCAATTATTCACAAGTCTGAGGCTGTCGAAACAGTGGTTGAAAAAGATCCTAATATTTCGAACATGGACAACAGTTTCCGTAGTATCAAAGTCCCTGCGTGTGACACGCAAGATTTTTATGGCAATTATTTACAATGGCCATCTTTTCGAGATATGTTCACTGCGGTTTACATAAACCATTCCAAACTAAGTGGTGTACAGAAGCTATTCCACTTGCGTGCAAAAACCAAAGATCAAGCGTTCGAAATTGTTAGTAAATTTGGCTTAACCGATAGTAATTTTGTCCTCGCGTGGAATGCTTTACGGGATCGATACGAAAACAAACGGATTTTGGTAAATAACCAAGATCAAATTCGGTTAAATCAACCAACGCTCACAGTCGAAACTTGTAAAGGTCTTAAGTCTTTGCAAATCAATATTAACGATGCGTTGATTGCACTAAAATCTTATGACATAAACACCGAGTCCTGGAATGTTATCATCGTGTATCTTTGTTCATCTAAGCTTCCTGATAGCACTCTAAATTTATGGGAAGCTTATTTGCAAAATCCCACTGATATTCCCTCATGGGAACAATTGAATACTTTTTTGTCAAAGCGTTATCGAATCCTAGAAAATGTTTCTGAAATGAAAACAAATCTCACAAATAAATCCCCAGCAATTAAATCAACTTTAACAAAAAATTCTAAAACCAAAGCACTTACAAGTTTTCATGTGAAAATTATTCCCACATGTCAAGTGTGCAGTGAACAACATCCGCTCCGGCTTTGTCCGGTATTTTTGAAAATGTTTGTTGATGATAGACATAAAACCGTCCGGAAACACAAGTTCTGTTTCAATTGTTTCGCATTGACTCACCAAAGAAATGAATGTCAAAGTACTAACACGTGCTTTCGATGTAAAGGTAAACACCATACGTTATTACATTTTGAACGAAATGTGCCTTCACTTAACTCGTCTCAAAACTTGCGATTTACCATCAGTGTCAATGGAAATTGATCAAACTGAAGTTAAATTCGATTTTCCGTTAGCAGATCCTCTTTTTATCAAAGTTCTAGCATTGATATGCTTATAGGAGCTGATCTTTATCCACAAATTATTTTGGATGGTTTAAAAGCAAATGTTCTAAGCACTATTCTCGCACAAAACACAGTTTTCGGTTGGATACTACTGGGGCCATATGAAAATGTTAATGCTGTATCAACTTTTTCACTTTTGTAATATATCACAATGAGTTGCCAGCTGATCAAGCAATTGAAAAGTTTTGGAAGCTTGAAGAATTACTTCAAACCCCAATATGAAATTCTTCTGAAAAGTTTTGTGAAGATTTGTATAGCGAAACAACTTTTAGAGATCAGTCAACGGGTAGATATGTTGTTAAGCTTCCTTTCAAAAAGTCACCTGATGAAGAATCTCAACTCGGTTATTCTCGTGCTAATGCGATGGCACAATTTCTTCGTAATGAAAAATCGCTAATGAATAAACCATCTGTCAAAGAAGAATATCAAAAGGTTTTGACTGAATATGTGACATTAGGTCATATGACACCCACTCCACCTCACGAATTGTATGATGAAAATAACGTTCAATCATACTATCTTCCGCATCATGCGGTGTTGAAACCTCTAAGCACTACCACTAAACTGAGGGTGGTATTTAATGCGTCTAGCTCATCATCAAACGGTAAAAGTCTTAATGATATTTTATACCCAGGTCCTATTCTTCAAAATGATATTACGTTTCTCATCTTAAACTGGCGTTTTTATAAATATGTATTGAATGGAGATATCGAGAAAATGTACCGCCAAATACCAATTCATCCTGATCACTCGCAGTTCCAACGCATTTTATTTCGCCCCAGCCCAAATCAAAGAATCATCGACTATAAACTCAACACTGTAACTTTTGGAGTCAATTGTGCTCCGTATTTGGCTATACGCACCCTTCATCAATTAGCTTTAGATGTTCAAAACATTTATCCACTCGCATCAAAAATTTTAAGGAAAGAATTCTATGTGGATGACGTTCTTTCTGGGGCGCATGATATTTCTTCAGCACGACAGGCTCAGAATGAGCTCATAACTGCTCTTCAATCTTCCGGCTTCCCTTTGAGAAAATGGACAGCAAACCATCCCGAGCTTTTAGAGCATCTCCCAAAGGAACATCTCCTGAATAAAGATTTTTATAAATTAGAAGATAATAGTTCGACAAAAACTCTTGGTATCCAATGGAATGCTTCCTCTGACACTTTTTCGTTTTCAGTAACTCCTGAAAGTTTTAATATGACTTCGATCACTAAACGATCTGTTATATCCACTATTGCTAAGTTATATGACCCTGCAGGTTGGTTGGCACCCATTATTATAACGGCAAAAATTTTGATGCAACAAATCTGGAAAGACAAAACGGAGTGGGATCAAAGTCTTTCATGTATCTCTAATCAAAGTTGGAAATCCTTTTTGGAAAATTTTGCGGACATTCGAAAAATCACTATCCCTCGTTGGATTGAATTTTCTACTTGGGAAAATTTACAATTGCATAGATTTTCTGATGCGTCAGAAAAGGCTCATGCTTCTGCAATTTATGTCCGAATGTTTCACAACTCGTCAAAAACTTCATCGCATTTACTATGGGCTAAATCAAAAGTTGCACCGGTCAACACTATTTCACTTCCGCGTTTAGAACTCCAAGGCGCAGTGCTTTTGTCACGAATGATCCGAATACTTCTTAATCAATTTGATGTTTTTCAAAATGTACCGGTCCGATTGTGGACAGATTCAACCATTGTTTTAGCTTGGCTTGACAAACCGCGAAGTACATGGAAAACTTATGTTGCCAACAGAACCTCAGAAATATTATCAAATGTGCCTGATATCAGCTGGAGTCATGTTTCTTCTCCTGAGAATCCTGCCGACTTATCTACCCGTGGTGTCTCTCCAAAAGAATTGAAGTCAAGTGATTTATGGTGGAAAGGACCTTTCTGGTTAAAACAATCAGAAGAGAACTGGCCCTCCAATAACGTATCTCTTCCATTAACCGAATCTATACCTGAGTTTAAACCAATCCAAGTAAATGTGTCTTTAATATCTCTTGAATTCGAAAGTGAAATTTTATGCCGATTTTCATCCTGGCATAAGGCTGTCAGAGTGCTAAGTTATGTTCTGCGATTTTGTAACTCAGCCCGAAATCTCGCAATTAGGACAAAATACATTACAAAAACTCTTCTTCACGAAGAAATAAAATCAACTAAATCAAGAATTATCCAACTAACACAACAACTCTATTTTTCTGAAGAATGTGAAGCTCTAAGTCAAGGAACAAAATTAAAATCTAAAAGTAGTCTTCTTACTCTGAATCCTTTTCTAGACTCTAATCGTATTATGCGGTCACATGGCAAACTTGCATTATCCAATTTATCATACAATGAACGCTTTCCGGTTCTGCTTCCATATGAATCTCAATTATCGACTCTGCTAATAGCTTATATTCATCAATTATCTTTACACGGTGAAACCAATTTAATGATCCGCTTAGTACGATTAGAGTACTGGATTCCAAAGTTTAAAATTCTCATCAAAAAATGTATTCGTACTTGTAAACCTTGTACTCTGTACAAAAAATCCGTACAAACCCAAATAATGGGTGCTCTTCCTCTTGAACGAACCGTTTTGAGCTTGCCATTTACCAACATCGGTATAGATTTTGCTGGTCCGTTCGTCATAAGGAACTATTATGGAAGAAAATGTCGTTTGCTTCGCTACAAAGGTGAGACATTTAGAAGCCGTAAGCGATCTCTCTACAACCGCTTTTCTTGCTTCTTTCACTCGCTTTGTCTCACGTAGAGGATTGATTACCAGCCAAAATATATACCGATAATGGAACCAACTTTGTTGGTGCATCAAAATAACTAATGTCTGATTTTCAAAAGGCTCTTACGAGCTATCCTGATGCTTCTTCTCTTAACTTTTTTCAAATAATCTGGAATTTTATTCCTCCTGGGGCCCCCATATGGGTGGGTTGTGGGAAGCAGGTGTGAAAAGTTTTAAAATTCACTTCAAAAAAATTGCTGGAAATTCAAAATACACATTCGAGAAATTTTCAACCCTCTTGGCAAGAATCGAGTCTTGTCTTAACTCTCGACCTTTATCTCGGATTTCTGAAAATCCCAACGAATTGATTCCATTAACTCCCGGTCACTTTTTGAGAGGTGGTCCTTTGTTTAGCCCTCCAGAACCGTCCGAATCTCATAAAGATATAAGTTTCATACGTAGATGGAATACACTCAAAATTATACATCATCAATTCAGTATACGCTGGAAAGACGAGTATCTAAAAGAACTCAAAAAGCGCTATAAGTGGAAATATCCCCAACGTGATATGGAAGTTGACGATCTTGTCGTTCTTCGACATGAAGGGGTTGTAAAAGTCTATCGGGGTCCTGATAATAAAGTCCGGGTTGTTGATGTCAAAACCCAAAAGGGAATTGTAACTCGTTCTGTCGCCAAGTTGTGCATTCTATCTGCCGATTGAAAAATTATAACAATATCCATTCTTATCTAATATGTACATTACATATAATCTATTACTTGTTTTACTTCATCATACAATAATATTTAATGAATTATTATTATAAAAACGCATTAAAAATGAACTTATATCATGTATTCCTACTGTTGTTTTCCTTTATAATTTGTTAACATTCATATAAAAATAATTAATTAAATCATAATCATTGTAATTTAAAGTTCTCTTTATCTTTTGCATACGAGGATGCAAGGCGGGCGGAATGTTCAGTTCAGATTACAGATTTCACACATTAAAATAATTGTAAACATTAAAATAATTTTCCATTTAAAAATTTTGGTTCTTAATGTACTTGCGCTCTTTTGCGTATCATCGGTTCTGACATTCCAATCACCACACCATCAAAAAAGAGAAAAAGTTTAAGATCCGACAACTGTTGTTGTTGCTTATCTGTGCAACCACCCCATCGTTTGACTAGTCAAGTTGGGATGCAATTGTCATTTTTTTCATTCGCATTGTATAACTCCAAGAGACAAGTCGTGTTGAAAACTATTGGATAGAAACAAAAAAAAAAAACATAAAAAAAATTATATTGAGAAATTACAAAATTATGAAAAGTTTATATATTCAACTTAAAATCTAACTTATGTATATCTTATAATCTAAATTAAACTAAATTAAATCTAAAATTAATAGATAAAAAGAACCAAATAAACTATTGAATAAAAAACTAAGAAAACAAAAAAAGAAGTTTCCCATCGTGTTCAATTTGTTCACAATGCATTTCGCCTAGCCATGGTGAGCTTTATGTTGAGAGAGCAAATCATTAATATCTATGAATGGATGTTATACAGACAGAAAAAATCAGCGTGGGAGAAGTACTTAATCTGTGAAATAGAAAAAAGCCGAGAGCGAGTTTCGCACCAGGCGCGGAAGTTCTACCAATCCGTCTGAAACATGACGCAGTACACACCACGATGCACATACTGCAAGGACGGAGAGGGAAATCTGATCACCGATCCACAAAGCATACTGGAGCAATGGGAAGTGTACTTTAAAGAATTGCTAAATGGTCAACTCACTGCAGAAGTGGAGGCTCCACTGCTCTAAGACGAATACCCTATGTTGCCGTCACCAAGCATAGAAGAGGTTGAGAAGGCTATAGACCGGCTAAAGAAAAACAAAGCCCCGGGAGCTGATGGTATACCAGCCGAATTATTTCAACACGGTGGGCCAGCTCTACGTCAGGCAATTCATGATATTATAGTGCACGTGTGGGAGCATGAAGAAATGCCAGAAGACTGGCGAAAAGGTATAATATGCCCCATACATAAGAAAGGAGATGTCACAACGTGCAGCAACTATAGAGGTATCACGTTGTTGAGTACCGCCTATAAGATACTCTCCTCTATCCTACAAGACGGGATAACCCCATACGCTAAAACCATCATCGGACAATATCAGTGTGGTTTCATTCCAGGCAAATCAACAACTGATCAGATTTTTACCCTTAGGCAGGCGATTGAAAAATGTCTAGAATTTAACATCCCAACATACCACCTTTTTATAGACTTTAAGGCCGCCTATGATAGCATAGCCAGGGTAGCACTTTACAAAGCCATGAGAGAATTAGGCATCCCAAATAAATTGACACGACTATGTAGGTTGACCATGACCATGTTGATTGGGCTCAATTAAAAATAGCCGGATTGCGTGTCATCGCACTTCATACCAATACAGATCATACCCATACACGTTTGTCCGAGTCACTACTTCCCCAAACAGTTGAACACAAGGGTCACGATTGTCCAGGACATTTGGACCCAATATGGGGATGATCGGATGAACAACAGTCAAGCTGATGAATTTGTATGATGATCGGATGAAAAACAGTCAAGCTGATGAATTTGTGTGCTTATGTACATGGTATCTAAGAGCTTATTGCGTTGATTGGGCTCAATTAAATAATTATATATTTGGAAAACAAAATAAAGATTGAAACAAAATGGAGGTGAGGTAGGTGGGGACTAGGGACATAGTTTTTTGGTAGGTATTATGAATAAAAAACAGTGAAGGCATGGAAGAAGAAGGTACCTATTCAATGAATGGTCAACAAATGGACAGAGTTGGTAGATTATTTTACGTGCAATACGTAGGTATGGGTGGATACGTATCGTTTCCTCTTTCGTTATTTTTATTAACGATAAAAATAGGTATTTCGGTGTTCAATAAATAAAATTAAATGTCTTTCTGACTAGGTAACTTGCGAAGAAAATGCACTTCATTTTATGAGTGTTTTCTTCATTTTTTTAGGGGTTTTAAAAAATCAATAATCAATTTCTTAAATCGATAATAAAATATGTTTTGATGTTATTTTTAACAATAATGCTAGATAGGTTTATTTAATATTTTTTGTGAGAAATTCATTTTAATTATTTTCCTGATAGATTTTCCATATCTACCTACCTACCTACGAAAAGTTAAATTTCATCGCGAAAATAAATAAATGCATTTCTTGCATAAAATATTAAATGTAGCATAAGCAGTAGGTAGTGTATCTAGCTCAGGAAAATGAAACTGGAAAAATCTAGCTTTTGAGAGTTGATTTATAATTTAAATCGTTTATAGGTAGCTGAAAGTTTTGGTTGGAGCTATCAGACATAATGCGGCATCGAACATTCACAATAGTATTATTATGTTGTATGTGGGCAGTTACCAACCTAATCAAACACATCCGTATTATTTGGGTTGTGGGCAATAGGAATTAGTTATGGCGGAAACAGAAAGGGACAGGGAAAATAAGAATGGTATTTGAGTGACACATTTGGTAATAAAATGCATACTTCTTTTGTTTTTGTGTTTTTTTGCATTGTTTTTGCATGTAGGTTATAATATGAAACTGCAATTCATTTTTAAAGGATTCGGTGTGTGTGGTTTTTTTATGGATTAGGTGTTTTGAATGCATTGATGTAGATGTAGATACATTGGCGAGTGTCTATATTAGGTTAAATGGTGAGGGCAGAAAGGGAAAGATTTTTTGGAATGATTTAACTTTGATTGGTTTGGTTAGGTTGATTGTAAATCATTTCGGTCAACTCCAAAGATGTTTTGTGTGTTTTTTTTTTATGGTTAACAGAAATATATTTACCATGAAATTAGGTGGTTTCTTGTAGGTTGTAAGTAAGTATAGGAACTAAGTTCCTTGATTGGTTGATGAGAGGGGGATTAGAAAATAGCGTACAGTTAAAAGTGAATATCGTAGTTTGGAGTGTGACTTTATTAGGTAAATAGTTTTTAATGGAATGATATAGGTACTGGTGATTGTGTAGTATAGGTTCCTATTAGGCATAGAATAATTAATATTATTAGGTTAATAGAAGAGGCGGGAAAAATTCGTCCGAATATTTTATTTCGATTGGTTTGATTTTGTTGATTGTAATTTTTGCTGCCAACTCGGAAGGCATTATGTCATCTGTTTGTTTTTTGTTTTATGGTTGAGAGAATGAGATGGACCTTGATGGTAGGTACCTTTGTTATTGTAGTTAATTTTCAATTTTAATTGGATTCTTTCATTGTGGTAGGTAGGTATAAGGATTTTTTCATAGTTTCCTGATGAGAGGGGCATTCTATATCTACTAGAGTGGCGTTCTATATATGTATGTACCTATATACCTACTACAGTAAGTGCTACTCTTTTTGTATGGATTTGTTTGGAGTGTGTAGATTTTTATTTTTACGTGTTATTAATGCATAGCGATTGTGTAGGTACCTAATAGGTTAATGATGAAAGAGGGAGGCGGATAAAATATGGGTGAGGATTAAATTCGGTTGGTTTGTTTTGGTTGATTGGCAGATAGGTATAGATATCTACATACTTACATATAGTTTGCTGCTGTGTTGGTAGGTATATTTTTACTTCCAACACCTATACCTATGTAGCTAGGTAAGAACATAGGGAGGTATACTTAGGTTATAACATTGGGTTTATACACATAGAGAAATCATCTTTTTAAAAAGTAGGTTTCAAATTTTCGTTACTATCGACTTGTTTTGTTTTTTACTCTTGTAGCAATTATACTTGGCAAGAGAAAAAAACAAAAACAAATACAAATGTATGCAGAAGAATTTTGTTCGTCTCGGGTTCAGTGTTTTTCGTTACAGCGAATTAAAGCAATAATAATTACCTACTCGATATGCTCATTTAGCGACATTTATATAGGTACTTCGGTGAGTTTGAAACTATCTTGATTAATCTATTTGTAAGTATAGATTTACTCAATGGTACTAGGTAGGTAGGTAGGTAACTGGACAGAAAATGCACTTATCTTTAAAATTTTCATAATGTTTTTTCGTTATTTAGTGGTGTGAAGGATGTTTTTTTTTTTTTTTAAATGTGCCTACCTAGTTATAGCTAAATACCTATTATAAGCTTTATTTGGGTTGAAAAATGATGCATGCCTATATATTTCTTGTTGTCATTGTAAGGAATTGTAAACACGATAGCTTTTGTTAGAATTGAAATCTCTTCTATACCTAGGTAGATAGGTACCTATATACCAACAGTCCTATAAGATATACAGAGAGTACCGTTTATGAACGTTATTTGCAATTTTTCAGCCATTCCCCGATGCGAAAACAATTGCTGTCAAGAGTCATTTAACCCTATCAATGAACTTCATTTATTTGGCTACATTCACATACCTACCTACACATATTCTTTTTCTGTAAGTATAGGTTCCAACATCTCACCACGATCCTTTATTATCCTTTCATGAGTCATGTTATTGGGTAAAAAAGCTCCATGAACTCTCATTAACTCTCATTTCTCGGAGCGGAATAAACGAACACGATGAATAAGAGAAGACTCATTCATTCATCATTCCTCTTGAAAAATTAATAAATGGGCACATGGTATTTACAAATTTCCAATTCCTTACAACGACAACAAGCAATATATACCTAGGCATGTATCATTTTGTTAACCCAAAAAAAGCTTATTAAGTATCTAGGTAGGTACCTACCTATCTACTTAGATATCGCTTTGATATTGATAGATTTGCTAGGTAGATATATCTATTGATAAATTTTTGGTAGCATTTAAATGCTAAAAATTTAAAATTAACCCACCCAAACCTATCTACCCAAACCTATATAACTGCATTTTCTGTCTAGTTACCTACCTACATATATACCTACCTGGTAGGTACCTATCTAAGAATTTACTTAGGTGGTATCTAATTAATAAAAATAACTATATATAGATATCTAGGTAGGTACCTTACCTACATGTTGCAAATACAAATATATGTAAATATAGGTACTTGCTGATATTCACTTTCAACTGATTATACGCCATTTTCGAATCCCCTCTCATCAACCAATCGAGAAACTAAGTTCCTGTACTAACTTAATCGGGAAACTTAAACTATAACATTAACTACAGCTATAACTCTGTGCCAGCCTAATTTCATGCTAAATAACTATATCTTTGTCATCCATTAACAAACACAAAACACCTTTGAAGTTGACAGAAATTATTTGCAATCAACCTAACCAAACCAAACACCTAAGTTATGAAAAAATCACACACACCGAATCCTTTAAAAATTAATTACAATTGTATATTATAACTCACTGATACCTACAAAAACAATTTAAAAAAAAGGAGTATCCATTTTATGGCCCTCAAAGCTTATAATAGGTATTTAGCTATAACTAGGTAGGCACATTTAAAAAAAAAAAACATCCTTCACACCACTAAATCACGAAAAAACATTATGAAAATTTTAAAGATAAGTGCATTTTCTGTCCAGTTACCTACCTACCTACCTAGTACCATTGAGTTAATCTATACTTACAAATAGATTAATCAAGATAGTTTAAAACTCACCGAAGTACCTATATAAATGTCGCTAAATGAGCATATCGAGTAGGTAATTATTATTGCTTTAATTCGCTGTAACGAAAAACACTGAACCCGAGACGAACAAAATTCTTCTGCATACATTTGTATTTGTTTTTGTTTATTTCTCTTGCCTTTTAACTCAAGTATAATTGCTACAAGGGTAAAAAACAAAACAAGTCGATAGTAACGAAAATTTGAAACCTACTTTTTAAAAAGATGATTTCTCTATGTGTATAAACCCAATGTTATAACCTAAGTATACCTCCCTATGTTCCTACCTTGCTACATAGGTATAGTTGTTGGAAGTAAAAATATACCTACCAACACAGCAGCAAACTATATGTAAGTATGTAGATATCTATACCTATCTGCCAATCAACCAAAACAAACCAACCGAATTTAATCTTCACCCATATTTTATCCGCCTCCCTCTTTCATCATTAACCTATTAGGTACCTACACAATCGCTATGCATTAATAACACGTAAAAATAAAAATCTACACACTCCAAACAAATTCATACAAAAAGAGTAGCAATTACTGTAGTAGGTACATAGGTACATACATATATAGAACACCACTCTAGTAGATATAGAATGCCCCTCTCATCAGGAAACTATGAAAAAATCCTTATACCTACCTACCACAATGAAAGAATCCAATTAAAATTGAAAATTAGCTACAATAACAAAGGTACCTACCATCAAGGTCCATCTCATTCTCTCAACCATAAAACAAAAAACAAATAGATGACATAATGCCTTCCGAGTTGGCAGCAAAAATTACAATCAACAAAATCAAACCAATCGAAATAAAATATTCGGACGAATTTTTCCCGCCTCTTCTATTAACCTAATAATATTAATTATTCTATGCCTAATAGGAACCTATACAACACAATCACCAGTACCTATATCATTCCATTAAAAACTATTTACCTAATAAAGTCACACTCCAAACTACGATATTCACTTTTAACTGTACGCCATTTTCTAATCCCCCTCTCATCAACCAATCAAGGAACTTAGTTCCTATACTTACTTACAACCTACAAGAAACCACCTAATTTCATGGTAAATATATTTCTGTTAACCATAAAAAAATCATCTTGCAGTTGACCGAAATGATTTACAATCAACCTAACCAAACCAATCAAAGTTAAATCATTTAAAAAAATCTTTCCCTTTCTGCCCTCACCATTTAACCTAATATAGACACTCGCCAATGTATCTACATCTACATCAATGCATTCAAAACACCTAATCCATAAAAAAACCACACACACCGAATCCTTTAAAAATGAATTGCAGTTTCATATTATAACCTACATGCAAAAACAATGCAAAAAAACACAAAAACAAAAGAAGTATGCATTTTATTACCAAATGTGCCACTCAAATACCATTCTTATTTTCCCTGTCCCTTTCTGTTTCCGCCATAACTAATTCCTATTGCCCACAACCCAAATAATACGGATGTGTTTGATTAGGTTGGTAACTGCCCACATACAACATAATAATACTATTGTGAATGTTCGATGCCGCATTATGTCTGATAGCTCCAACCAAAACTTTCAGCTACCTATAAACGATTTAAATTATAAATCAACTCTCAAAAGCCAGATTTTTCCAGTTTCATTTTCCTGAGCTAGATACACTACCTACTGCTTATGCTACATTTAATATTTTATGCAAGAAATGCATTTATTTATTTTCGCGATGAAATTTAACTTTTCGTAGGTAGGTAGGTAGATACGGAAAATCTATCAGGAAAATAATTAAAATGAATTTCTCACAAAAAATATTAAATAAACCTATTTAGCATTATTGTTCCAAATAACATCAAAACATATTTTATTATCGATTTAAGAAATTGATTATTGATTTTTTAAAACCCCTAAAAAAAAGAAGAAAACACTCATAAAATGAAGTGCATTTTCTTCGCAATTTACCTAGTCAGAAAGACATTTAATTTTATTTATTGAACACCGAAATACCTATTTTTATCGTTAATAAGAATAACGAAAGAGGAAACGATACGTATCCACCCATACCTACGTATTGCACGTAAAATAATCTACCAACCCTGTCCATTTGTTGACCATTCATTGAATAGGTATCTTCTTCTTCCATGCCTTCACTATTTTTTATTCATAATAACCAAAAAACTATGTCAGTAGTCCCTACCTACCTCACCACCATTTTGTTTCAATCTTTATTTTGTTTTCCAAATATATAAATATTTCATTGAGCCCAATCAACGCAATAAGCTCTAAGATACCATATACATAAGCACACAAATTCATCAGCTTGACTTTTTTTCATCCGATCATCATACAAATTCATCAGCTTGACTGTTGTTCATCCGATCATCCCCATATCGGGTCCAAATGTCCTGGACAATCTTGACCTTTGTGTTCAACTGTTTGGGGAAGTAGTGGCTGGGGAAAACGTGTATGGGTATGATCTGGTTTGGTATGAACTGTACCTAACCCTTTTTTTTAAATTTTGCAAATGAATACACATTTTGACCTTTTTATTGTTTTCGCTGATGGATTCGACCTTTTTTTTGAGAAGTTTTTTTAGTTGCAGCTTTAAACTTTAACATGACTTGTGATTAAATGACGTCATGGGTGGATGTGGCCAAATGGATGGAAAGTTTATGAAGATCAGATTTTTATTATTGAAGATGGAAAGTATATCTTCATTTAGATTTTTTTGGAAAATGTTTGAGAATTTATTTTGTTTTATAGTTTGGGATATATTGGTTTGTGTTTGAGATGCGAATCTAAATCGCGATCTCATCTTCAGACTAGGGGCTGATATAAAACGAGGGTGGGCTAACCCCTGTGAGACGCAATGACATCGTGCCCTCTCCTTACTTGAGAGCTCTCTTTTTGGTATTTATTGTTTTGTAGGGTAACTATCTGGACGGATTCGGGATTCGACTTTTTTTTAACATTTTAATATCTACTCCGGCATGTAAAATTCGTAACGACCGGTTAGCGTTGTGGTAACAAGAACCCCCCTTCCGACGATCTAATTTGTGCTTATATAAGCATGCCATGCCATTGCAACCTGAACACCCTTTTCTTCCTGCTGCCAGGATAAACCCGCTGTACCTGTTAACAGGGTGGTTGTAATGGGAGATAAGGGAAACAAAGGTTATAAGGGCTCAGTGAAAGATCTCTTCTGATATATGTTAACGTACGGTTTTGTTTGTGGATTATAACACCTCTGAGATGAGAGAAAATGGAACACCCTGTTCAGAGTTCTTGTGCCGACAACACCGCGGACCGTTACAACTTCCGATTATTTATTATGGTTTCTTGCTTAGTATCCTAAGCCAAAGGTTAGTAATCTTACACAAGAGTAAGTTTCTGCGACTCACTCGTGCCTTTTATTGTTAAGTTGTGGTCGACTTTGAAAAGAAGAATGACCATTCCCCTACTTAATTTGTTTATAGATTCGGAATTCTCTGTCTGTTCATTGCGGCGTGGAAATGAATGAATTTTCGAATATTATTCAGGCGGGAAAGTGGTATGTTCACTCTGAAATGTGTTCGTTATCCTGCCTTCGATTATAGGTACCTACTATAAGGCAAGTTTTGTATTAGTAAAAAAAAAGTTTTGAGATAACAATCAAACATGACACTACGATGATAGCGAATACGAAAAAAGTAGGTCCGACAATTCTGTCTGTCAGTCTGGATGTATCGACACCTACAGGCTAAACGGTAAGGCTGATTTTCTTCAAACTTGGTGCTATTAGAGTAATATGTTCAGGCGTATTTTTGATTTTTATCCTAGGTCTGAAAATTTTACAACTAGATTTTTAACAGTACCTGCCATACAAGCGTTTAAGACAATTCTTTTTTTCTCGTAAAAAATACGATCGATTTTTATAAAATTTCTTACAATGGATTTAGTTGTATTTTTCATTTTTTCATAAAAAGTTTCATATTAACGGTAACTGGCAAATAAATCTTAAAGACAATCCAATTTTTCTCGTAAAATATACGATCGATTTTGATAAAATTTAGTGTGACTGATTTGTTGCTAATGACGGAGTTTTTCGTTAGAATTTTTTTTTTCAAAATCACCTTATTAACACTACCTGCCATATAAATTCTATAGAAAATCTGACTGATTTTTTGCCAATAAAAATTTAAAAATTTAGGTACCTTATAATATAAGTTACATTTTCAATGTGGTGCCCCTCTGAATTTGCCAGTCAGGTGATCGTGGTCTCGTACCTTAGCACTGCCCTACTCAGGTTTCTCACAGATATGACAAGTTGTTGACCTGTTGAAATTCGACTCATCATCAGGCGTCATTATCATGTTGATGTTTCTACTAAATGCTGCTTGAATATATCTTCAGAGTCTTCAAATAACTTTGGCACAATCTTCACCCTTAAAATAAACAAAGATTTACAAATTAGTTTAAATGTCTATGAATAACTACAATTAGATATAAGGAGAAGAATATTAAAGAACAAATTAACTTACCGGTATATTTACACAGCTTGTTTTGTGTTGGATCATATGAGCATTTAATGAAATAGGAAACTGCTATCGGGACATGCTTTTGAATAGCCGTAGTTGACGGATTCAATGATTCTGGTTGACAGCTAGCAATGTTTAACAGCATGCACTCGAAATCTGCATAAATTGTGAAAGGCACTGCAAATGGCTTCGATTGATGGTCAAAATGTTGTTTGTCTCGTTCGAAAGAGTTTTAACAGTTCTGTTACACTCAGTTGCATGCTTTTCAAATACTTATCCTGTGTGAAATGACTGCAAGCATGAATTGCACATTCTGACAGATCGGTTACCATGATTCATTTGGTTTCCTATTGATCTGGACATACTTTTTATCCAAACATAATGGCTGCAATCTAATTCTTGTATGAGCAATAAGTTCAAATGTTGTTCCTTTATTCGTTTTAAATTATTTATAGTAGGGGCCCACAACTTTGTAATTTCCTCAAACTTCATGTTTTTCAACTCCAAAAAAAAATTAACACTTATTGAAGGGTTGAGAGTCTCAAATGTTGAAATGTCTTTTAGTTTCAAGGGGAAAACCAAAAAAGGGGAAAATATTGATGCATGCCTTTTTAAGTTCAATATATTAAGGCAGTGGTAAATACTCATTAATATTTACTTCTATGTGCTTGATACACAATAGTATCCATCCAGATTCACAGTCCTGAAACTCTTCACTTTTGACTTCGATGCATTTCCCTATAATATCAATATCTGCATCGGACACTTGAAGGATTCCATGTGTTTGGGGTGCTTTTGCCTTTCTGATGCACGAATAATCCTTTATTCTCGAATGTTTGGGATCGGCGTCAGCCTTTTCCTTTAATTTTTTTGTGAAATATTTCTTCACCCGCCACCACTCTCAAATACTTAAATGCTCAATAAAACAAACTATTTTATCTTTACTTAAGCCTAGTATGCAGCTGAAAAGAAACGAAAAATCCCATACAAAAATGACACAGTGAAATTTTGTGGTACGCAGCTCCACAGTGAAACGGTTGATAACCGGTTCAAGTTTCCACTACTCTTTAGAGACGATGGAAAATTTCGTTTCACTTCAGCTGCATACCAGGCTTTAAGGTTTTATTGTCAATTTAATACAAGAACTTACAAATTAAAGATGTCTTTAAGGAGAACAAATTGAATTTTAATGTCGGGTGGCGAGTTAAACGTAGAATGAATATGAATAGAAAAATTTTAGAAGTTTTTCTTGAGAACTTACGTTTGTCACAAACTGACATTTGTCATATCAGTGGTTGGCAAGGCAGATGTTGATGCAAAAGATTGAAACGCAAACACAAGATGCGTAATTGCTTGCGCTTGTACAACATTGTTTGCGTTCCAATTCCTTACTTGAACATTACCGCCCGCCTTGCAACTTTGGATGCAACAAAGAAATATTAGTGAGACCACCAAAACACCAGACTACTAGCGATACAAATTAAATTCAATTTAAATTACATTTTAATCCAAGAGATGAAAAGTGAAACTACATATAACTTAATAATAATTCATACGTACAATATTATTATGAGAGGTTTTACGAAGTTACTTAAGTAGACAATAAAATTGTTGCAAAAATTTAAAGATACTTTGAACAAACCTTTTCTATAATATGAGTATTGTATCATAAAATACATTTTATATTAGAAATTGAAATTTGGACTGGTAAATAGGTGAAATCGATGTGTTGATTTTTGCTTTTTACAATATCTTTCCAGCGTGTGCAAAGTTCACGATGAAGAATTTGCAACTTTTTCCACCGGTTCATTATACTCAGCGATTGATTTTGATATTAAGGTTCGGGCAAACCTTCCAGCAATCCACATGTCAATATATTACCTGGTGTAAGAGGAACAATATCCCACAAATTTTCGGACATGGGTGACAAAGGACGCGAATTTAAGCTGCATTCAATTCTGGCGAGTAAAGTGGTAAACTCCTGGAAAGTAAATTTTTCATTACCAGCTTACTTTCTGAAATGTAACTGAAAACTTTTAACCCCCGCTTCCCATAATCCGCCCATATGTGGCTAGCCAGGTGGGATAAAATTCCACTTTATTTGTGCAAAGTGATGACCAGAAGCTGAAGGGCAATGTACCAACGAGTTGTGGAAATCGTATAGAAGAACTATAGATGCGCCCACAAAGTTTGTACCGTGGTCTGAAAAAACTTGTGCAGGAGTACCTCGACGGGAAACAAAACGTGTGAATGCCGCTGAAAATGCCTGCGTGACTAGATCTCTAACAAGTTCTAAGTGTATGGCTCGTGTTGCGAAACATACGAAGATTGAGACATACCCCTTTTCTAAAAGACATTTTCAACCGTAATAAGTCTTGATCAGGAATGGTATAGCTGATTCAACTTTCTACTGGTAACGCACCCATTAACTGCGTTTGAACGTGTTTTTTGTATCGCGTAAAAATTGTGCATTCAAAAATGCATTTTTTAATGAGTTTTTTCAAACTTGGTATCCAATATTCGGACCTTATCATGCGCATCATGAGTTGAATTTTACCATGCAAAGAGAGTTTATGCACATATTTCACATAAAGCTGTATAAAAAGGGAATTGGCAGGTAATAGAATTGGAAACTTTACATTGTACGACAATGTTGAAGACGATAATTTACCATTTGAACGAATGAAACCTTTTTTATCCAATTTGTTTGAGGTGAACAGGTAACCTCTGATTAACGCCTGGTATTCAGCATGAAAATACTTCTTTTTAGTCGACATGATCAATTTCTGTTTTGCCAATACTACTTCGTCATATGAGAGCTCTGGCGTTCACTTTTTTGTAACATCAGAAATGTGGCATGGTAAAATCTCAGCATGTATGCCATTACACAAATGATCTTATGCTCACAGATCATGCTCAAAGTCGTACGGAATTTGGGTGGTAAAAGTTTTTAAAGTTTTACCTCTAACAGTGCCTCGTCAACTGGTTCACATTTCGACCAAGGCCAATGTGATTCTGGTTGTGACAACCACAAAGGACCCCTCCAGTATAAATCATTTTGAAACGACATGCGACCAATTTTCTATGAACTTGGATGTTTTTTAAGCTAGGCTAATACAATTTTTGAGTCTGTTCTAAATTTTACCGACGAAATATTTTTAATTTTGAGAGAAGTCGAAGCTAGCTGTATCATTTTAGATAAGAGAACGGCACTCTGTAACTCTAACCTTGGAAGAGATATTGTATTCACAGGAGCGACCTTTGATTTGGCCCATAATAGGTGGGGAGTGATTTTGCTTTCCGTTTGCACACGGAGAAAAATACAAGCAGCATAAGCCTTTTCTGAGGCATCGCAGAACCCATGTATTTGCGTTACAGCATCGGGAGTATATTCCACCCAACGTGGAATATGAACTTTTGAAAATTCTGGCAACTTGGACACAAACATTTCTCAACTTTGTTCAGTTATGGGAAAGAGACACTTATCCAATTAGGTATTATCTTTCCAAATTTGTTTGCATTAATAAATATCATAAATCAATAGCCACAAAAGGGGCCTACCACCCTACTGGGTCATACAACTTTGCGATTAATGGGCTTTGACGGTTGTAAAGTTTTTTGAACCGAAAAAGAAAATGTGGACGAAGTTGCAACGTTCGGATCGTTATCTATGGGTTACACGTTGCTCCAAACGTAAGTGTTAGCATTTCGAATGCAGTAAGAGAATCTTTCGGATTCTCACGAAGTAAAAATCGCTGAAAAGGCGTTTGATCGGGATGTATCTTAATTTTTCGATAGATTTCCTCAATATCACTGTTGAACACGTATCGATAAAGCCGCCAATGCAAAACTAGGAGGCTGATATCTGTCTGCAAAGCTGGACCCGGAAACAAAACTTCATTTAAGCTCTTCCCGTTTGAAGAAGCAAAAGACGCATTGAACACCACACGTACCTTTGTTGTGAAGCTATCTGGTTTTATTACCGCATGATGGGGCATAAAGTAAGAGTTCAATTTGCGTGCAAAAAATCCATTCTCTTTATGTTGGGTGACTCGCTTCATGTCATCTAGGTCAATGTATTCCGATAACACTGCACCGTACTCTTGTTTCGGGTTAGGATGACAGATAAGACGTTTTTCATTTCTTATAAATTGCCTTTGCGCGTTTTCACGCGAAGCACCTAACCATGGATTTTGGAGAAAATCTTCTTTAAAAGGTAATCGCACTACGTACCACCCCGTTTCATCTCGGTAAGTCGATACTGGAAAGAGAGTTTCGCAATACTATTCCGCAGTCGTAAGTATGGGAGTTTGTGGAAGTTCTTCCAATATCCAAATTTTTGGATTTCTTCCTCCAAAGTTACTTCGTTCAAAAACGATACCAATTTTGTAAACTCTGTTTTACCTTTAGGGTTTTGTTTTTCTAAAGGACCCAACCTTTCACCTTTTAAAAAACTTGTGGTTTGAATGGGTACAAATCTGCACCAATTAACAGGTCGATCCTTCAGTGTTGCTCCACTCAAAAAAATATCCAAATAATAAAGATTGGCCCAAAAGCTTATTGGAAACAGTTCAATTTTATTTCAATTGGTATTTCTTTAAAACAAGAATAGGGCAACAATTATAAACTTTTATAAATTATTTATATTATTAACTTTTTGTATAGATCTATTAATTATGTTAATAATAAATGCAAAAATACCTAAACGTGTATACTCTTCTAAATGAAAGAGACGAAAGTATTGTTTATATAATAGGAAAAGGGATTGATGAGTTGCCACGTCATACGAGGATGTAGAATGTAAATTAAAGAGGCTTGATGACATACCGGGGCTCGTCTGAGACCTAAGTTGAAGGCAAAATATCAAGCACAGCAAGCCATCCAACTGATCTTTTGAGCCTAATGATTCCATTCGGTAATTGTGCATCGCAGATTCTTTTTACTCCACCAGGTCCGGGATATACCTTAATCACTCTTCCTAGCTTTCAAGATAAACGGATATCATTGGGTTCTACCAATATGACGGTACAGCCTTCAGCCACAGGCTTTATGCCTCTATGCCACTTAGTTCGTCGCGTTATTTCTGGTAAATATTCCATATACCACCTTTTAATGAACTCCGTTATTAAATGCTGTGGTCTCCTACTGTTAAGCTTACTGTTGATATTAGAGTCATACAAAATTCCGGGCGCAGTAACATTTGTATCACCATCTCCACATAGCATGGAATTAGGAGTGAACGGCCTTCTGGGTCGACTGGAATGTGGGTAAATCGACGTCGGTTAACTTGGCCCTGGGCTTCAATAGGAGCATTTTGAAGGATATCTTCTCTTGGTACGACTCCTTTAAGAATGAATGAAACAGTGATTTTTATTGACCGAATCAGTCTATACCATGCTCCACCCATCCATGGTGAATATGCAGGTATGAAACGCAACACTATTTGTTCATATTTTGCCGAATATTCACTTAGAGCTGCCTCCATCTCCTTAACATCCTTTTCTAAAAGGATCTTTCTGCCTATGAAATTTAGCCCATTGTCATTATACAGAATTTCAGTAACGACTCGATTAATCAAAAACGCCATAGTACATTGGCCCAATAAAAGATCATTTAGGAGCTCAATCTGAACAGCTCTAAATTTTAGACTGATAAATATCATACCATACCGCTTGCTGTTCCTCTTCCAAATTTGACTAAAAGCGGACCAAAACAACCTACTCCTACGTGAGTAAATGGCTTTGAGTCAAAGGCTACATGAGCAGTAGAAAGTTGGCCCATCATTACATTACTGGCTTGGTGTTGATACGTTTACACATGTTGCATTTGGATTTGACTCTTTGGACAGCTACCCTGATATTGACGATCTCAGCCCGTTCTCGAATGTGAATGCGAAAATTCCGATCGTGATGATATTGAATTAGTATTTCGACTAGCGGATGAGTATTAGGCAAAATCGCAGGGTTTCGAGAAGCGTAAGAGATTAACACCTTTTGTGTTGTCGAGCTCATACGAATGGTACCCTAAGCATCCAGGAACGGCGATAAGCTGCAAATTGAACTTGAGTTCTCCACCCTTTTGTTGCTTATCAGAGACTTATATTCATCAAAGTAAACATCCTGCTGAATTTTGCTAAAAAGCTAATCTTCTGCTCGATCGTATTCAGATGGTGTTATGAATAGATCCTTTGGAATTTTATTTTTAAAGTAATAGTCTTTAGTTCCAAGTAGAAAAGCAATAGTTCTCACGGAGAAACCCCAATTTGCTTGAAATCTCGCCTTTAGCTTTTCGTACACTAGAAAAGAAATCTTTTTGTGCAAGTGTGAACCATAAGACTAGCATGAACTTCACAAGGGGTAGGTTTTACATTGTTGCTTGGTTCCATGGGCCACAAGTTAAATATATCTTTTAAAAAGCTTGGTCCTACGAACCACCTAGCATCATAATTTCCCATACTAGAGTCAGTCCATTTGGCCCCATCATCGGCAGCATTATCTGCAGATCTCACGTAAAACCATTGTCGCGGTGTGGTCGAGTTTAAAATCTCTCCTGTTCTTACTGCAAAAAATGATCCAAATTTGAATTCGGTCGAGTGGATCCATGAGAGAACTGTTTTTTAGTCCGAGAGGAAGATAACTTCTCGAATCGAAATCGAATGAGTAGATTTGACAGTTAATGCCAAGCGCAAACCGAGAACCGCAGCTTGCAGTACCAAGCGTGGTACTGACAACTTCTTTACTGGTGCCACTTTTGCTTTCGCCATAACCAGAGCTACTTCAACGTCATCATCCTTTTCAAAATGGAAGTATGAAACTGCAGCAAACGCCTCCTTGGAAGCATCTACGAAAACTATAAGACTAATAGCTGAATAGCCAGGAGACCGGGAAACATAATAACGAGGAGTTTTTAACTTTTCAATACCCATGAATATAAGCCATTATTCTTTTAAGTGCATCGAAACAGGCTCATCTCAGTCAGATCCTTCGTGCCACACATCCTGCAGAATAATTCGACCTCGGATAATATAAAGTGAGATGAGACCTAGAGGATCTAAAATCCTCATGATGGTCCTTAGTATTTCACGTTCGGATATTGAACTCCTAATATTTAACATCATCCCGAATAACCCATTATCTGGAACTCTATAGGTAAAAAGATCGGAAGATGGAAGCCAACATCCCTAAAATTTTGGTCACATGACATATGTAACTCAGATTCATTCGGGTCCATGCCGCCGAATAACGTAAATTCCAAGTTCATTTACGTTATTCTGCGGCACTTGCTTGAAAAATTCAATGCTATTCGATTGAACACCAACTCATTGACTTGCATATTTGAATGGCATCATTTGTAACTGAAAGAGCTTGTTCCACAGTGTCATGGCTGTTGAAGTAGTCGTCAACATAAGTTCGGTTAAATAAAAACCAGGCGATAAGCTGCAAATTGAACTAGAGTTCTCCACCCTTTTGTTGCTTATCAGAGACTTATATTCATCAAAGTAAACATCCTGCTGAATTTTGCTAAAAAGCTAATCTTCTGCTCGATCGTATTCAGATGGTGTTATGAATAGATCCTTTGCAATTTTATTTTTAAAGTAATAGTCTTTAGTTCCAAGTAGAAAAGCAATAGTTCTCACGGAAAAACCCCAATTTGCTTGAAATCTCGCCTTTAGCTTTTCGTACACTAGAAAAGAAATCTTTTTGTGCAAGTGTGAACCATAAGACTAGCATGAACTTCACAAGGGGTAGGTTTTACATTGTTGCTTGGTTCAATGGGCCACAAGTTAAATGGATCTTTTAAAAAGCTTGGTCCTACGAACCACCTAGCATCATAATTTCCCACACTAGAGTCAGTCCATTTGGCCCCATCATCGGCAACATTATCTGCAGATCTCACGTAAAACCATTGTCGCGGTGTGGTCGAGTTTAAAATTTCTCCTGTTCTTACTGCAAAAAATGATCCAAATTTGAATTTGGTCGAGTGGATCCATGAGAGAACTGTTTTTGTGTCCTAGAGGAAGATAACTTCTCGAATCGAAATCGAATGAGTAGATTTGACAGTTAATGCCAAGCGCAAACCGAGAACCGCAGCTTGCAGTACCAAGCGTGGTACTGACAACTTCTTTACTGGTGCCACTTTTGCTTTCGCCATAACCAGAGCTACTTCAACGTCATCATCCTTTTCAAAATGGAAGTATGAAACTGCAGCAAACGCCTCCTTGGAAGCATCTACGAAAACTATAAGACTAATAGCTGAATAGCCAGGAGACCGGGAAACATAATAACGAGGAGTTTTTAACTTTTCAATACCCATGAATATAAGCCATTATTCTTTTAAGTGCATCGAAACAGGCTCATCTCAGTCAGATCCTTCGTGCCACACATCCTGCAGAATAATTCGACCTCAGATAATATAAAGTGAGATGAGACCTAGAGGATCAAAAATCCTCATGATGGTCCTTAGTATTTCACGTTTGGATATTGAACTCCTAATATTTAACATCATCCCGAATAACCCATTATCTGGAACTCTATAGGTAAAAAGATCGGAAGATGGAAGCCAACATCCCTAAAATTTTGGTCACATGACATATGTAACTCAGATTCATTCGGGTCCATGCCGCCGAATAACGTAAATGCCAAGTTCATTTACGTTATTCTGCGGCACTTGCTTGAAAAATTCAATGCTATTCGATTGAACACCAACTCATTGACTTGCATATTTGAATGGCATCATTTGTAACTGAAAGAGCTTGTTCCACAGTGTCATGGCTGTTGAAGTAGTCGTCAACATAAGTTCGGTTAAATAAAAACCAGGCGATAAGCTGCAAATTGAACTAAAGTTCTCCACCCTTTTGTTGCTTATCAGAGACTTATATTCATCAAAGTAAACATCCTGCTGAATTTTGCTAAAAAGCTAATCTTCTGCTCGATCGTATTCAGATGGTGTTATGAATAGATCCTTTGGAATTTTATTTTTAAAGTAATAGTCTTTAGTTCCAAGTAGAAAAGCAATAGTTCTCACGGAGAAACCCCAATTTGCTTGAAATCTCGCCTTTAGCTTTTCGTACACTAGAAAAGAAATCTTTTTGTGCAAGTGTGAACCATAAGACTAGCATGAACTTCACAAGGGGTAGGTTTTACATTGTTGCTTGGTTCAATGGGCCACAAGTTAAATGGATCTTTTAAAAAGCTTGGTCCTACGAACCACCTAGCATCATAATTTCCCACACTAGAGTCAGTCCATTTGGCCCCATCATCGGCAACATTATCTGCAGATCTCACGTAAAACCATTGTCGTGGTGTGGTCGAGTTTAAAATCTCTCCTGTTCTTACTGCAAAAAATGATCCAAATTTGAATTTGGTCGAGTGGATCCATGAGAGAACTGTTTTTGAGTCCGAGAGGAAGATAACTTCTCGAATCGAAATCGAATGAGTAGATTTGACAGTTAATGCCAAGCGCAAACCGAGAACCGCAGCTTGCAGTACCAAGCGTGGTACTGACAACTTCTTTACTGGTGCCACTTTTGCTTTCGCCATAACCAGAGCTACTTCAACGTCATCATCCTTTTCAAAATGGAAGTATGAAACTGCAGCAAACGCCTCCTTGGAAGCATCTACGAAAACTATAAGACTAATAGCTGAATAGCCAGGAGACCGGGAAACATAATAACGAGGAGTTTTTAACTTTTCAATACCCATGAATATAAGCCATTATTCTTTTAAGTGCATCGAAACAGGCTCATCTCAGTCAGATCCTTCGTGCCACACATCCTGCAGAATAATTCGACCTCAGATAATATAAAGTGAGATGAGACCTAGAGGATCAAAAATCCTCATGATGGTCCTTAGTATTTCACGTTTGGATATTGAACTCCTAATATTTAACATCATCCCGAATAACCCATTATCTGGAACTCTATAGGTAAAAAGATCGGAAGATGGAAGCCAACATCCCTAAAATTTTGGTCACATGACATATGTAACTCAGATTCATTCGGGTCCATGCCGCCGAATAACGTAAATGCCAAGTTCATTTACGTTATTCTGCGGCACTTGCTTGAAAAATTCAATGCTATTCGATTGAACACCAACTCATTGACTTGCATATTTGAATGGCATCATTTGTAACTGAAAGAGCTTGTTCCACAGTGTCATGGCTGTTGAAGTAGTCGTCAACATAAGTTCGGTTAAATAAAAACCAGGCGATAAGCTGCAAATTGAACTAGAGTTCTCCACCCTTTTGTTGCTTATCAGAGACTTATATTCATCAAAGTAAACATCCTGCTGAATTTTGCTAAAAAGCTAATCTTCTGCTCGATCGTATTCAGATGGTGTTATGAATAGATCCTTTGGAATTTTATTTTTAAAGTAATAGTCTTTAGTTTCAAGTAGAAAAGCAATAGTTCTCACGGAGAAACCCCAATTTGCTTGAAATCTCGCCTTTAGCTTTTCGTACACTAGAAAAGAAATCTTTTTGTGCAAGTGTGAACCATAAGACTAGCATGAACTTCACAAGGGGTAGGTTTTACATTGTTGCTTGGTTCAATGGGCCACAAGTTAAATGGATCTTTTAAAAAGCTTGGTCCTACGAACCACCTAGCATCATAATTTCCCACACTAGAGTCAGTCCATTTGGCCCCATCATCGGCAACATTATCTGCAGATCTCACGTAAAACCATTGTCGCGGTGTGGTCGAGTTTAAAATCTCTCCTGTTCTTACTGCAAAAAATGATCCAAATTTGAATTTGGTCGAGTGGATCCATGAGAGAACTGTTTTTGAGTCCGAGAGGAAGATAACTTCTCGAATCGAAATCGAATGAGTAGATTTGACAGTTAATGCCAAGCGCAAACCGAGAACCGCAGCTTGCAGTACCAAGCGTGGTACTGACAACTTCTTTACTGGTGCCACTTTTGCTTTCGCCATAACCAGAGCTACTTCAACGTCATCATCCTTTTCAAAATGGAAGTATGAAACTGCAGCAAACGCCTCCTTGGAAGCATCTACGAAAACTATAAGACTAATAGCTGAATAGCCAGGAGACCGGGAAACATAATAACGAGGAGTTTTTAACTTTTCAATACCCATGAATATAAGCCATTATTCTTTTAAGTGCATCGAAACAGGCTCATCTCAGTCAGATCCTTCGTGCCACACATCCTGCAGAATAATTCGACCTCGGATAATATAAAGTGAGATGAGACCTAGAGGATCAAAAATCCTCATGATGGTCCTTAGTATTTCACGTTTGGATATTGAACTCTTAATATTTAACATCATCCTGAATAACCCATTATCTGGCACTCTATAGGTAAAAAGATCGGAAGATGGAAGCCAACACAAACCTAAAATTTTGGTCACATGACATATGACTAATGGAACTTTCATAAGCACTTTAAATTGTTGTGCTAATTGTTTTTTAGTTGAGAAAGTAAATGAATTTAAATATTTAGGGCTTACCCATGACTGTAATATGACATTTTCAAATCACACAACTAATTTGGGAAAGTATTTCCGTTGTACGATGAGATACTTTTATTACTTGCAAAACATAGTTTCAGCTGAATTATTAAAAACTATCTACTTTGGTATTTTTCATTCAAAGCTGCAATATGGGATTGTATGTTGGGGTGGTACTCATGTTAACAAAATTTAACCTTTGTTAATTTTTTCAAAAACAAGTCGTTAGAAAAATTTGTCGCACACCGAGATGACACCCTAGTTTTCCTTTGTTTCGTAACTCTAAAATTCTTCCAGTGCGTCATTTATATTGTTTCAAAATTCTTAAGTCCTTTTTTATGAAATCGGGAAGCCGTAACTTTAGGCTTATATCAAGTCATAATTTACGTGGTAACTCTTCAAATCTTTTAACAGTTCCTTTATTCCGTACTACTGCGTTTCGAAATTTCTATTCAATTTTTTCCTATCGTCTTTTTAATAAGCTTCCGCCATCTTTAAGAACAATTACTGCTCCTGGTTTGTTCACTTGTCTTTTGAAACTCTGGTTGTTGGACTTAGATTATTCTAATTTAGAATCCTTAATTTCTGGTATTCTGGTTTAAATAATGTGAGTGTATTTAGCTTTTTTCTTTCTTTTTCAATATTGCAAAATTGTCTTTTCATTATTTTAGTTTTTCATGATGATAATTGTCATAACTATGAATTAAATTGTAAATTTTTAATTTTGTTTCAATTTATATAATCGAATTGTAATTTATGTAAGAATTAAGGGTCACCCCACCCATACTTTTATACTTTTACATAGATTTATTTAATTTTTGAAGTGGCATTCAACACTATTGTTATTACACTGTAATTAAATATAGAATGTCTCATATTTTTCTTATACACCTTAAATTACTTATAAAATATTAAATAAAAACCATCAACAGCATCTGGATATTCATCTTTGAACTTATTAGCATGAATGTTTTTAACAAACTGAGCACATGTAGGATAGCACCTGGGAGAGCACATGTTAGTAACGTCTTCATTTTTCCAAAGAACGCGCTGACATTGCTGATCTTCCACTTTAATTCTTTTTTTGATGAAACATTTCTTTCACGTAATCATGCGTTCTTGCGTTCTCGAAGCTTAAAAATGCCGGCATGAAGACAAACTAGGTTGCCAGGACCTGATGGGTATTTAACGCGGCACCTTTTACTTTTGCAGCACAGTCGGCTACATCTCGGGGTTGAGGCGGGATCTTGTTTGGATTTTCTATAATGAAAATAGGAACATACCATACTCGTGGCCAATTCATTTTAAGATCCTCTTCAGTAGCAATCTGTGCATATCTTTTGAATAGCAGATTAAGCATATGATTGCTTTTCCACTCTAACAGCTGTGGCCTTTTGTTTTGTGATTTTTCTAAAGTTATAAGTCGACTTAGGACCATAGAGTAGCTATCAAGTAGCTTAATGTCCTCACTCCATAATAATCGAATTTCATAACGATTGTGCACGTACCTATTTTATCGTACTTTCCATGATGCTAAGAGCGCGACTTACTTCTTTGCTTACTATGTCTCCTTTCGGTGGCATAACACCAAATTCCTCCGTAGTAAAATGGCGTTTGACTAATTCGTGAAGTTCATCTTCGGATTTTATGGCATCGTGGAATAAAAATCGCATTGATGGTTTCGCAATATCATCAACACAAGTTGGTCTAATCATAGGAGCAGTATCCATACAGTAGCCATACACTTTCCACCCCAGGAGAGTTTTTAAAGCACATGGCTCTTCTCATTGCCGTGTCGCTGTCTATTACCTAAAAAAAACTTTGCCTGATCCAACTCAATTAAAATCTTTACCTTTGCGTCCACTAGATCTGTAAGTGGAAGTCCTCGAAGATGGGGATACATTTCTTGCGATTTGGAGGTATAAATAAAATTAACGGGAAGCTCTAGCCCTTTTACCGCGTAGACATTTTTTAATAAATGACGCTTATGATTTCGCACACTAGAAACAGCTAAATTTGCTCTTATGGAATCTTCACTTCTTGAAACACCCTTCGTCCATTGAAGGGTAAGCCTTTCCGAATGAATATCGAGTCCAAGTTCATCGAATAAATCTTTCTCCACCATAGTCAAAGAGGAACCGTCGTCTATAAACGCAAAGGTATCAACGAAGTTTTCAGATCCATAGATTCGTATAGGAGCTATCTTAAACATTACTTTTATCTTAAAACCTATATGGGAAGAATTAAAATTTGGATGCGGAACATAGGTAGGTAGGTAGGTAGGAATGGCGGCTATTCAACTAGAATAAAACCCAATTAGCGCTTGGTGCGCCATTTTGATACCATAAACTCATGAGACCTATCATTATGTGGAGGTTGGGATATCATTTTGGTGATTATGGTGTATTGAGGTTTGGAATTGTGTTGGGAGGTGATCCCTTTATTACCATTTACCATAAAGAATAAGAGATCCTCGGGTACCTCAGCCAAGGGAACTGGCCCATACCCCCCACCAGGCTTTATGCCAGGCTGTTAGCTCCGATATGTCTGTCTTCGCCAAAAACCTAAACAGGCAGAGTGCTGGGCGGCTTAGGGTAGAACCAGTTTCCTCGTGAGATCGATTTGGTTTAGGAAAAGACATGATGTCCACCGCAGACACAACCCGCCTACACGGCTAAAGAAGTGGTTCTTGTGGGAATCATGTAGCTCTCTTGATCCGTTTTTTGGCCCATGGAAAAGGTGAGATATTGGTACGGTGATTTATGTTATAAGGTTTGAAAATTGTTTTGGTTGGGAGTAAATCCCTTAGTTACCAACTTCCATATAGGAAGGCAAGGAGATCCTCGGATACCTCACTCAAGGGAAGTGTACCATTCCCCCCACCAGGGGGGACTGTTAGCTCCGATATGTTTGTCTTCGCTAAAAACCTAAACAGGCAGGGTGCTGGATGGCTTAGGGTAATACCGAATTTCCGTTGAGATCAGTTCGATTTAGGGAAAAACATGATGCCCGCAGTAGGCTTAGCCCGCCTACACGGCCAGAGAAAAGGTTCCTGCAAAAATCATGTAGTTCTCTTGATCCATCTTATCTACCCATAGAAGAGGTGAGGTATTGATATGGTTTGTTACGTTTATAGCCATCTGGTTGCATTCAAAAAGCCAATGAGGTTACTTATGCTCACAACAGTAATTTCGTTAAGGTTGTCAATAAAGTACTGACCAAAGAATTGGCATCTTGAATTTTCCAAGGCAGGGCAGCAGCAGAGATAGTGGTTTTCCCTTTCATTTCCACAGCTGCGGCAATGAGTATTTCGCGGAATGCCCATTTTTGCTGCATGCTCTCCTATTGGCCAGTGACCCGTGCTAACTGCAATGATCCTGGCTATGTCTGACCGAGTTCTACATAAGAGTTCATTTGTGCGGGACTTGTCATAGCTGGGCCACATCTTTCTTGAGGTGGCACAGTTAGTTAGACCATTCCATCTACGATTGGATACAGATAGATAATGAGAAAAGAAAATGCCCTTCACAGCCCCCAGCGGAATACTTACTGCTTCGGCAAGTGAGCTGTGAAGGGCCGATCCTTGCCTGGCAAGCTCATCAGCCCTTTCATTTCCCTGAAAACCACTGTGACCTGGGACCCAGATCAAAGTGACCTTCAGGCTATCATTAAAGCCTGCGATCTCATCTAGACATTGTTGAACGAGTTTAGAGGATATTGAGGCAGCATCAATGGCTTTGATGGCAGCCTGTATATCTATAAATATAGCAGTATTAGGGTTTTGATTTGGATTTTGCTTTAGTAGCTTGCATGCTTCTTTGATTGCAAACAATTCCGCTTGGAAAACGCTAGCGTGGTCTGGCAGTCGAAGTGACTTAGATATATTTAGTGTTTCAGAGAAGACCCCTGCTCCAACACCGCACTCCATCTTTGAACCGTCCGTAAAAATGATTGTGTCGTAATTTTTCGTTATATCTCCATCCTCCGACTCCTTTCGGGAAGGAATGCGACTTTGAAACCTTTGCAGAGATTCGAAAGGGAGTGCGGTAATCGGTATTAGTCGAAACGAAGCCCGGGGGTAGCAATTTGGTAATACTGCAGTGACCGAAGTGTTTGTCGGTCCAACAACCAATTTCCTTAAGTCTGAGAGCAGTGCAAGATACTATATATTTTATATGTAGGTCGAGAGGAAGAAGATGTAAAATAACGCTCAGGGCATCGGAAGGGCAGCATCGCAGCGCTCCAGTGGTCCCTATGCTAGCTGTTCTTTGTATCTTTTTGAGCTTATCGGTATTGTAGGCTTTGCTTAAGGCAGGCCACCAGACAATCAATCCATATGTTAGTATTGGTCGTACTACTGCGGTGTACGTCCATAGAATCATCTTTGACTGGAGGCCCCAATTTTTACCGAATGTTTTACTGCAGGCATAAAAAGCTATGCTGGCTTTTTTAACCCTTTCTTCAATGTTCAATTTCCAGTTTAGTTTAGGGTCAAGAACTACACCCAGATATTTAGCACGGGTTGAGATTGTGAGAGTGTGACCGTTGAGGCGAGGGAGAGTGAAGGTAGGTATCTTATATGTGTTTGTAAATAGCAACAGTTCTGTCTTGCTTTGATTAATCCCCAAACCGCAGCTTATGGCCCAGCTGTTTACTTTATGCAGGGACCTGTCAGTGATTTCCCTTATCACAGATAGGAACTTACCAGATGCCAGCAAAACTAAATCGTCGGCATACGCCACAACCTTCACCCCTCCTTCCTCAAGTTCCACTAGGATTTTGTTAATTACAGGAAGCCATAGTAGAGGAGAAAGAACTCCTTCCTGTGGTGTTCCTCTGTTTACGTATTTGATAGACTGTGTATTACCTAACTTTGCTTGAATTACTCTGTCACTAAGCATGGATACTATCCATTCTCTTAGAGAAGCATCAACTCCAAAGTCGGTCGATGAGGGATTGTAGAATAGATTCAGTTAGGACGTTATTAAAGGCTCCTTCTACGTCTAAGAAAGTTGCCAAAAAATATTCTTTATAATGTAATGTATTTTCAACTGTGCGCACAACCTCGTGAAGAGCTGTCTCAGTAGACTTGCCCTTGAGGTATGCATGTTGTGATTTTGATAAAGGGGAAATAGTTAGAATTTCCCTAACGATTATCTAGGATGCGTTCTAAGGTCTTTAACACAAAAAAGGTCAGACTAATCGGGCGAAAATCTTTTGCCGATTCATGGCCCCGCCTTCCCACCTTTGGGATAAAAACAACTCTAACCTGTTTCCAAGACTCTCGAACATGATTAAGTAAGAGACACCCTTTAAAGATATACTCCAGTCATGGAACTACTACGTCTTGTAGCTTATGTAGCACTATAGGGAATATGCGGTCCAGGCCAGGAGATTTATACGGAGAAAAACTTTTTATAAATTTTTTTTTATATTTTCTTTAGTTATGACGGACGTAATTTCGTCTAAATGTACTGACTGTACTTCAGGGGATCGATGTGATATTGGAGAACTGTCTGTGCAACCTGGAAAGTGTGTTGCCATCATTAGCTCCAGAGACTCAACAGGTGACTCAGTCCACGTAACATCCTCCTTTTTAAGAAAGGAGGGGTTTGAGTGCTCTTTGGACAAAATCTTTCAAAATCTTGCTGAGTCCCTGATATTTTTTTATTGATTGACAATACTCTCTCCATGCTTGTTGCTTGGCTGATGCTAGAAAACGCTTGTATAATTAGAGACAGTCTTTATACGGTTTGAAATACTTATGCTTATAACATATATTGAAGACATCTCTCGTCAATCTTCTAAGATTTGAAGATCTTCATTTCACCATGGATGTAGGGTTTTTTTGCTAAATTTTATTGGGCAAGAGATCTTGAAGGCGACACCCATAGCCGCTTCGAAAGTTTTAACCTTTCTCTAAAGCTCGGCCACAGAATTTGGATTAACGTTTGGAATTGTATTTCATTTGGATTTAATAATTTGACTGAATTTTTGACAGTCAATTCTTTTTGGGTTTCTATAGGGTGGTGGCTTTATAATATTAAAGTGAAGAGGATCCATTTGTGGTCTGAAAAGGACATTAACGGGGATACCCTCCAGTTTTCCACCATAGAGTTAACGTTAATAGAGGCGAATGTAGTGTCAAGTACATCCTCCCATCCCTCAAAATTTTCAGAACTAGGAAATGTAAAGGTGGGGGTATTACCTCTGTTACAGATTGTTAAATTGTTTTCAATAATATAATCAAAAAGAGACTCATCTTGTTCATTGGTTACCGAGCTGCCCCAGACTTCATGTCGGGCATTGGCGTCAACCAAGCAGCAAGTTACCTCTTTTGGATCCGAGTGCGGTTTGGAGTCGTCCTATTTCGTCTGGCGGTGACGGTTTGTCGTGAGCCATATATGCGGATGCAAGATATAGACTCACTGCGTCCACGTAAAATTTGGACACAGAAAAGCTTTGATATGTTTTTTAACTAAGATACAACTTCGAGGCTTACCTTGGTTTTGATAATCGGGTTTGTAGAAAAGGTCATACAGGTTGTCTTGGAGGCCTTTGATGTTGAGGCCGTTCACCCACGGCTCTTGAATGAAGCCGATATCGATATTTTCCTCCCTAAGGAAAACTCGTAAATTGTCTGAGGCACACTTCGAGTGCTTCAGATTGGCCTGTATGACCTTTAACATGGCTGGTTTAGGGTCTGCTTTCTTCGGGGGCCAGCGGCTGGCTGGCGACGTCGGCCTTGTCTCTGACTTGGTCGACATCTATGCCCAGGTTAGGAAGAACTTTTACTTTGGCACTCCTGATGCCGAAACGGAGCCTAAAATTGGCAGTTTCTTGGGCAGATAAGCTGTCATCAGTTATTGCCATCAGGAATGTGGCGGTGTTGTTAACTGGTTCCTCAGCTTTAATGACTGTCCAGTCATGCATTGGAACTTGCGGGTTTAAGCGTTGTAGACCCCTTATAAGCTCTTCGCTACTGGGTTTAATGCTCATGACCGGTAGCCAAATGCGAGCTTTGGGTTGAGTAGGGATGTTGTTGGGAATTCTCTTTTAGTGAAAAGCCAATCGAGTCTGAATTCAATGAGGTTTATTAAAAGACTAAAGAAAGTATAAAACTTTAAGTATAAAGAAGTTATATAATGCAAGTGTAATTGTAAGTAAAGTACAGTATATAATTGTAATAAGGAATTGCCAGAAATACATTTTCAACACAACCCCTCAATTCAAGTTTACAATAAACCAAGCTTATTTACAAATTTAATGTGCTTAATTTTCTTTAAATTTTTGGTCAAAATATCGGCTACCATTTCATCCGTAGGAATGTATACTAGTTCGAGCTCTTTTCTTTCATAAACTTCTCGAACAAAATGCATCTTAATGTCGATGTGTTTGCTCCTGGCGTGGAAAACTGGATTTTTCACCAACTGTTGAGCACTCAAGTTATCGCCATATAAGATTGTTGGTTTGGTGACCAAACTGCTAAATCCCATTTCACTGATGAGGTTACGTAGAAACACGATCTCCTTCGAAGCTGAGCAAAGCGCCATGTATTCCGCTTCAGTACTACTAAGCGCTACTGTCGGTTGCTTTTTAGACTCCCAGGATATTGGACTGCCGGCCAGAAAGAAAACATGGCCCGTAAAAGATCTTCTATCATCACTGTTACCACCCCAATCAGCATCAGTGTATCCAAATAAGTCTAGTCCAGTTTTTCTGTAAATAATCTGATAATGAATTGTATTAGAAAGATATCTAAGTAAATGTTTGGCAGCAGTAAGATGTTCCATTTGTGGATTCATATTATACTGAGATAACTTTATAACCGAATGAGAAATATCGGGGCGTGTAGTGATGCTTATAAAATTTAATGATCCTATTAAAGACTGGTAAACTGTTTTGTCCACCTTTGAACAATTGTTGTTGTCATCGTATTTCCTTAAATGAGTGCCTGGATCCAATGGTGTGCTCACTTTTCTGCAATCTGTCATATTGAAATCTTTCAAAAGACCCTTTATAAGCTGCTGTTGACCAAGTTGAATCGCCCCCTTGGAACCATCTCTTTGAATTTCTATACCAAGAAAATGATTCAATGGTCCTTTATCCGTTATGTCGAACTGAAGTCCTATCTGCCTTTTAGTTGTGTCCATAATACGTTCCTCCTTACATGCAATCAAAATATCGTCAACATAGACAACGATGATAATAATATTGCCATTCGTATGCATAAAATATATGCAGCTATCATTGATACAGTGAGTAAAGCCCATATTTTTTAAGACACGATCGAGCTTCAAATGCCACTGTCTCCCTGACTGTTTAAGTCCATACAAGGCTTTCTGAAGCTTACAAACTTTGTTCGGATTCGCTTCATCTACAAAAGTTGTGGGTTGATACATAAAAATGTCTTCATCCAAGTCTCCATTCAGGTAAGCTGCAGTTACATCAATTTGGTGTAATAAAAGCTCAAATTCAACTGCCAACGCAATAACTAACCGTATGTTCGAATACCTTGCCACCGGAGAAAATGTTTCATAAAAATCAACGCCATACTTTTGCCCACAACCCTTGGCAACAAGTCTAGCTTTGTAGCGTTCAATATGCCCTTCCTTATTGCGCTTAATGTTGAATACCCACATTGATTTAATTGCACGTCTGTTCTTAGGCAAGTCAACAAGTGTCCATGTGTGATTTTTTGAAAGAGAATCGAACTCTTCCCTCATGGCTTGGCGCCATTTATCAGAGTCTTTACTCTGAAGGGCCTCCTCTATTGTAGATGGACATTCATTTTCATTATCTTTTGCATAATTGAGGGAGTTAATCACTCCTCTACCTCTACCTCTACCCTTGCCTCTATAGCTATCTATAACACGAACTCTACCACTTCTTAATATTTTATTAGGACTTACTCCGATAACTTCGACAGGTTCTGCTTCTTCCTCTTCATCCATACCATCTTCACTAGTATACTCTACAGCATTGTCACCTTGTCCATTTCCATTAGCAATAGCATCTCCAAAAGGAACATCAACATCAAGTTCAATAGCATCCGCAAAATTAACATCATCATCAGGTTCAACAGCGTCATCAAAAGGAACATCGTCATCAGGTTTTACAGCGTCCTCAGCAGCAACATCCAAATTTTCAGGTCCCAAAGCATCTACAAAAACATCAGCATCGGTTTCTGTTTTAATTTTTGGCACCTGGCTTTCATTTTTGGAAGATTCTATTGGAAAGTAATCATCAACATCTAAACCTTTCAATTCATAACTCTGATTTCTTTCAATAAATTTTACATCTCGGCTAATACATACCTTACCAGTCTTGCGGTTGTATAACCGATATGCTTTAGACTCACTTGCATACCCGATCATAACACATTCAATGCCTTTCGAGTTGAACTTGGGGTATCCTGGTCGCTTGTTCAACATGAACGCCTTACAACCAAATACTTTCAAATGGGATACATTTGGCTGAAGACCAGACCAAGCCTGGAATGGTGTAATTCCCTGTAAGGTACTGCATGGTGAGCGATTCCTTAAATAAACTGCAGTATTGACTGCCTCCGCCCAAATACTCTCAGGTAGTCCTGATCCAATTAACATGCAGCGAGCCATCTCCACAATGGTCCTGTTAGCTCGCTCTGCAACGCCGTTTTGTTGCGGCGTATAAGGTGCAGTTAGTTGGTGACGAATTCCACTGGATTCTAAAAATTCTGTAAACGAGCGGTTCACGAATTCCGTCCCATTGTCACTCCTAAGCGTCTTGATTCGTCTCGAAGTATGCCTCTCCACCATGGCCTTAAATTTCTTAAACATGTCCAGCGCTTCATTTTTTGCCTTTAAGAAATAAATAAAAAAATTTCTTGAGTAATCATCAACGAAGAGTAGAAAATATTTTGCTCCTCCAATTGACGTTTTCCTCATGGGGCCGCATATATCCGTATGTATCAAATCTAAAATACCTTCGCTTCTGTTTTGTTCGCACACATATGGTAGCGAGCATATTTTACCTTTCATGCAAATTTCGCATTGCAAATTTACATTATTTATGTTACCTTTAAAATTCAGTCCTCTTACCAAATGGTTCTTAATTAAGTCGCTTAAACTCTTCCCATTGAGATGCCCATACCTCTCGTGCCATACAAAGATGTCATTATCTCTCAATGATCTATTCGAGCACGTGTACGCATTAACCTCATTTTTCCATGTTTCACATATATACATATTTTGCGATTTTTTCGCAGATAATAGAACTCTTCCATCTCCATTCATAATATTTGCACTACTTCGATCGAAAATAATTTTGTTCCCGTTGTCTGCTGCTTTTGAAATGGATACAAAGTTCATTTTCATCGTTGGCACAAAAAGAACGTCTTTCAGAGTGACAATACCATAAATGGTGTTTAATATAACCTCACCAATGCCATCTGATAAGATATGTGCATCGTTAGCAAGTGCGATCTGTTCAATGTGCGGGCGAAGACTGACAAACATACTCTTATCACAGCATAGATGGCTGGTAGATCCACTGTCGAAAATCCATGATTGTCTCGTTAGCTCCACGACGCTTGCTGCGTTTATCATTGCAAACGAAGATGTTGTTGCTTTATTTCGATGTCTATCTCTGCAATTAGCTGCGAAATGCCCACGACGATTGCAATTGAAACACGTTCCTCTAAAATTCTGTTGATCGGTCTTCCCACGGTGTGGTTGCTGCTGGCTTTGGCTTTGCTGCGGGGATTGTTTTTGCCTCCGATTTCGTACGTACAATGCCTGTTCTGGGGCAAAATTATTCGATTCAGACCCTTCTCTCCGATGTCCTTCTTCTAGGAGCTTTATCTTAAGGTTCTCACAAGTGGGTAGAGTATCTCGTGCTTCGATCGCAAGTACGAAATTTTCAAAGTTGGTAGGGAGGCTAGAAAGCAAAATAATTGACAAAAGTTCGTCTTGAAGCTCAATACTTATCTCTTTTAATCTTTCGACGATTGATGAAAAATTATTAAGATGCGGTAGCACTGGACTATTTTCTTGCATTTTTAATTGAAGTAGTTGCTTAAAGAGGGTTACTTTTCTCGCTGGTCCTTGTGGCTGATGTGTTTTTTCTAGAATAGTCCACGCTTCTTTTGATGTCTTACAATTTTTAATATAATTTAGTTGAGACGCCTTCACACACAGAAGAATGGTGGCCAATGCCTTCTCATCCTTTTTGGTCCATTCTTCATAGTTTGTTTCTGGTTTTACTTCAGTTCCATTCACGTATGCCCACAGTTCGCTATGAATAAGCACGCTCTTTATTTGCAGTTTCCATGATTCATAATTCTTTTCATCTAATCTTTCAATTTGGTACAAAGAAGATGCCATTTTGTAAAAAAAAAAAAAACTCGTATTCTATATAATTTCTTTGTCTGGGCCCATAACCTTTGTTGGGAATTCTCTTTTAGTGAAAAGCCAATCGAGTCTGAATTCAATGAGGTTTATTAAAAGACTAAAGAAAGTATAAAACTTTAAGTATAAAGAAGTTATATAATGCAAGTGTAATTGTAAGTAAAGTACAGTATATAATTGTAATAAGGAATTGCCAGAAATACATTTTCAACAGATGTCCCTGGCTGGGATAAGTTTGAGCTTCAAACCTTCTCAATTGCAGCATATTTTGTCTATGCACGAGCCAAGGAAATCCCTAGAGAACCCATCGTCGCATTTGATCGCTCTGTGGCCTCGGAGCACCTCATCAGAGTCAAAGCTGTGGTAGGGGCCTACACTATTTGTTAGGGAGTAGTTGAAAACCATCTCAGAAAGTTTAGCTTCAATAGAGTTCCATGCTGCCTGCAACGCTTTGCTGCTTTTAGAGAGCTCATCTACCACCGCAACCTGAAGGTCGTCACGGACTACTTCGCTGATTGTGCGTGCTGGTGGCGCTTCTTTCTGTGGTGGTATTGGTTTTGCCGGTTTATAAAAAGGCGGACGATTGGGTCCACGCCCAAAAGGCTTACTTTTTTTCGGGGCCTGGGCAGACACTTCGTCTTGTGACCTATTTCTTTTTGTGGGATTGCTTCCTACAACCGTCTCCTGGCTAGATGCCAACTGTTCATCCTCAGATAAGCTGCTGGTTGGTTCATTTATAAGTTCGTTGTCCGTGTTCATTTTTTTAAGGTTTCAAATTTGGTTCCCACGAGTAGGTCGGAAAGGAGGTCCGCCCCGGTAGAGCCGATTACCGGGGTAAGGCAAAAAATATTTTGGGCCTTGTGCCTGGGCACCCGAAAGAGCTCGTTAGTGACTGGCTTATCCCCCAGCCTTCCATTTCTTCAGCACGGATTGTGTACAAAGTACGCTCACTCCACCTTGAAAATTAGGAACCCCGTATCTATGGTCAGTTTGCATTTCTGATAGTTTAACTATTGAGAAGTTAAGTAACGTTACAGCGATGCAACCTGACCTTAGCTAATCACATGTTATTGCCAAAAACGCACAAAACAATTTTAGTGATCACTTGGAGGGTTTGATACGAGGGTTTGTGCCAGGTGGGACATAACTACCAGCTGAAACATTTAACTCCTTGTTTTGATGCACAATTGTTTGGTGCAAAAGTTTATGGTGACGGCCACTGCATCCAGAGAATCCACAAGTCTTCTTCTTTGAACAAGATCTCCAGTCATGTTCATCTGGGTTCAGAAATCGAAAACATATTTTTTGTTCGCGTGCAAACACACTACCGGTTTGTTTTAGGCAACGGCTGATGGGTGAGTACTCAGTTTGTAATTTTCTGTATTTTTCTAAGAAACGTCGTTTCTAGAGGATTCATTATTGCTTCGTCATCGGTCGAATATTTGAGACGGTCACTGACAAGCTGGTATGCTTCCCCTTAAGGAGCTTTTCGAAGGCGAGCCACATTTTCTTTTCCATTATACTTTCCTTCTTCAGTCGTGGATTTGTAGACCTCTTCGACGCAAATGAAATGAATGACCTGCTCAACGCAAATGAAACTAGTGCTTGTATAGAATCTGCGCACAGAGTAAATGGAAGAGATGCACCCACGGCTGTTATAATTGTCAAATTAAAGTCTCGATTAACCGCACTTAACGTTTTACGGAACGGCAAAAAATTAAAAGGAACAAAAATAAGCATACACAAAGGTCTGCCGTATAGCGCTCGACAAAGAAGAGGAAAGTTGGTGTCAATTATGAAGGTACTTCGCGAGTCTAAACCGAATATGAAAATTTTTGTGAGAGACGACAGAATGTACGTGGAAGACACAGCTTTTACATGGGATACATCGCAAGGGTTGATATGTGGAAATAACAACGACAGTCTACCTGTTATTTGGCAATTGTTTGGAGAAATTCACTCTTGTTTAATAGTTTTGTTGAAAAAATTACAATTAGAACACGTAAACAACAATAAAGAAATGTCACCATCTGAGTTTGACAAAAATGACAGCCAACAAAAAACCAGGGATGTATACTCGGCAGGAGCCGCTGTGCAGAAGCATGGTGGGACAAGTATGCTTTCACAGGGCGAATCTTCCAACTGAGTCGAACCCGTCTGCCAGGCGAACTTAAATCTAACAACGCTAAAAATATTAAGTTATAATTTCGCAGGACTAAAAAACAAAAGCTTATTTACAGATTTTTTTAATTATATAAAAGAATTCGATATTTTTATTTTATTTGAAACACACGTTATAAATTATGATGAAACTAGTTTTAAGAATATTTTTATAACCTACGAATTAGAATGTATACCAGCCGTAAAAACAAACATTTTCGGAAGAGGAAGCGGAGGCGACATTTTTGGATATCGGAAGCAATTTGAATATGCTTCAATCAAGTCTAAAAGCATAGCAGAAGCCCGAATAATAGAAGTAAAAATGGAAGACAGAACGCATCACATCATACCAATATATTTGAACTGCAGCCACTGGGAGCGTGACTTTAACAAACTTAATGATCTTGTTTATGTATTGGGATCCGGGAATTTGATGCTGATCAGTGATTTCAACGAAAGAATAGGCTTGTCTCAAAATAATTTCGCCAGTGGTTTTGACACAAATAATGTTTACTGCGATCGCAGGTCGAAGGATCCAGTATGTGATATGAAAGGTTCGCAAATTCTCGACCTAGTAGATGCTTTTGACTGTCGTGTACTAAATGGAAGCTGTGAAGGTGATCGTAGTGGAGAATTAACGTTTATTCGTGGAGCAGCTTGCTCAGTGATAGACTACTGTTTTTTATCTGGCGATTGGTTTTTCTTTTTCGATGATTTCAAAGTAGCAGTAAAAACGTTTTCAGACCATATTTTCTTTTCTTTTCAGGACATTCAAAATGAGATATAAGGGTGAATGTTTGTCTCTCCTCGTTCACCAATTAGTACACACCAATCCTGGGAACGTGTCTTCCTTGTTCTGGCCCTACATCGGCGCTGGCTCAGTCGATCTCGGAGATTTCACCACTGTTCGTCTTGAACGTGAGAGCTTTTCTTTCATTTCCAAGAATTTTATTCTACTAATGCAATCACTATCACTTGTCTTGTGTTTTTGGTTATAATTAGCGCATTGAACTGTGCCAGAGGCTTGGCAATTGGATGTTTTATGATTACCAGCGCAGTTTGAACAAAAAGTTTTAATACTACAATTTCGCTCACCATGTCCATACATTTTTTTTTTTTTTTTATTTATTCATTATTTTACATGATTTCTTAAAACTTAATTTGAACAATTTATAAGGTAGGTAATTTTTACAGAATAAGAAAATCATGATAAAATAGTTAGGTAAATCCGGTTGCCCAAAGGACAAGATTTGAATTTACAGCCAGAAGTTACAATTAACCAAAAACTAGCATTATTGATGGGGATCTTATCTAAAGTGTAACGATAAACTCAAATGTTAACAAAAACAAAATGAATAAATAATTTGCACAAAATTATGAAAATAATTAATGAATAACAGTTTATCATAAAAGAATAGTATTTTAAAAGCTTAAGTTATATAATTCAGTAAACTACCAATTGCATCAAAGTTCAACGAAAATAAAAGAATTTTAATATCTCTTAAATATGAGGATTTCAGTGTATCACATCGGATTCTGTCTGGCAGGTTATTAAAAAGACGAGGTGCAGTTACATCGAAGAAGTGGGAATACAGAGATTTTTTAATAGTAGGCACAATAACAAAGTTACTACTGTTGACTCGCAAATTATGAGATTCGTATAACCTTGCAGCTAAATAGCCGGATTTTTCAAAAAATATTTTAAGAACTTTATAAAAATACAAATGCTGTAGTGGAAGAATCTTGAGATTTTTAAACAGATCAAAGCTTGGGGTTCGACGGTTAACTCTACACAGAATTCTAACAGCGTGTTTTTGTTTTATAAGTAATGGTACGATTTTATTGTCATGAGTTCCACCCCAGCAAGAGAGACCATATTGTATTTAAGATTTAAATAAACCATTGTAAACTAGAGTAAGAATTGGTTGACGGCAGAGTTGTAAAAAAAGCAGTCAAGTCATGACTGCAGTTAAGTGACTAAAAAGACTTTTTTTTTAAAGACTTTTGACTTTCCAAATGACTTTAACTTTAAAACTACAGTCACCAGTCATTTATAAAAGTATTGACTGGGGCAGTCAACTAAAGCAGTCATTGACTGTAAAGTTAAATGACTGCAGTACTTTTTGACTGCCTTAAGTCACTTAAGTCAGGTAAAAGTCACCTATGAACCCCAGTCATTTCTTCCAGTCAGTAAGTCAATTGACTACAGTCATTTTACTTTAAGTCAATTGACTGCTTTTAACTTTTTTCAATTCAATTTTTCAGGTCAATTTTTTATTTAACATTTCGTTATTTATTTTATTTATTATTTATTTATTTATTTATTGCCGAACCTACTTCTTTCTCATTTCTATATCATAGTAATGTGATGTTTGATTGTTATCTCAAAACTTTTATTTTAAAGTGCATAGCTTGCCTTATAGTACCTTTAATTGGAAGTAAGAAGCCAAAATATCTATTTATTTTGATTTGTATAGTAAATGGCACAAAGCAGTAAAAAAAAAGTTAAAATCAGTCAATTGACTTAAAGTAAAATGACTGTAGTCAATTGACTTACTGACTGCAAGAAATGACTGGGGTTCATAGGTGACTTTTACCTGACTTAAGTGACTTAAAGCAGTCAAAAAGTACTGCAGTCATTTAACTTTACAGTCAATGACTGCTTTAGTTGACTGCCCAGTCAGAGTATTCATCATGACTGGTGACTTCTAGTATAGAAGTTAAATGACTAACAACTTTGATTAATACATACATATTTCTAAGTGTGTGTGCATATATGCATTGACTGCTGCGCAAAAAAAAAAAAAAAAATGCTGCTGGTGGCTGTTCTAGTTTTAAGTTATTTTAAGTATTTTTAAGTAGTTTTAAGTTATTTACGTATATTTACGTAGATTTTTATTTTATTTAGGTTAATATAGTTTTATTTAGGTAAAGGGTAGTTTTAAGTTTTTATATATAAAATAAATGATGTCTTGAAAAACGAGTTTTAAAAAATTTTCTCGTTTAGTTTTAAGTAATTTTAAATTTAAATTTAAGATAGTTTTTACGCCCAAAGGCATTTTTAACATATAGTTATAGTATAATTTAGAGCGCCCGTATAGGGCCAGTAAGTTAGTTAAGTTATTCTGTAAGCTAGTTTTTAAGGTTTTTGTCTAGCATTTAAGTTAGTTATAAGTTAAATTGAAAATAAAAACATGAATTAAAAAAAAAAAAAAAAAAAAAAAAGGAGCAGAATTCAGAGTGGAAGGTCGTGGGTTCGATTCTCACCCCGGGCAAGGCCTTTTTTTAAATTATGTCTGGCAAGAAGTTTCTAGGAGAAGAAAGCAGCAGCAACAACAAGAAGAGCAGATGGTCAAACCAACGGGGACATCGAAAGATGGTCCCCCAACAACAACAAAAGGTGCCGGAACATCAGGCGATGTAACAGCCGATAAAATGATAGCGGGGCTATCCAGAGGCCAAACAACAAAAACAGTAGCTGGACCTTCAAGGTCAAGAAAAACTACAACAACAGAGCCATCGGCACGTGTCGAGGCCAAAACCATAAGCATGGCAACTGCCAACACAACAAGCCCTACCAAAGGCAAATCACCAGGGCCGGCATGTGCCGAAGCAACTGAGGCAAATAAGAGGAGGCGCTACATAAACTACAAGCCGAACCTTGTTGTAAAGAAGCGCATCGGTGATACAGCCCAGCAAATTGCAGGTCGTGAACGGTCAGCCAAGTCATCGGCTCAGGCCAAAATCCAGAGGCAGCTGGACAGCTCCTCCAACGACGACGAAGACAACAACAACGACAACAAGGGAGAAGACGACGAGGCTGAGGCTGATGTCGTAATTGTCAATGAGGCTGAAGAAGTCTCTAATAATCCAGAGCCTGTGAACGATATCGCCAACGTAACAGGCGAAGTAAACGCAGCTGACGTAGGTGCCGAAGGAAACATATCCTACATGTCAGAAGAAGGAGAAGGGCACTATGTCAGTGGCGATATAGTGGATCTGACGGACGAAGAAGAGAACGAGCGGATCGAAACACTCACCGAGCAGATTTCTTCGCTCATCGAGTTAGTGGAAGCACTGAAGAAGAAGCAGGAGGTAAGAAGGGAGAAGGAGCGTCAGGCGGCTCTAGAGCAGCGCACTCGTCAACAAGCGCTGCAAGAGCAACTAGAAGCTAGGCAACAGCAGCAGCCTCCTAAACAACAACAACCACTCCCAGTCCAGCAGCAGCAACATTTGACTCAGAAGACACAGCAGCCGCCTCAGCAGCCACAGCATCAGCCTCAGCAGCCTCAACAGCCGCAAGCAAAAAAACAACAACAACAACCACAACAACAACGACAACAGCAACAACAGCAGACACAGAAGCAGCAACAGCAACAACAACAACAACAACAACAGCAGCAGACGCAACAGCAGCAGCAACAGCAGCAGTCACAACAACAGAAACAACAGCAGCAGCCACAAGCAAAGCGAGGTAAGGTGCCACCCATTAATACTTTTAAAATGGAAATTAAAGATACCATAGAGATATGTAGGTCGGTTGTTGGCAACAACTTTACTATTAAACGCTTAAATTCAGATAGGCATTCAATTCAGTGTTCGTCTTTGGAGCACAACAAAAAAGTAAAAGACCTTCTGTCTCAAACTAGAACTGAATTTTATAGTTTCACCCCTAAGGAAGACAAGCTTCAAACAGTCCTCCTGAAGGGTATCGAATCCTCTACGGATCCGCAGGCGCTCTTAGCAGAGCTCCGTCAAGTGGCGAGCGACGATCTCGATTTTATCGGGGTCAGACCGTTTACCACAGTCAAAGCCAGACGGGAGAAACGGAAGTTACCATTCTTCCTAGTTCAGCTCTCGCCCCAAAGCAAATTGAGTGGTCTAAGGAATATAACAGTCCTGGATTACCAAATTGTACGATGGGAAAAATTAAACAAGCAGAAAGACATGCTTCAATGCATGAACTGCCAAGGGTTTGGACACGTTGCAGTTAACTGTGGTATGGACCCAGTCTGCGTTAAATGTGGAGACACCCACAAAACAGTGGAGTGTAAACTCGGGCAAGATAGGGTCACAGATATGACCCAGTTAAAATGTGCGCTCTGCCAAGGCTCCGGTCACCCCGCAAACTATCGGGGATGTCCGAAGTTTCAGGAGATAAAGCAAAACAAAGCCCAAAAGAAAACAGTTGAGGTGAGACGCCCTGAAGTACGCCAGACAACAACTTCCGTCAATCCCGCAATTTCTTACGCCCAAATGGCGTCTGGAAAGGGAAAAACGGTACAGCCTCAACCACAGGTAGCCAAACAGGTCCAAGTTCCTACGGCTCCTGTGCCAGAGGCAGATCTGATGCAGGTGTTGCTGACCATTCATGGTCAGTTAACCGACGTACTTCCGTCTGGGCAAGTACAGACATAAATGACAGAGGTGAGTCACTTTTTGATTTTATTCTAAGTACTAACCTTATAGTAAGTAACATTGGCAATGAACCAACATTCATTACCAAAAACCGACAAGAGGTTCTAGATATCACTCTTGTCTCCGATACGATTCATCACAAGATCAAAAACTGGAGAGTTTCTAAGGAACATTCGTTCTCTAATCACAGATACATCCAATTTTGTCTTGATGAAGAATCTAAAAAACAGCCAGCCTTCCGAAATTATCGGAAAACCAACTGTCAACTATATAGAGAAACTTTAGTAAGATTAGTTAAACCATCACTCTTAAGTATCCCTTCTAATAAAAATGATCTTGATGATAAAGTCAAAGATCTCACCCTAGCTCTCAATAAATCAATGGCCATTTCTTGTCCCCTTACTCAAATAAGAGGAAAACAGAAACCACGTTGGTGGAACTCGGGTCTAGAACTGCTCAGGAAAAAGTGCAGACAACTTTTTAACCGAGCTAAACATTCTAGAGATAGTCTGGACTGGGAATTTTATAAAGAGTCCCTAAAAATTTATAAAAAAGAATTAAGAAATAATAAAAGAACCTCCTGGAGGAACTTCTGTGGAAAAATAGAAGAAACTTCAGAAGCTTCACGATTAAGAAAAATTCTATCAAAAAATCCTACAATGCCTAGCTCCTTAAAGACAGCTAACGGCTCTTGGACCAATTCTTGCGAAGAATCGCTCACCCTGCTACTAGACACCCATTTTCCAGGTATCTCACAAAATATAAATAGCATTGATTCATTATTATCAAGCAACACACATACAAATATTGTTGGTCTGATTTCTAAGGATAAACTGAAATGGGCTATAAACAGCTTTGATCCTTACAAATCTCCCGGACCCGACGGCATAATACCTGCCGAGCTTCAATTTGCCTCGGATATCATAACACCCATCCTAGAGATAATCCTAATTGGTTGCGTAAAATTTACTTACATTCCCTCTTTATGGAGAGAGGTAAAAGTTGTCTTTATACCCAAAGCCGGTAAATGCTCCCAGGTTAACCCTAAAGATCTCAGACCAATCAGCCTATCATCGTTCCTTCTCAAAACCCTAGAGAGATTGATCGATATCCATCTGCGCAATGCTATAGATCCTAATCTGGTATCTACTGCACAACACGCTTATTGTAAAGGAAAATCGGTAGAAACGGCTTTACACACACTGGTACAAACCATCGAATACTCACTACATCATAAAGAGTACACTCTAGTTGCATTTCTCGATATTGAAGGCGCCTTCAATAATGTCAGCTATCAAGCAATCACAGCGTCACTGAAGAAACTAGATATACATGGTTCACTGAATGACCTAATTAATCTTATGTTAGAAAGTAGAATTATTAATTCATCTTTAGGTGGCACTCATGAAAGAAGATCTGTCAGCAGAGGTACACCTCAAGGCGGAGTCCTTTCCCCACTTCTATGGAACTTAGTCGTAAATGAGGTGTTAAAAAGCCTAGAAAAAGAAGGTTTCAAAGTGATCGCGTATGCCGACGATGTTGCCATTGCAATATCGGGAAAACATGCTCAAATTCTCGTTGAATTAATGCAAAATGCTCTAAATATTATGCTCAAATGGGCAGAAAAATGCGGACTGGGTATAAACCCAAACAAAACTGAACTTGTCCTCTTCACAAGAAAATATAAAATTCCCCAAATAAGTCCCCCATCAATTACGGGAACTCCACTAAGGTTTTCAGATGAAGCTAAATATCTAGGTCTTATCCTGGACAAAAAACTACACTGGAAAGCAAATATACAGGAAAGAGTTAGGAAAGCCACAGTAGCACTCTTCTCTTGCAAAAAAGCCATCGGAAATAAATGGGGCTTGTCCCCATACATAACCCACTGGCTCTACACAGCGGTCATCAGACCGATACTAACTTACGGGGTAGCAGTATGGTGGACTGCCCTAGACAAAGTTACATATCGTGACAAGTTAAGTAAAGTCCAACGGTCAGCCTGTATGTGTTTTAGCGGAGCTCTCCGTTCGACACCTTCAGCTGCTCTTGACATTCTACTTAATCTCATACCACTTGATATTTTTAGCAAACAAACGGCCGCAAGCACAGCCGTTCGTCTCAAAGCCATCTCTCAATGGACCGATAACTCAATTGGTCACTCCATTATTCTGAAAACATTCGGACCAAAATTAAGTCACTCCGACTACTCTATACCCCAGCTAGTTTTTGACAAGAATTTTCAAGTCACCATCCCACCAAGATCCACTTTGGAAAATGAGAGTTTCTTGAAAGATGAATCAGTTCATTTTTACACTGATGGCTCAAAAACTAAAGATTGGGTTGGTGGTGGCGTGTACTCAGACAGACTAAATTTAAGTCTCTCATTCCGTCTACCTGACCATTGTAGTGTGTTCCAAGCGGAAATTCTGGCGATCAAAGAGGTATTATCCTGGTTAAGGGAAAACGTGATATCTGTATCGGATATCCGTATATTTTCAGACAGTCAGGCAGCCCTTAAATCAATCAGTGCTGTTTCCACAAACTCAATAACTGCCCGCGACTGTCGATCATCTCTCATGGAGATGGCAGAACAGTTCAATATTCACAAGGGAGAAGACGACGAGGCTGAGGCTGATGTCGTAATTGTCAATGAGGCTGAAGAAGTCTCTAATAATCCAGAGCCTGTGAACGATATCGCCAACGTAACAGGCGAAGTAAACGCAGCTGACGTAGGTGCCGAAGGAAACATATCCTACATGTCAGAAGAAGGAGAAGGGCACTATGTCAGTGGCGATATAGTGGATCTGACGGACGAAGAAGAGAACGAGCGGATCGAAACACTCACCGAGCAGATTTCTTCGCACATCGAGTTAGTGGAAGCACTGAAGAAGAAGCAGGAGGTAAGAAGGGAGAAGGAGCGTCAGGCGGCTCTAGAGCAGCGCACTCGTCAACAAGCGCTGCAAGAGCAACTAGAAGCTAGGCAACAGCAGCAGCCTCCTAAACAACAACAACCACTCCCAGTCCAGCAGCAGCAACATTTGACTCAGAAGACACAGCAGCCGCCTCAGCAGCCACAGCATCAGCCTCAGCAGCCTCAACAGCCGCAAGCAAAAAAACAACAACAACAACCACAACAACAACGACAACAGCAACAACAGCAGACACAGAAGCAGCAACAGCAACAACAACAACAACAACAACAACAGCAGCAGACGCAACAGCAGCAGCAACAGCAGCAGTCACAACAACAGAAACAACAGCAGCAGCCACAAGCAAAGCGAGGTAAGGTGCCACCCATTAATACTTTTAAAATGGAAATTAAAGATACCATAGAGATATGTAGGTCGGTTGTTGGCAACAACTTTACTATTAAACGCTTAAATTCAGATAGGCATTCAATTCAGTGTTCGTCTTTGGAGCACAACAAAAAAGTAAAAGACCTTCTGTCTCAAACTAGAACTGAATTTTATAGTTTCACCCCTAAGGAAGACAAGCTTCAAACAGTCCTCCTGAAGGGTATCGAATCCTCTACGGATCCGCAGGCGCTCTTAGCAGAGCTCCGTCAAGTGGCGAGCGACGATCTCGATTTTATCGGGGTCAGACCGTTTACCACAGTCAAAGCCAGACGGGAGAAACGGAAGTTACCATTCTTCCTAGTTCAGCTCTCGCCCCAAAGCAAATTGAGTGGTCTAAGGAATATAACAGTCCTGGATTACCAAATTGTACGATGGGAAAAATTAAACAAGCAGAAAGACATGCTTCAATGCATGAACTGCCAAGGGTTTGGACACGTTGCAGTTAACTGTGGTATGGACCCAGTCTGCGTTAAATGTGGAGACACCCACAAAACAGTGGAGTGTAAACTCGGGCAAGATAGGGTCACAGATATGACCCAGTTAAAATGTGCGCTCTGCCAAGGCTCCGGTCACCCCGCAAACTATCGGGGATGTCCGAAGTTTCAGGAGATAAAGCAAAACAAAGCCCAAAAGAAAACAGTTGAGGTGAGACGCCCTGAAGTACGCCAGACAACAACTTCCGTCAATCCCGCAATTTCTTACGCCCAAATGGCGTCTGGAAAGGGAAAAACGGTACAGCCTCAACCACAGGTAGCCAAACAGGTCCAAGTTCCTACGGCTCCTGTGCCAGAGGCAGATCTGATGCAGGTGTTGCTGACCATTCATGGTCAGTTAACCGACGTACTTCCGTCTGGGCAAGTACAGACATAAATGACAGAGGTGAGTCACTTTTTGATTTTATTCTAAGTACTAACCTTATAGTAAGTAACATTGGCAATGAACCAACATTCATTACCAAAAACCGACAAGAGGTTCTAGATATCACTCTTGTCTCCGATACGATTCATCACAAGATCAAAAACTGGAGAGTTTCTAAGGAACATTCGTTCTCTAATCACAGATACATCCAATTTTGTCTTGATGAAGAATCTAAAAAACAGCCAGCCTTCCGAAATTATCGGAAAACCAACTGTCAACTATATAGAGAAACTTTAGTAAGATTAGTTAAACCATCACTCTTAAGTATCCCTTCTAATAAAAATGATCTTGATGATAAAGTCAAAGATCTCACCCTAGCTCTCAATAAATCAATGGCCATTTCTTGTCCCCTTACTCAAATAAGAGGAAAACAGAAACCACGTTGGTGGAACTCGGGTCTAGAACTGCTCAGGAAAAAGTGCAGACAACTTTTTAACCGAGCTAAACATTCTAGAGATAGTCTGGACTGGGAATTTTATAAAGAATCCCTAAAAATTTATAAAAAAGAATTAAGAAATAATAAAAGAACCTCCTGGAGGAACTTCTGTGGAAAAATAGAAGAAACTTCAGAAGCTTCACGATTAAGAAAAATTCTATCAAAAAATCCTACAATGCCTAGCTCCTTAAAGACAGCTAACGGCTCTTGGACCAATTCTTGCGAAGAATCGCTCACCCTGCTACTAGACACCCATTTTCCAGGTATCTCACAAAATATAAATAGCATTGATTCATTATTATCAAGCAACACACATACAAATATTGTTGGTCTGATTTCTAAGGATAAACTGAAATGGGCTATAAACAGCTTTGATCCTTACAAATCTCCCGGACCCGACGGCATAATACCTGCCGAGCTTCAATTTGCCTCGGATATCATAACACCCATCCTAGAGATAATCCTAATTGGTTGCGTAAAATTTACTTACATTCCCTCTTTATGGAGAGAGGTAAAAGTTGTCTTTATACCCAAAGCCGGTAAATGCTCCCAGGTTAACCCTAAAGATCTCAGACCAATCAGCCTATCATCGTTCCTTCTCAAAACCCTAGAGAGATTGATCGATATCCATCTGCGCAATGCTATAGATCCTAATCTGGTATCTACTGCACAACACGCTTATTGTAAAGGAAAATCGGTAGAAACGGCTTTACACACACTGGTACAAACCATCGAATACTCACTACATCATAAAGAGTACACTCTAGTTGCATTTCTCGATATTGAAGGCGCCTTCAATAATGTCAGCTATCAAGCAATCACAGCGTCACTGAAGAAACTAGATATACATGGTTCACTGAATGACCTAATTAATCTTATGTTAGAAAGTAGAATTATTAATTCATCTTTAGGTGGCACTCATGAAAGAAGATCTGTCAGCAGAGGTACACCTCAAGGCGGAGTCCTTTCCCCACTTCTATGGAACTTAGTCGTAAATGAGGTGTTAAAAAGCCTAGAAAAAGAAGGTTTCAAAGTGATCGCGTATGCCGACGATGTTGCCATTGCAATATCGGGAAAACATGCTCAAATTCTCGTTGAATTAATGCAAAATGCTCTAAATATTATGCTCAAATGGGCAGAAAAATGCGGACTGGGTATAAACCCAAACAAAACTGAACTTGTCCTCTTCACAAGAAAATATAAAATTCCCCAAATAAGTCCCCCATCAATTACGGGAACTCCACTAAGGTTTTCAGATGAAGCTAAATATCTAGGTCTTATCCTGGACAAAAAACTACACTGGAAAGCAAATATACAGGAAAGAGTTAGGAAAGCCACAGTAGCACTCTTCTCTTGCAAAAAAGCCATCGGAAATAAATGGGGCTTGTCCCCATACATAACCCACTGGCTCTACACAGCGGTCATCAGACCGATACTAACTTACGGGGTAGCAGTATGGTGGACTGCCCTAGACAAAGTTACATATCGTGACAAGTTAAGTAAAGTCCAACGGTCAGCCTGTATGTGTTTTAGCGGAGCTCTCCGTTCGACACCTTCAGCTGCTCTTGACATTCTACTTAATCTCATACCACTTGATATTTTTAGCAAACAAACGGCCGCAAGCACAGCCGTTCATCTCAAAGCCATCTCTCAATGGACCGATAACTCAATTGGTCACTCCATTATTCTGAAAACATTCGGACCAAAATTAAGTCACTCCGACTACTCTATACCCCAGCTAGTTTTTGACAAGAATTTTCAAGTCACCATCCCACCAAGATCCACTTTGGAAAATGAGAGTTTCTTGAAAGATGAATCAGTTCATTTTTACACTGATGGCTCAAAAACTAAAGATTGGGTTGGTGGTGGCGTGTACTCAGACAGACTAAATTTAAGTCTCTCATTCCGTCTACCTGACCATTGTAGTGTGTTCCAACCGGAAATTCTGGCGATCAAAGAGGTATTATCCTGGTTAAGGGAAAACGTGATATCTGTATCGGATATCCGTATATTTTCAGACAGTCAGGCAGCCCTTAAATCAATCAGTGCTGTTTCCACAAACTCAATAACTGCCCGCGACTGTCGATCATCTCTCATGGAGATGGCAGAACAGTTCAATATTCACCTTTTCTGGGTGCCGGGACACAGAGACATTGAGGGAAACTGCAAAGCCGATGAACTCGCCAGAAATGGAACCCTACTACCGGTTTTACCTAACAAGGTGAATATTGGTATACCTATCGCTACAAGCAAACTCATGCTAAAACTAGATGCCATAGAGAAAACAAATTTAAGATGGACAAACACTACTACCTGCGTAGCGACAAAGCAAATCTGGCCAAAATTAGATCAGAAACGTACTAAATGTTTGTTATCTATGAGCAGATTACATCTTAGCTCCGTAATTGGTGTCATAACCGGACACTGCCTCATAGGAAGACACGCCATAAGACTTGGCGTATTCTCTAATGATTTTTGCAGAAGCTGCATGGACGAGGAGGAGGAGGAGACTATCACCCATCTTCTCTGTTCATGCCCAGCTCTCTCCCAAAGACGTAAATTACACCTGGGTAATTTCTTTTTCGACGATCCAAGCGATATGTCGAACGTTGATATTCTATCTTTACATCGCTTCATAAGAAGCTCCAACTGGTTTAATTAAAGAAATACTCCCTCGCTCATTTCGTGGTATCACAACGGACCTATCTGTGGTCTAAGTGTGTCAGTAGTCTTCCTGACAGCCACATAAACCTAACCTAACCTAACCGACGTGCAAAACCAGATCAGGGAGCAGGCGGCTAGGGTGGATTACCTCTACTCTATTCTGCCGGCAACGCGAAATGGTTAAAGGCGCGCTGCCTGAGCGACCCTTTAAGATCCTAGCTGTGAATGTAAATTCGCTGATTAGGACCGAACGTAGAGCAAACCTCTTCCATTTGCTGCAAGACCAAAGTCCTGATGTGTTTATGGCTAGCAAAACTAACCTAAATCAGAAACACAAGCTGACTAATAAAAATTACAATATCGTAAGAAGGGATCGGCCCAACTCCTCTCAAGGGGGTGGGGTCGCAATCTTCATACGAAAGGGCATTAAACATAAAGTTATATATAATAGTGAAATGCGAAGATTCGGGTTGCTAGAAGCCTGCATCGTTCGCATTCCTCTCCAGCAGGGGAAAAGAATGTACGCAATCGCGGTGTACGCACCTGACGCACCTCAGCCAGCTAATTTTATCGCAGAGCTCGAAAAACTTTTCGAATGCTTAAGACTGAACTTGGATGAGAATTATTATCTCATGGCTGGGGACTTAAACGCCAAACATGTAGATTGGGGAAACCAAACACAAAATCCTAGAGGGAACCATCTTTTTAATTTAATGGGTCGATACAGTGTTGAGTGTAGGATCGACCTTCTGGCTACAGATAGACCGTCATTTCCGAGAAGTGGTAGTTTTCTGGATCTTTTACTGCTTGACTCACGACTAGTTATAACTGACGCAACAAATCAACAGACAAGAAACTGTTTACGAACGATTGAATACGACAGCGATCACTGCGGACTTGCCACCGTAATACAGCTTCCGAGCGAACTTGTGGAGTTGGATGAGTTTGTGCCTGTGCACTCTTACAATTTCAGTAAGACGCGCTGGCCACGCTTCTCCAACGCCTTGGCAAGAGAAATACGTTCCGATGACATTTCTCCACCAAATGACAGAAACCTGACGAACATCGAGATCGACGGGTTCCTGACTCAAATGGACACGACTATAAAACGAACAATGGACAAAACAATCCCAACATATAAGGAACAAGACCCTACTGGTTTATACAACAACGCGACAATCGACGCACTACACCGACAAAAAAGTGGACTGCTGACTAGATTGAAACTTCTTTACAGACGTTTCACGGACACACGTGATCTGGAGATTAGGACATTGAAGTCGTCGATCAAAAACATTAACGTTCTGATTAGACAAAACTATAGATTATCTATTAATTTATATTGGGATAACAGAATTCGGGCTGTTAATTCTAGCGACCCTAGTATGTTTCCCCAAATAAATAAGATATTTAGAAGAAATGATCAAAACGATCTTCCATGTCTTAAACTCCAGAGGACAACAGATAACGAAGACGTACTAACGATTGCGGGAATTGATCCGGAGGGTGCCGTTTTCGATGATAATTATTATATGATAGAAGATCCTCAGGAAAAGGTAGAGGCTGTAGGGGCTGCTTTCCAGCAAGTGTATAAGGTGAATGCTAGCATTCGTCCGAATCATGACCTGGAGAACAGAGCCTTACTACACAACTTCTACCTTGGAAATAACATAACGCAATGGCGATCTGAGAATACTGGTTTCACCGGGTTCAATGACGAAAACTTGGCAAACGCCACCATCGCCGAGCGAAATGGACCCAGTTCATTGTTAATTTCGAAGGTAGAACTTCATTTAATTTTTCAAACATTAAAGAAAAAGAAATCTGCGGGGGTCGATGGTATACCCAACATTGTGTTACGACATCTCCCTGAGGAAGCCATAGACATTTATACCACACTGTTCAACAACGCATTGAATAATGCATATTATCCAGTGAGTTGGAAAACAGCTGTGGTCCATCCTCTCCCCAAAAAGGGAAAGGACAGCTCCAATCCGGCAAATCTTCGGTCGATAAGTCTTCTTCCAAGTATCAGTAAGGTATTCGAAAAGATTCTCAATAGAGCTCTGTTCAAGTGGGCTGAAGACAAGAATATTATTCCAGACAATCAGTTTGGCTTTAAGGCGGGACATGATACTATTCATGCCGCGTCTAAGTTAGTTTCTGATGTTCAATGGAACAAAGCGAAAAATCAATGCACGGGTGCCGTTCTTGTTGATTTAGAGAAGGCTTTCGACACCGTATGGTTAGAGGGTCTTTATCTGAAATTAACTAGATTTGGCATAAGTAAACCACTGTTGTATATGCTTCATGACATGCTCAATGGTAGAAAGTTTGTTGTCAAAAATGGCAATGTAACTTCGACCACAACTTTTGATATTAAAAACGGTCTACAGCAAGGAGCTGTGAACTCACCGATTCTTTTTAATATTTACACCAGCGATCTGATAGGTAGTCTCACTCATGCGATTGCGTATGCCGATGACCTTGTAGCGTACAGGACGGGTCCAAAAGTTGAAGTCATCAGAATTCTCTTGCAGCGTGACTTCGACAAGATTCAGCGATATTGTGATGACTGGAAGTTAAAAATTAACTTTCAGAAATCAGAAACTATCCTTTTTAGAACCCCTTTGTCTAAGGCTTCTAGGGATACAAGAAAGAACTGGAGAAATCTAGTGATCGTTGGACCAAGTGGACATCGACTGGCGAGTAAAGATGTAGTAAAGTACCTTGGTATCTGGCTAGATCAGTATCTATATTTCAATCGACATATAGATGCTGCTCTGGCCAGAGCTAGGGGAGCGTTTACTCTGACAAGACGGTTGTTTTATAGCAGCCGCCTTGAAAACAGGGTAAAGGTGATTTGCTACATGGCCCTCATCCGGCCGATGATTGCCTATGGGTGCCCTGTGTGGTTTAACGTTGCCCCATCTCAAATGGAAAAGATTCGGGTGTTTGAGAGGCAGTGTCTTAGGACCTGTCTTGGATTACACAGAACACCAGAGTCGGAGTACAAACATTATTATGCCAACGAGGTCTTATACAACGGGGCCAATATAAACAGGATAGATAACTTTTTAATTAAGCTGATTCGGGGTCACATTGCAAGAGCGATGACCTCAGCCAATGGACTTATTTTCGGGGCTTATTACCCCAATGAAGAATATAGTGAGAGCGTTTGTCTTAACGGTTTCATCCCGCCCGAGACATTCCTCTATTTAGACAGTCGGGGGCTGATACAGGATAGATTGGCGGTTCCGTTAATCTACCACGTCAGCCGTAGAACTGTGGATCGGCGAATCCTGTATGGTCGAGACGTCGGCTCTGGGAACGGAGCAGAGCGTCTGCGGTTCAGTAGAGCTGTGCCCCTTCGGGACAGAAAGGACATGAATAAGCAAATTAAACAATTCTGGTGGTTGGGTGACCACCTTGATATTGATGGTTAGTCAAAGTTGTTGCCTTGGCCAACCTACGTATTTTTAAGTAGTAATAGGTATATTTTAGTAGAACAGTGGTGGCACCAAAAAAAAAATATAAAACACATTAAATTTCATTTGTTTATGTGTATGTGCATTTGGCGCTGTTAAATATATATATATATAAATATATATATATTTATAAGCGTGTGCGCATATGCATTGGTTGCTGCGCAAAAAAAAAAAATGCTGCTGGTAGCTGTTCTAGTTTTAAGTAATTTTAAGTATTTTTAAGTAGTTTTAAGTTAATTACGTATATTAACGTATATTTTAGTTTTATTTAGTTTAATTTAGTTTTATTTAGGTAAAGGGTAGTTTTAAGTTTTTATATAAAACAAATGTCTTGGAAAACGAGTTTTTAAAAAATTTTCTCGTTTAGTTTTAAGTAATTTTGAATTTTAATTTAAGTTAGTTTTTACGCCCAAAGGCATTTTTAATATAACGTTAAAGTATAATTTAGAGCGCCCGTATGGGGCCAGTAAGTTAGTTAAGTTATTCTGTAAGCTAGTTTTTAAGGTTTTTGTCTAGCATTTAAGTTAGTTATAAGTCAAATTGAAAATAAAAATGAATAAAAAAAAAAAAAAAATACAAACGATATAAAAATACAACACGAAGTTCTCAAAGCAAATACCTATTATTACTTCAATTTTTTTTTTGTTATTCATTTTTTTTTTGCTTTTCATTTTTTGTTGGTCAATAGTTGCAAATTCTAAACATAATAAATATATGTTAAAACTTAAATCAAAAATTGTTGTGAATTACCTTCATATATGAGAAGTAGTTTTGTAGTTACAATTAAAATGCTTAATAAAATTGCAAATGTTAGTTGAGCCTGAAAAAGTAAATAACAAAATGGTTTAATTTAAAGTTAGCATTATGGATGGGGATCAATAAAATGGAAAGGGTTTAAGGTGGGATAGAGGAAGCGGAAGATGGCAAGGTAAGGGGTTGTCAAGGCGAGTACGGCAACCATGGTTGGGTGGGTAGAGGCAAATTTCTCGCGCGTCCTTAACACCATGACGCAAAGACTGGCATGATTTTGTATGCGCGGTTCCGATAGGGGTCAAGTACCTACGTCCTCCGACGAGCAGTAGGCCGGTCAAGCATGCCAGCACTGACCCCGACGGCAAGAAAGGAATCCGCAACAATGGCGCCCGCAACGTGAGGTTTCGCTACTGCAAAGTAGCAAATCTGTAAGGGTCGAGATAGGTAGTTTGTTTTGTTTTCATTTGATTTAGATTTTTTTTTATTAATTTTTCAGTTGTAAATTTTCATTTTAGTTTTTTTTTGCTTTTTCTTATTGATACATTTAAATTTTAGCTTTTGGTTTTCTTTTTTTATTGTTTTTGTTGATCTTTTTAAATTTTTTTTTTTATTTCTTTTAACTTTAATTTTTTTTACTTTGTTTTGATTTTGATTTTGAGGAGCTGACTTTCCTCATAAGTCCCAGTATCCGAGGCATGACCTTGGTACTGCGTTTGCGATGAGGTAGGTCAGTTCTAAAATACACATACATGGTGTTTAGCAGTCTGAGTCATAAAGCTGGCAGATGATATGCTGGCATTAATGCCCAGATGTGCGAAGACATCATATAAATAAAAATAATGATGGAAGAGCCACAGATGATTCATGTTGAGTTTTCAAGTGCACCTTCCATCTACATAAGCGAATTTTCTAGAGTCGATTTGTAATCAAGTTTTGGTTGCAAATCGCCTTGGAAAAGATAGCATAATTTTTTTCGTAGAGTAGTTTAAATAGTTAAAGTAGTTTATTTAATTTTTTTTCCTTCTATCTCGGCTCGTAGAACTTTGCCATCTTTCGTTTTCGATATTTCATCTTCTTTCCAGAGTAGGTGATTCTCATCCAGATCCATTATGATACATAGTATTTTTTTTATTAAATAAAGAAGGTTCATTAACATTTTGATTTTTATTATTGAGTTGTTAAGTTAGTGAAGTTGAGTGTTTTTTTTATGATAAACCAATATTTTAATAGTTTTTTTTTATATGCAATATATTTTTGTTAAATTTTTCTTTTAATTCATCATACATCTATTCATTCATTATGTCATTATTTCATTCATCATTTCATTTTGATAGTTAGTGAGTTAGTAATAGTTTGATAGATTAGAGTAAGGTGTAGATTGTAAGTTTTTTTAAATTTGTAAAAGATAATTTTCTTAAATTTTTTTTTTAAACTGTTTAGAAATAGTTAGATAAGTTTTAGGTTAAGTTTTACATAGGTTTATTTAGTGATAGATTCATTTTATTTTCATTATCATTTCATTTAATCTAATCATCTATCATTTTCATTTCATTAAATCACCTCATCACTTTCATTTAATTATCGCTTTTATACATTTTATCATTTTCATTATCATTTCATTTAATTCAATCATCTTTCATTTTCATCTCATTAAATCACCTCATCACTTTCATTTAATTATCGTTTTCATACTTCTTTTTTTTTTTATATTAGCTTAGAGGTTAGCTTAGAGATAGTTTTTTTATATTTTTTTTAAATTTTGTAGTTTCTCGATTGTTTCCTTTGCTTCCCCTTGTTTCTCGTCTGCTTCACTTGCAGTTTTTGGTGAAGACCTGTCAAATAGTTGTTATTTTTTTTGTTCTGATTTTTTTTTGTGTGGTCTTGGTTCATTCTGCTTGGTGAAAGCTTATGAGTTATAATCCTCCTAAGCATCGGTATTTTACTCTCTCTGTTTCGAGGTCCTTAAGCGAAGGAACCTTTTTGCAGAGTTCTGAGAGATTCCACCAGACGGTAAATCGTCTTAGTTTTGAAGACTCTCTCGACTCTGAATTTGAACATTCGGTAGACATCATGTCAACCCATAATGACCAGTCCGACCATTCGGTCAATGATGTAGAGGAAATTTTGCCAGCAGGTCCGGCTGGTGTTGCGACAGAGAGTAAAGATGACTTGGCCACTCGAATAGACAAATTAATAATGGTAAACCAAGTCCGTCTTTTCCAACAAATGGAACAATTCATGAGTGAGGTTAGAGGTAAAATTGATAGCCTGAGTAACCCTCGCTCCGAACAGCTTTTTCTGAACTTGGGCAGCTCCTTAATCCGCAAATTTTTAGAGAAGCAGTGAATTATTTGCCAACAAATATGTTTCCACCTATTCCGGACACGGCACACGGTGTACCTTCTGGTTCACGAGGTTCATTGTATGCGCCTGAATCATGCCGTTTGGACAGGTGGAACATAAAGTATGACGGTAGTAGTGACAACATTTCCGATTTTCTCTTCAAGGTCGAAAGGTTGCAAGCTTCGTCAAACTACAGTGATGTGCAAATTTGTACCAATTTCCATTCGTTATTGGGAGGAAAAGTCAACGATTGGTATTGGTCATTTTTGCGCAAAAATCACACTGCTAGCTTGAACCAAATTAAAATCGCCTTGAAGGAAGAATTCGGCCGCAAAGAAAATGATGTCGACGTCTATATGTGACTGCTCACTCGTAAGCAAGGATTTAAGGAATCTTTTGATGATTTCTTCAGCTCAGTCGTTGGTCTGAATGACCGTTTAAATGAACATTTCGATTCAATGAAGCTGATTGAAATCATCAAAAGCAACGCTCGTGAAAAGATCGGTGAAGTGTTGTTAGCAGCGAGTGTTACGAGCTTGGATCAACTAAAATCTAAAGCGAGAGAAACCGAACGTTTCTTAGCTAGACGCACTGCTCAAAGAACCGTTCATGAAATCCATTTGGAGGAAAAGATTGAGCAAGATGAAGTAACAGAAGAAGTCGCAGCATTCAGCAGGTCTGGTGGTTATCGTCAACCATCTTCTTCTCTTTTGTGTTGGAACTGTGACAAAATTGGTCATTCTTTCTTTCAGTGTCCGTCACACGAAAGAAAGCTATTCTGTTTTCTCTGTGGCGAAAAAGGCGTGAGTACCCCAGAATGCAAAAAACACCAGGGAAACCGTCAAGGGACCGACAGAACAGTCGGAGAGAATCGATACCAAAACAGCTACTCCGACCAGAGGAAACAGAATTAGAAGACAGAGCTGAGATAGGGAATGATCAATGTTCTCATAGTAGTCCGAGTTTGGTTATAGTGTCTAAAGATTGTTCAAATGATGATGTCGGTAAGGTTTCACTGTCTGATGGTCCTCTCAGAATCCTGCAAAGAGAAATTCCTATTTCGGAGAGTCATCCTGTAAAAGTATTTTCTTTGAAATCTCTTCACGAGAGAAAAAAAGAATATTACAGGAGGCGTTCCGAAATCTTTGGCAAGCCTATTGTAAGTGCTCAGGTAAAAAAGTGTAGGGAAAGATATCAGAAGCGAAAGGAGTTCCAGAGGTGCATAGTCGAAACGATCTTAACTTCCAAAACAGACGGTAGAATGTACGCTCAGTTGAAACTGAAAGATGAACTAGTTTCTGGTTTGTTGGACAGTGGCGCATCTATTTCCGTTTTGGGAGCGGAAAGTTACGAATTCATAGAAAGAAATGGTATTCAAATGTTACCGTACAAAAATATCGTCAAAACAGCTGACGGTAAATCTCACGATATTGTCGGATATTGTAATATCCCAACAACCCTTGATGATGTAACGAAGACCATTACTTTCTATGTAATTCCTAACTTGACGCAAAGGGTTTATTTGGGTATGAACTTCTGGAACGAATTTCACCTGACTCCTCAAGTGAGCCAAATTGACAGTAATGATGTGTTTGAAGAAGAAGATTCTGAAAAGTCTGAATTCATCAAATTAACTTCAATTCAGCATATCAAGCTAGATTCGGTAAAAAGTCGTTTTCCAAATTTCGCTGATTTAGGTCTTGGTAGAACGCATGTGGAAACACACACCATCGATACTGGTGATGCAGTACCAATTAAATCAAAGCACTACCCTCTTTCGCCCGTGAAGCAGGAGGAAGTTTTCAAAGAGCTTGATCGCATGTTAGAGCTGGGAGTTATTGAGGAAAGTAATTCACCTTGGTGTTCTACTATTGTTATGGTTAAGAAGCCAGGAAAAGTACGTCTGTGTTTGGATAGTCGAAAACTTAACAGCCGGACTGTTAACGATGCGTATCCGCTGTCGCATATTGAAGGTATCATCAGTAGATTAGAAGACACTCATTTCATAACGGGTCTAGATCTTAAAGATGCATTTTGGCAGATTCCGTTAAATGAAGAGTCAAATCAAAAAACGGCATTCGCTGTACCTGGACGGCCGCTGTATCATTTTAATGTGATGCCGTTCGGATTATGTAACGCCGCACAGAGAATGTGTCGTCTAATGGACCGAGTCATTCCGGCCCGACTAAGACAACATGTTTTCATTTATTTAGATGATCTTTTAATATGCACACCGGATTTTGAAACGCACATAAAAATATTGACAGATGTGGCAGCCTGCCTTCGCAGCGCAAACTTAACCATTAACATAAATAAGTCCAAGTTCTGCATGCGAGAAATCAAGTTTCTTGGATACATCGTCGGTCAGGGCACGCTAAAAACTAATCCTGAAAAGATAGACGCGATGGTTAACTTCCCTCTTCCAAAAACGGCTAGGCAAGTGAGGAGATTTATTGGTATGACGGGTTGGTACAGGCGTTTTATCAAGAACTATTCAGATCTTTCAGCTCCTTTAACCGATTGCCTTAGAAAGCGAAAAGGTTTCGAATTGACATCTGCAGCCAAGGAAGCGTTCGAAAAATTGAAAGAAGCCCTAGTTTCCGCTCTGGTGTTAACTCAAGCGGATTTTAAAAAAGAGTTCGCCATTCAGTGTGATGCGTCCTCTGAAGGAGTCGGAGGAGTTCTCTTCCAATTGGAAGAGAACTCAGATGGCAATGAGAAACCCATAGCTTTTATGTCAAAAAAGTTAAACAAGGCCCAGAAAAATTACACGGTGACAGAGCTTGAATGTCTGGCAGCAGTGCTCAGCATTCGGAAATTCCGTTCCTATGTTGAAGGCTTGCCTTTTCTCGTCATTACGGACCATTCTAGTCTGAAATGGCTTATGTCATTAAAAGATTTGACTGGTCGGCTCGCAAGATGAAGTTTGGAGCTTCAAGGCTTCCGGTTTAATATAGAATACCGTAAGGGTTCCCTAAACACTGTGCCGGATGCTCTTTCAAGAGGGGATATGGAAGAGATTTGTATCAACACGGTAGCCGAAGAAATTGACATTGACTCGCCAGAGTTCGATTCTGCTGAGTACCAGTCACGGAGAGATGAAATCGAAAAAAATCAAGCCTCACTTCCGGATCTAGTTGTATCCGACAAATATATATACAAAAGAGTTAGATTCAGGAGTGAGGAACTTGAAAACGAAGATTCTTTGTGGCGGTTGTGGATACCTCACACTTTGACTCACAAAGTAATTGAAATGGCCCATGATTCTAAACTGTCGTGTCATAGTGGTTTCTCAAAAACCTATATAAGAATTCGGGAAAAATATTATTGGCCAAAATGCTGGCAGAAATTATAGATTATGTGAGTCAGTGTGAGGTATGCAAAACCGTGAAAGCCCCCAATAAAGTTCTTCGTCCTCCAATTACGAAGCAGATCGTATCTGAGCGACCAATGCAACGTTTGTACATTGATCTTCTTGGCCCATATCCGCGTACAAAAAGCGGAAACGTTGTCATTTTTATAGCTGTTGATCATTTCTCCAAGTATACCTTCTTGAAAGCGCTTCCGAAAGCAACTTCAGCCAACATCATCAAATTTCTGGAAGCTGATGTTTTCCATGCATTTGGAACACCTGAATTCGTCAACTCAGCCAACGCAAACAATTTATTTCATCTGAGTTTGCTAAATTTTTGACCAACTATGGTGTGCAACATATCGGAGAGGGTGAATCGAAATCTTTTAAATAAACTGAGAGTTTTTGTACAGGGCGAACAAGATAATTGGGATTCTCATCTTTCAAGCATAGCTTGTGCTTTAAGGTCAGATTTTCATGATTCAATTGGTTGTCAGCCTTGTTTTGCAATGTTCGGGCAAAGTATGAATAATCATGGATCGTCGTATAAAATTTTGAGAAATTTAAAAGCACTTCCTGATCCTGAACTGACTGTAGTACCACAGGAAGCAAAAATTGTATTTGCACGTCAGAAGTTGACCAGAAACTTACAAAAGGCACACGAAAAATCAAAAGCTACTTACAATATGCGTTCAAGGCCAACGTCTTTTAGGGTAGGGCAGGAAGTTTTCTACAGGAATTTCACAAAAAGTAATTTTGCCCAAGGCAAAAATGCGAAATTACTTCCCAAGTTTCTGAAAGCTCGTGTCCTTCGTGTTGTGAAAACTGCATGTACGACCTTGAAACATTAGCTGGTAAACATATTGGTATCTTCCATGCTAAGGATATCAGGCAATAGTGCAAATGAATCAGGCATGACAATACAACATTTATCTGATATGGTCTTTATCTATCTGTTCTTTCGCCCGGCTAAATTAGTAGGTTCGGCTCCCACGTTTTGTATTTCGAGAAATTAGCTAAGGAGGTTGCGTGGGTTCTATTTGCATTTTTGATAACATTGGGAATGGCATCAAAACGCAAAGCCCTCTGTTACAAACTGTATGTTTTTGAAATATCCCAACCTACCTTATTCTCCCTTACAGCTCTTTAAGAGTACTAAGGGTTTATCTATATGACACATATACTAATTCAAACCGTTGGTAGTTGGAGGTACTTTTCCATATTTGAGAGGAAACTTCGAAAAAGCATTTGGAAAAGCTTTCCTCCATCACTCGAATATGGATTATAACCGCCACCATATTAAGTATACCTAGTTGCAAAGTGTCTCATAGTATAAAATAAAAGGAAAAATTTTAAATAAAAAAAAAAAAGGTAAACGTACCTCCATTAACGATTTTTTTTAATCTAACTTACCAAAACAAAAGTTAGTATTTTTAATGTAAATATCAAAGGAAACCAGTGGGAATCAGTGATCAGTGGTAAAAATAAATTAATAAGGTAACAAACCTTTTATATAGATATATATATATAGGCATTTATACATTTTTTTTTAGGAATAAATTCAAATACACAGAGTGTAGGTCGATTTATTTAAAGTGTAGTTTCACTTCACCTACTGTATGAAGGGACAAAATTTATAAAAAGTGCATCGAAAGAATAACCCTCGAATTCCCGCATAAAAAAATTATTTAATTCACCGCCGGCATTTAAAACTTAGTTGAAATAAGTCCGTTGATACAAGTTGAACAAACAACTATTAAGTTTTATAATTTCCCGTGGTGCGACGTCAGAGCATCCGCTCAGGGATCAAGACGTCTCAAGTTCAAATCTCGGCTGCTTCAATTAGTCTTTTTTTTTTTTTTGTATATGTATATAGATGCATATATATCTTTGTTGTTTTCTAAATATTTAGAAGCATTTAAAGGTTTTTTTTTGTAAAAGGACCAAGTATATATAATAAGTAAACAACTTAAAAGGTCTTATAAAAATAAACAGGCACAACGAGATCCAGAAGTGTATGCTGTGGCCACATCATCGCGTCGCTGGAATCAAACGCCACTTACTTGGTGAGTCAAACAAATTAAACTGTTTCTTTTAAGTATTTGGTATATTATATATATAAAGGGTTTCTTTATTGGTTCGGGGACAAATGTTTCTTAAAATCTAATTAAATAAATTGACACCAAAGTTGTGTATATTTAAAACAAAGATATTTACACACATATAAACATATACAAACGATATAAAAATACAACACGAAGTTCTCAAAGCAAATACCTATTATTACTTCAATTTTTTTTTGTTATTAATTTTTTTTTGCTTTTCATTTTGTGTTGGTCAATAGTTGCAAATTCTAAACATAATAAATATAAAATTAATTGGTTTTTAGTGGGCTATAGGTCGATAATAATTAAAAGATGTTCTTATTTCATCGCAACGTTTCGAGTATGTTTATACTCTTCCTCAGGCCTTTTATTTGCAACAAAAAAGATAATATAAACATAAATTAGCACATAATTATTTTACATTTTGAAGATTTCAAGTCAAAATTACTTACAATGTTTATATTTGTAATTAAACAAAGAATAAAAAAGAAGGTTTAACACTTAATGCACATTATTTAACGATAACTGGAAAAAATAGTAAATAGTTTCTTTAAATTTAAATATAACACAACATTTAAATGAATTATTTTAAAAGAAAAAGAAAGAAAATACAAATTTAAGAAAATTACTATGCTATAGAACGACAGATGACACGTCCAATTTGCTGCACTATCACCTATTTATCATTTTATTTCTAGTTGTTGGCCTTTTTATAATCTGGCTGTAGGCATTACTCAAATTATCCAAATCCGATCTCCGGTTGACTGCATTTTTGTTGTCTATGATATGCAACATCTCTAGCAGCATTCTTTTTGAAAAATGTTGCTCTGCATACAGAGCAACATTTTTCAAAAAGAATGCTGCTAGAGATGTTGCATACATACTCTGCATACAGAGCAACATTTTTCAAAAAGAATGCTGCTAGAGATGTTGCATATCATAGACAACAAAAATGCAGTCAACCGGAGATCGGATTTGGATAATTTGAGTAATGCCTACAGCCAGATTATAAAAAGGCCAACAACTAGAAATAAAATGATAAATAGGTGATAGTGCAGCAAATTGGACGTGTCATCTGTCGTTCTATAGCATAGTAATTTTCTTAAATTTGTATTTTCTTTCTTTTTCTTTTAAAATAATTCATTTAAATGTTGTGTTATATTTAAATTTAAAGAAACTATTTACTATTTTTTCCAGTTATCGTTAAATAATGTGCATTAAGTGTTAAACCTTCTTTTTTATTCTTTGTTTAATTACAAATATAAACATTGTAAGTAATTTTGACTTGAAATCTTCAAAATGTAAAATAATTATGTGCTAATTTATGTTTATATTATCTTTTTTGTTGCAAATAAAAGGCCTGAGGAAGAGTATAAACATACTCGAAACGTTGCGATGAAATAAGAACATCTTTTAATTATTATCGACCTATAGCCCACTAAAAACCAATTAATTATCTATACGATACAAAGGTCACAAAAATCAAATATTTTATTCATAATAAATATATGTTAAAACTTAAATCAAAAATTGTTGTGAATTACCTACATATATGAGAAGTAGTTTTGTAGTTACAATTAAAATGCTTAATAAAATTGCAAATGTTAGTTTAGCCTGACAAAGTATATAACAAAATGGTTTAATTTAAAGCTAGGATTATGGATGGGGATCATTAAAATGGAAAGGGTTTAAGGTGGGATAGTCAAGGCGAGTACGGCAACTATGGTTGGGTGGGTAGAGGCAAATTTCTCGCGCGTCCTTAACACCATAACGCAAAGACTGGCATGATTTTGTATGCGCGGTTCCGATAGGGGTCAAGTACCTACGTCCTCCGACGAGCAGTAGGCCGGTCAAGCATGCCAGCACTGACCCCGACGGCAAGAAAGGAATCCGCAACATAACTTCTCAGAACGTAAAAGTAAAATAGATAGACATTCTTGATTCGTGGAGATGAACGTACTGTAGTGGTTGTCGAACTGAGGCGTGGGCAAATAGTATAGTCGAGGATATTAGTTTCTTTCTCCTATAGTATCTTTAGATGAAAATATTCAGACGTAAGTACATCTACATATACCATATGTTTTATGTATGCGGGTAGGGGTAAGGGATAATGCAGTGAGACGAAGTGTATGTAAGGTACGTAACTACCGAATCGTCTCTCAGTTTATCTTTTTATTTATTTATTTATTTGGCTTAATGCAAGCAGATAAAATAACAATATTTAAATAATAACCTATATAAAAAAAACAATAATGATAATAATAATAAAAATAATAATGATAGTAGTTGAAGATATTTACATTTTTTTTTTTCTTTTTTTAACTCAAAACAATGCGATGTTTATGGGAGTTTAGCGTATAGGTCTCTTCTGAGGGAGAATAAGCTGTGGGAAAAATCTAGAATATTAAGTGCATGTGCACTGTTGGCTAGGCGTAGCATTCTGGTGATCGGGTTGAAATGGCCATAATTGGTACGATGAGTAGTGAGGTGGAAGAAAGGAACCGATCTTAGTTGGTATAGATTAGTATTGATGTGGATCAATTCGAGGAGCATAGAAGAATCAATAGCGCCAGTGATGATTTGATGTATAAAAAGTATGTCAGCTACTTTGCGGCGCTTGGCAAGGGAGTTAAAGTTTATTAATTGTAAGCGATCTTCGTAGGGGGCAAGATAAAGGGATCTGACCAAGGGAAACTGCGCAGTGCAAAGCGGAGAAACCTTCGCTGTACGGCTCCAATTCGGCAATTGTGAACTCAACAGCGAACAGACGTGTATAAAAGTATTAAGGAAGTAAAAATCGAATTAAAAGAAAACAATCGGCGCGAGTTATATTGTAAAGGTTGTTTCGAAAACAAAACATTTACAAGCGGATAAATTGATCAGTGAAAATACACATAAATTAAATAATTAAATAAATTAATACATTTAAAAAGAAAAAGGTGCTTAAAGAAAATTAAAACAGTTGGTTATAAAAATCTAGCGTTATTAAATTGAGTGCAAAATGAGTGAAATCGTATTGAATTGTGAAGAATGCAAAAAGAAAGTGGGTAGAAATGATAGTTTTGTCATGTGCTCGGCTTTCTGCCGAAATGTTTTTTGTCAAAAATGCAATGGATTGAGCAAATATGAGCTGGGATTGCTGAAGCATAAAAATATATTGTTTGTGTGCGACAATTGCAAGCCGTATATGGAAAATATAATGGAAAAAATGGAAAATATGCTTAAAGTAGTGAACGAAAACAAAATTGCATTAAGTAAGCAAGAAGATGAGTTGAAGACAATAATAAAAAGTGTTAAAAGTTTGAGTGAGAAAGAGACAAATATAGTGGACAAAAAGAAAACATATGCAGAAATGGCAATAGAAAATATACCACCGGTAATTGTTAAGCCAAAAGAAAATGTAAAACAAAACAGTGAAAAAACAAAAGAAGAGATAAAAGAAAACATAAACCCGATTGATATGCAATTGCAAATAAGTCAATGAGTGGAAATGGGTCGGTTGTAATAAAATGTGGAAATGAAGAGTCAAGCAAAAAGATCGAGTCACAATTGAAAGAAAAATTGGGAGATAAATATAATGTAAACATTCCAACATTGGTGTCACCAAGAATTGTTGTTATTGGAATAGATAAAGAAATCGATGAAAATATTGTGATAGAAAAGTTAAAACAACAAAATAAAATTGAAGGTACAATGAAAGTTGTGAAGTGTTATGAAAGATTTAATAATAAAATGCAATATAATGCAATAATTGAAGTAGATAGCAAGTTATTTAGAGAAGTTTTAGAAGTGGAAAAACCAAGTTTAAATATTGGTTGGAAAAAATGTGCTGTATATGATAAAATAAATGTTAAAAGATGTTACAAGTGCTGGGGATTCAACCATATGGCTAAGGATTGTACAAAAAACATATGTTGTCCCAAGTGTTGTGAAGAGCACGTAATGCAAGAATGTAATAGTGAGATTTTAAAATGTAAAAACTGTGTCGTAACAGTAGAAAAATTGGGCATTGATATAGATGCAAATCATGATGCTCGTGATGTGAACTGTCCAGTTTACCTTAGAAGAATAAGCCGTGAACGTACTAAATTTGCTTACTAGCAATCAAAGTCATTTGACTGTGTACTTTTAAATATACAAGGACTTACAAATAACTTTATCGAAATAAAAAATTTATTAATTGAAAAGAAATATGATTTAATAATATTAACTGAAACTCATCTAGGCAAATTGATATGTGACAGTGAAGTGAACATTAAAAACTATAAGATAATAAAATGTGAAAGTACGTCGTCTCATACGGGGGGCATAGTATTGTACCTGAAAAATTGTTGGGAAATAAATGTCTTAAAAAACTGTCAGATAGAACTGAATGTTTGGATTTTAATCGTTGAAGTGGAAATTGAAAATAAAAAAATTACTTTTTTTGCTTTATATCGCTCGCCCAGTGCATCAATCAGAAATTTTTGTGATAACATGAACATGTGGATGGATGAATTAGAAGGAAAAGAAAATTTAGTAATCGTTGGAGACTTTAATGTAGATTGGCTTATGAATAGCTTATATAAAAAAGAACTGGAATGTATGTTTCGCGAAAATGTTTGTAAGCAACTAGTCGTCCAACCTACACGAATAACTCCAACAACTAAGACTCTTTTAGATTATGTAGCTACGAATATTATAAATTGTGAAGCAAAAGTTGATAACACATTAAAAATAAGTGACCATGAGACTGTTACATTTAATATTAATATTAAATATAAGCAAAATAGTGATAAATATAAAATAATAAAATCCTTGAAATATAACAGCTTTCAATTTGTTCAAAACATAAGACAAAGTGGAATAAATAATATAAGTATATCAACACAAGTGAATGATCAAACTAGTGATATTTTCGAGAAAGAAATGTTAAAGGTGATAAATAAATTTATAGTTAAAAAAAACGTAAGATGTGATAATAAAATAAAGTGGTTTAACCGAGATCTTCAAAGAATAAAATCGCAAAAGATACAGAGTTACACAAAGTTTATTTTTACTGGTTCTATGACTGATTGGGATAATTATAAGAGAGTGAGAAATAAATATAAAAAAAGTCTGATTAAAACAGAGAGAAATTACATTCAAAACAAAATAAATGAGTCAAGTTGTCAAAAAACAATGTGGAAAACAATAAAAGATCTTGTATTAGGTCAAGTACAAACTGAACATAAAAGTATTGAATTTTGTCAAACAATAACAAATAATAACAAAGTGATTGCCAATAAGTTTAACCAATACTTTAAAACAAGTGTACAAGAAATAAATGAAAATATTCCAAGTGAACCGTGGATCAATTATGCAGAGCAAAGTGTAAACTGTTTTAAATTTAAAACTTTAGATACTATAGATGAACTATTAAAAATTGTAGAAATGATGCCTAATAAGAGTGACTTTAACTTAATGAACAAAGAAATGATAAAAGATTGTTTCAATTATGTAGGCCCAGCCCTTCTCAAAATTATTAATTATTCGCTAGTTAATGGCATTTTCCCGAATAACTGGAAAACGTCGATGATAGTTCCGGTGCAAAATGTCTTGAACTCGAATAAATGTGAAAACTTTCGACCAGTTAACATGTTACCGCTTCATGAAAAAATATTAGAAAAGGTGGTTCAGATTCAATTCGAAAAATTTTTGGAAGACAATCAAATAATAATGGAAGAGCAATCTGGTTTTCGAAGAAAACACTCTTGTGAATCTGCATTAAACTTTGTTGTGGCCGATTGGAAAGAGAAATTGCATGAAAATACTAAAATTGCAGCAGTGTTCCTTGATCTGAAACGAGCCTTTGAGACGGTTGACAGGAGGATTTTACTGGAAAAACTTTACAACTATGGGGTGAGAGGAGTGGAATTTTTATGGTTTAAATCATATTTAGAAAATAGAAAACAAATTGTAAAATTTAATGATGAAATATCCAACACAATATCTATTGAGCTTGGTGTACCTCAAGGTGCAATGCTAGGACCATTATTATATATTTTGTATATAAATGATTTCAAAAAAGTAATAAGAAATAGTAAAATTGTATTTTTTGCCGATGATGGTCTAATGTATTTAAATGAAAAACAAATTAATAATGCTGTAGAAAAGTTAGAAGAAGACTTAAATAATGTTAAAAAGTACCTAAATATGAACAAATTAAAACTAAACACTGAAAAAACTAAAATAATGTTACTGCCATCAAATAATGAAATCAATCAGGTTGGCGAATTTGAATGTGTCCAAGAAATTAAATATTTAGGAGTTGTAATTGACAGTAACTTGAATTTTAAACAACACTTTGAAAAGTTATGTGCAAAAATATCCAAAAAAATCGGTTTCTTTCGCAGAATAAGAAAGAAATAATGTATTTCAATGGCTATTAAAATATATAATACCATAATTAGGCCCCATTTTGAGTATTGCTATACGATACTATTATTGGGTACTACAGGTATGATTGAAAAACTCCAAAAATTACAAAATAAAGCTATGAGGTCAATTTTATATTGTAATCGATACACGCCAATAAGCTATATGCTAAATAAGTTAAAATGGCTAAATATCAAACAAAGAATTGTGTATAGTTCATTATTATTTATATTTAAAATCAAAAATAATTTAATGCCAAAATATCTTCAAAGAAGATTAACTACAAGAGCTGAGGTTCAACCTTATAATTTAAGAAGCAATAATAATTTTAATGTACAATTGTTCGTTAATAATAGATCGCAAAATATGTTTTTTTACAAAGGAATACAAATTTATAACAGTCTTCCAATTGCTGCAAAAATTGAAACAAATCTTACAAGATATAAAAATGTTATACTTATGTTTGTTAAAAATAATTATTAAAAATCATCAATTATTTATTTACTTATTAATTATATGAATTAATTAATTAAAAATGTAAAAATGGCTTTTTCATGCTAAATAAACACAAATCAATCAATCAATATATTAGTGGGAAATTTGATAGGGAGACCAAACCTTACATGCATACTCAAGAATAGGTTTTGTAATGTGTAGAAAACCGGCCGAATGAAACAAATGTAATGTGTTGAAAACCGGCCAAATGAAACGCACGTCTTGTCAGTTTGACATCAGTTTTATTACTAACTATTTAAAGTGTATAACTATATAAGTACATATATAACTATTTACGTTAGGTATGTTATTTACACTACAACTCCCTTTCGAAAGAAGAATGATCTAAAATTTTAATAAATGTTTAGATTATTCTTTTACAAATAAAAGATTTTATTCAAATTATGTTAAATAATAATAACTTCAATTTCTTTTTTTTTTTTTTTTTTTTTAATTTAATTTTAAGATGTATTAATAAATCTCATTTAATATATACATATTTTTGTTTTATATATTTATTTAAAAAAATAAGAAAGATTTATTTACCATTATTCAAGGCCTTGAAGTAATTTTTTTTTTGTTTATCATGTAAAAACATTTATACTTCTATAGGTATATTTAACTGTTTTACTGAAGGTACAAAATTTTTTTTTTTTTTTTTTTTTTTTTTTTTTTTTTTTTTTTTTTTTTTTTTTATATAACTTTCTTGTGTCCATATTTTGTTAATTTACATAGTTTCATGATAATGTATAGTTTTTTATTCTATTCTTGTGTACCGTAAATCTTTTGTTTTCTTTGTCTTCTAAATGACAATTTTTATTTTCATCAATGCCTACGACTTTGTATGGTCTCTTAAAAACAGCATCTAACTTGTGTCCAGCTACATTTTCAATCAAAACTAGATCTCCCAATTTTATATTTAATTCATTTACACTTTTATTGTACTGAACTTGTTGTTTTGCCTTTGCACTAATAATAAGCTTCTGCGCTCTTGAATGAGCTGATTGTAGCCTGAATTTTACTTCTTTTTCGTACGAGTCCAAATTATAAACCGGGTCTATAGTATTTTGTTCTAAACATTCTAAATTATGAGGAGTTTTCCCAAAGATCAACTCGAACGGACAATAACCATGGACGGTTGAAGGTGTTGTATTAAAACAATACGTGAAAAACATAATCCAGTCATCCCAATCATCCTTTTGAACAGAAATATAGGAACAAATATATTCATTGAATGTTCTATGACTACGTTCAATAGTACCTAGGGTTTGATGATGGTATGCTGTAGAGGTTTCTTTGTCAATTTTTAGAAGTGTGCAAAGCTCACTGAAAACTTGATTTTTATATTCTGTACCTAAATCTGTTAACACTTTTCGCATAGGGCCGTATATTAATATGAACCCTTCGACAATCGCAGTTGCTACTGTCTTTGCGGTTTTGTTTTTTACTGGTATTGAAATGAGGTACTTGGTTAAATCACAAATTATCGTTACTATATATTCATTACCTTTTGCTGTTTGAGGCAATGGACCTACTGTATCGATCAGGACGACATCAAATGGTTTGTCAGGTGTTGGAGTTATTACTATTTGTTCTTTAGTTTTTCTTAGATTTTTATTTAATTGACATGATTGGCATGATTTGACATATGCTTTAATGTCTTTTGTCATTATGTTTCCATCTATATTTTTGTTTGATCTTGTTAGTCAACCATGTGATCCCTGGGTGGCCACTTAACAAGGGATCATCATGGTTACTTTTTAATATTTGTCGTTTTCTTTCGTCACTATTTATTATGGTAAATCTGGGAGTTATTGCTATGTTAATGTTATTTAATAATTTATTTCCAATTTCTTTGAAATCTTTCACCCGGGTGATTTCGAAAATATATTCGTTTAATGAAATTTGTAATTTTGAGAGCTTTTTATTGACGGCTTTATTTTGAAGCGCTGGAAAAAATTTGTCTAGACAAAAATTTCCAAAAGAAGTGCTCTATTGGAAAACATTCTAATTTTAGTTTGCCTCGCATGAAAAAACACTTTTCTTTATCAAACCTTAAGTGGACGTATTTTATTACTACCTTAGAGTTGAGAACTTCGTACACTCTTGGTTCTGATATTCGACAAGTTATGTCAGTGTTTTGTGGTTTTTTGTTAATGGCATTATTAGCTTTTCATGTGTCTTGTCTTGTTGTTACTTTAAGTATATTTTTTTCTGTAATAATTGACTTAATTTCGTTGAAATCTAGTCGAGAAAGTGCGTCGGCAACATTATTTTGTGTACCCGCAAGATACTCCACACTAAAATTGTACTCTTCTAAATCTAATCTCATTCTTGTTAATTTTGAGGACGGATTTTTCATTGAAAATAGGTATGTCAAAGGTCGATGGTCAGTTTTCACTAAAAATTTATTTCCGTATACATTGTGGATTTATTTATTTCTCCCTTCGTAAAGGATCTTGAAGCATACAGTTACGTTCTCAGAACACCCTCACATTCAATTATAATCATATTTAAAACACCATTTCAATAAAGAAGATACAAAGTATCTTCTATGATCATTTTGTCATATAAGCAGTTTGCAATGAAATTAAATCAGATGCACAAGTTTGCATCCAAACAAAGAAAGATAACAATAAATAGTTAGGATTTCATCATACAATGATAAATGATGAAATAATTATTCTAGATATGCAGAATGGCTGCATAAGCATAATATAAAAATAAATAGGTTGACTTGACCATTGTAAGATTTTAGTATTAACTGAACTTCGTATAGCTGAAGATTTCCCCCCACCAGAGGTAAGGGATCGGATGCTTAATAAACTATTAAAATAAAATAAACTTGCGTTTTATTTAAGTGGTTGCATTCTCTTATGAGAATGCTAAATATATTTTTTTTTGTAACATTTAAAACGAACATAAAACTGGCGCAGTCGTGGTAGGATCCCGAAAGATCCATAGTTAAAATACGCATCTTACTTTTTTAAAAGTTTAATTCGGGATATCAGAAAAAATAAATTGTCCTTACTAATTTAAATAGTGAAATACCGGTTAACTAAAATAACCAAAAGGTATTGGACAAAATTAAAATTAAATCAGTGAAAAACATTAAAGTCAAGATCCGAAAGGACCATCTTTATTAATCCCATAGAGGGAATGTTTAACTGAAAAAAAAAAATATATGTTTGCAAAAAAAAAAAAAAAATATATATATAAATATTAAAGTTCAAAAAGTTAATTACTCAAACGGATTGTGGTAGTGTAGAAAAAGCCACAACGCGAAAAAAAAACAAAATTTTTACTCAAAAATAATACAAAACGGATTGTGGTAGTTAAAGAAAAGCCACAACGCGAAAAAAAAAAGAAAATTTTTACGCTTTTATTGAACTATTAATGAGAGACTTATAAAAAAGTTCACATGCCAAAATTCGCACCGTACACCATACCAGCTGCATTAAAATTCAACAAAAAGGAAGGAGAATCAACAGAAGCGGCAGCAATTCAACAAATAAGAGGAAAAACAATAGAGGAAGAAAAATCTGAAGAAAGTCAACCAGCAATCAATTTAAAAAATCACGTAAAAATGGCGCCAATAAATTTCGATCCCTTAAAATTAATAAAAAATTTACCAAACTTCAATGGTAAATCTTGTAGTTTAATTATATTCATAAAAAAATTAGAATTTATAATAAACGTGACAAGCTCATACAATGAGACAGCAAGAGAATTTATAGTTAATGAAATAAAATCTAAAATAACAGATTTCGCCTTAGATGTAGTTTTACGGAGTGGCGACCCAAGCGATTGGCAGGAAATAAAAAAATACTAGTTAGAAATTTTGGTGAAAAAGAATCCTTTTTAAAATTAAAGGAGCAAGCTGACAAAGTGTATTCAAAAAATATTACACAACTTTATAATTTATATTCAGACATTCTCTGTAGATTAAATAATAAATATTATCTCTCGGAAGATAAACCAATAGAGTATAATCCCAGCAATAATGAAGCGTCATTATTAGCTAAATTTTGTGAAAAAATCCCACCAAATGCTAGTTCGATTATAATTAATCACAACATACAATCTTTAAGTGAAGCATTCTATAAATTAGAATCTTGTCATTGGACAAAAGAAGAAAATAATAAAAGTAATGATAGAAATATTCGAAGTTATAGAACTGGAAATAACAATAATAATTTTAATGATAGATACAAAAACAATTTTAACAATAATAAAAATTACAAAATTAATAATTTTAATCCAAACTATAGGAACGATAGGAATTATAGAAATGAATCTGGGAACACAGCAATAAATAGAAATCAGAATAATATCGGTCAGAATTTTTATAGAAACAATCAAAATTATAGGCAACCAAATAGAAGTGGCAATTTTTCTAATCAGTATAGTAATCAGAATCCATTCACACAAAATAAAAGAAACATTCCAGACCCAATGGAAGTAGATCATATGACTCCAAACACATCAAATTTTCAAATACATACCTCAGCAGACCATTACCCTGCATAGATGTTCATATTTTAAATAAAAAACTTAGATTTTTAATAGACACAGGAGCAGCGACTTCTGTATTAAAAGAAAATATATTTCCTAGAAACTTTGAAAGTAGATTAGTAAAACCAGTAACCCTGAAGACATTACATAAAAATAATTTAGTAAAAACGAAAATAATTTTACCGTTACCAAGTGAATTCAATAAAAAAGATTCAACTATGGAATTTTTAATTACTCCAATATCTAACAGTTCTTTCGACGGAATTTTAGGAAATAATATCCTGATTCCACTACAAGCTGAGTTATCATATTTTACTCATACTTTGAACATTAATAATATTGAAATCCCATTGCTTTCAAAACCCAAAGATTATCTTTTAGATAGTTATATTCAAGATTTGTCAAGTAAACAAATAAACTTATGTAGTATTGATTCACAAAATTTATTTAACAAGTTAATAGAACCTTACATGAATATTGACGAAAAGAAAGCTCTCAATCAAAAAATAAAGAATAATAACCAATTATTTTATCAAGAAGGAGATATTTTAACTAACGTAAATGAAGTAACACACAAAATAGAAACAAAGATGATAAGCCAATATATTCACGCCTATATAGATATCCAGAAATACATAAAAAAGAAGTTGATAGACAAATAATTGAAATGTTAGAACAAGGCATAATAAAAGAAAGTAGCAGTCCATATAATGCTCCTATCTGGGTCGTACCCAAAAAGATAGACAACTCGGGACTTAAGAAATGGCGTATTGTCATAGATTATAGAAAGCTTAACGAAGTAACCGTGGAAGACAAGTTTCCTATACCTAATATTGATGATATTTTTAGTAAATTGGGAAGAGCCCAATATTTTACTACGTTAGATCTAGCTAAAGTGTTGTAAAGTACGTACCTTACAACTTTTTCTTATCATTTCCCCTTATCATTCCATCCAACTAAACCCATACTTACTTCAACCCATTGCAACTTCATCATTTCCTTTTGATTCACCAATATTCCATATTCCCATATTCATCATTTACTTTAATTGCCCAACTACAAACCACTTCAAATTCCCATATCATCATTTTCTTTTGATTGACCAATATCCGACCCACTTAAAATTCCCATATCATCATTTCCTTTAATTACTTACAAATTCCATCTACCTCCAAAGTCGTCAACCTCACAGTCAACGATCGCTCCACTTAAAAACTCATTCATACACATTCACTTTCCCAATCCGTTAAACTTCTCCAATTTCATTGCCTGCTACATTGAAACAAAACCCATAATTCCCAGATCATCATTTTCATTTTCATTTTCATATCCAACTTTTCCAACCTATTAAATTGATCCCAAAAACCCAATGGCAACGGTGACCAGGCACACTTGTGCTGATATTACATTTTTTCGGATCTTCGAGTCGGGTGACGAGTCGGGGATTCGACACTAAGAGTCGGACTGTCGTAGCATATACAACCATTTTTCGTTACTATTTCTTTTCCGCTTAATCATTACCATATCTAATAAATTCCAAGAAAATTATAAATTTGAACCTTAAGTATTTTATTTAAAAATCGTATTATACCTAGTGAAATAAGAACAAAATAAATATAAAAAAAACACAAATACGTTTACTTATGTTTTACTCTTGAAACACAAAAAAAAAGGAACACTTAAAAAGGTAAGACCCCGATTGAGATCCGTGCGTCTCAATAAAAAAATAAATAAAGCACAACATAAAAATTGGTGTCAGATGTGGGGTTTGCCTGAAAAGTGTAAAGTGCCTTTCAAACAGTGAACATTAAAACAAAACAAAAACAACACAATAGAGTACAAAAAAATTTTACAACAAGTGATACCTACAGTTTGTTTTCTCGATAAAAATAAAAAACTACAAACAAGTTAAAAAAAAAAACAGAGTGCTAATGAAATGTGAAACAATTCATAACAAACATATTAAAAGTAAAAGGTCTCACAATACTTAAAAATAAAAAAGACAATTAACCAACCCAAGGGGTTGCAACGAAAACAAAAGACAATCAAGTCATCTCTAATCTACAACATCTTTAACATCTCTCATCTTTAATCTACTAAATCTCCAACATATTCATCTTTAGCCAACCATCATCTCAACTTTAATTATTTAATTCATAAAATAAAAAGAGGCAAGAATTTAAAAATAAAATATATTAGATACATATTGATTTTTACCAAATATTATTACCTACTTTTACTATTATTATTATTATCTTATTATCATATTTATCATTACCTTCTATTAGCCTAATTTTTTTTGAGCTTGAATTAAAATATTTTGTAAATTTTTTTTAATATTATCAATTTATGTCCAATAATGTTTTTGTAATATTATCAGTTTATGTCCGAAAATAAGAGTGTCGAAACATCCGACTCAGAAGATTCTGAAACTGGTACTACCGAGGGTTCCTCTTCCTCTGACAATTTCATTGTAGAAACTGAATCCAAAATGGCCCCAAAATTAGATAGATCTTTTGCTCTTAAATTGATTCCCGAATTTGATGGGAACAGGGCACATCTACATAAATTTTTAAATGCGTGTAATCTAATAGCAGAAGACATCCCCGCATCCGAAACCTCAATCCTACTCCTTATAATAAAAACAAAACTAATTGACCCGGCGTACAATATAGTAAAATATACGGAATTTTCCACTTGGGAATCCCTTAGAAAAATTAATTCAACAATTTTTAGAAACCAAATCCTTGTCCCAACTCCAATTAGAGCTTATTCATACTGTTTAAGATTATTAAAAATATTTTAATTTATTTCATTTAACTTTAAATTTCTTGATTGATTACAATAACATTTTTTACTATATTGTTTTTCTTGTTGGTCTTATATGCCGAACTTAACGTAATTTACCTTATGTTTTACTGTGATTTGTTTGCTAACAGTTAATTGTTTATTTTGCCAACCTGTTTAAATTTTCTCTTCTCTTAAATTTTGTATTCAGCAATTATAAAACTGCTTGTACCGTTTTCTGAAAAATAATGTTTCATGTTCATCAATTCTGCAAAAGCATTTCTCGGTCATTTGGATCGCAGACACATTAAGGGTAACACCAAAATAAATCGTCGCTTATTAAGAAGAAACCATTTTTCGTTTTATTGATTGATTCATCAATTTATTCGCTAGGTTCTTTATGAGTGTCTTCTTGGATAATTATTTAAATTAATTATCAAACATTTTGTGGTCCAAATTCGAGCCGGATCTTCTATCAAATATCGTTTAAATAAAATCTCGTGTTATAAACTAAAATTCTTAAATCTTTTCGTCGTTTATAAAACTTAGACTTTTCCATCAAATACTTATGAAAAATCGACATCTTTGTTCGCTGAAATCGTTAAAATAAAATCTCGTGTTATACACTAAAATTATTAAATCCTTTCGTCGTTTATGCAACCTAGACTTTTCCAAAGAAAAATTGACATCTTTGTTCGCTAAAATCGTATAAACTTCGCTTGTGCGCTAAAATTATTACAATAATTGAATATTCGTGTTGCATATATCCACCCTTTAGGCTTATATCATATTTCAATTATCTGACAATTTCTTTGTTCAAATGGCGGATGCTACGACATTGCCTGTGCTTCGTGCAACACGTGGTCATTTGAAGGGCTCGTTAACTAAATTAGCTACCTACACGGAAAACATATCGCAATCAACTTCATTAGCCGATCTTAAAATTCGATATTATAAATGTGATGATCTATGGAAGGAGTTCATGGCTTCCCAAAAACAATTTATACTTTTGCTGATACGGAAAACTATTCTGATCCAGGGCCAGAGTTAGAAGAATTCGAATCGAAAATCTTAGACGTGAAATCTTGTCTTCTATCTGCAATAACTGATCATGAAAAAGTCGAAAAAAATAGTGATCTTGTTGGCCAATTAGTTACGCAGCAAAAAATATTAATTGAGACTTTAGGAAGTCCAACTTTACCAAAACACGATGACAATTGTCTTCCATCAGTTAGAATCGATCCGTTTTCAGGCAATTATCGAGATTGGCCTACGTTTCGAGACATTTTTCAAAGTGTTGTCAAGAGCAAACCTAATTTATCGCCAATTCGGAAATTTCAATTTTTGATTTCTTGTCTTCGTGGGGAAGATCTAAGTCTTTTAAATCATTTAACGGTGTGTGATGATACCTACGAGCAGGCATGGCAAAAACTCGAGAAGCGTTATGATAGGCCGCGTCACATTATAAATAATTTCGTGAAAGCATTTATGGAGCTTCCATCAATTCATAATTCTAACGTTAATATATTACGAAAAATATCAGATGCAGCTGATGAAATCGTACGAGGTCTAACTTCTATGACATCAATTTCGAGAGATCCTTGGATTATTTATATTTTAATAAACAAGTTGGATCCTGATACTCGCCAAGCATGGTCTGAAGAATATTTTTCAGAGGATTATCCTACTGTTGAACAGCTGTTAGATTTTTTAGATCGTCGGTGTGAGGCGTTAGAAAGTTGTAGGCCAAGTGCTTCTGAGTCACATCGTAATAAAAAGCAACCAGTTAGAACCATGCATGCTTCAACCAAACCAACATGTCCAAAATGCAGTGGAAATCACAGTCTTTCTCAGTGTCAATCGTTTCTAGACATGGATTTGCATACCCGTCGAGAATTCGTCAAAACCAACAAAATTTGTTTTAACTGCCTTCGAAATGGACATTCTTCGGCACGCTGCGAATCTAAATTTCGATGCAGATCGTGCAAATCGCGTCACCATAGTTTGGTCCATGATGATTCAGTGAACACAAACACTAATACTTCGGTTAATCCTTCAACCAACATTTCGTTCAATCATGGTCAAACCACAGATTTCGTTCCGCAAAATACAACCTCTTATCATTCGTTCCATTCACAAAGGTACAATAATTTGCCTAAAAATACTCAAACCACTAATTCCGGTTATCAAAATTCGTATCATTCGTCTAACGTTCCTTCGACATCATCACAGGCTATAGTTAATAACCATTCCATCAACATCAATAAACAACCCATAATGCAAACACTACTTCCAACTGCACTACCAAAAATTTTGGATAGCAACGGAAAATACCAGCAAGTAAGGGTTCTAATCGATTCAGGCTCACAGGTATCTTTCATTACTGAGTCATGTGCCCAAAGGCTCGGTATAAAACGGAAAAATGCCCGTATAGCAATCAGCGGTATTGGATCAACCAGCGCTGGTAAATCCAGAGGCCTCCTATCGGTGGTAATCACTTCTCGCTGTGATTCATATAGTATCTCAGTCGATACTTATATTCTATCAAAAGTGACTACAAATTTGCCATGAATTTCGTTCACCACCGAAGATTGGAACTACTTGCGTCAACTGCGTTTAGCTGGTCCTTCTTTCAATCAATCTAAGCCGGTTGACATATTGCTAGGTGCAGATAAGGCTTGGGAAATTTTACAAGGACAGTGTTTCAATAATACTCAAGGCTATCCTATAGCACACAAAACTTTATTCGGTTGGGTTTTGGCTGGACCATTACCATTCTCTAACGAACCCTGCTTAAGTTCACATCATGTTCATTTAGATATCGATTCGATTTTGCAATCATTTTGGACGATTGAGGAAGCTGATCCAAAATCAATCATATCGAATGAAGATAGACAAATCGAAGAATATTTTCGCCAATCACATAGTCGCAATTCATGTGGGAAATACATTGTCGATTTACCTTTCAAATCACCACCTCGGTTCGATAACACCTTAAATGGAGCAGTTTCAAGGTTAAAATGGATGGAGAAAAAGTTTTCGAAAAGCTCAGAGCTATTCCAAAGTTATTCTAAATTCCTCGAAGAATACCAGATGTTAGGCCATATGTCGTTAGTACCTCCATCAGAAATATATAAACAAAACGTATTTTATCTTCCACACCATGCTGTTCTGAAACCAGACAGCACTTCAACTAAACTTCGCGTCGTTTTTGACGGGTCCTTCAAGGATTTAAATGGTAACAGCCTTAACGATTCGCTCATGATTGGGCCACCAATCCAACGCAATTTATTTTCTGTTTGTTTACGGTTTCGTCGCCATCAGTTTGTCTTTACAGCAGACATAGTAAAAATGTTTCGCCAAATCTTGGTATCCGAAAAAGATATTGACTTTCAACGCATAGTTTGGCGACAATCTCCATCGGAACCTTTACAACATTTTCGACTACGCACGGTTACATACGGGACTTCGTGCGCTCCATATTTGTCGGTTCGTGCTTTAGAGCAATTAGCACTAGACAATTGCGTCAGATATTGTGTAAAATGACTTTTACGTGGACGATGTTGTTTCGGGCGGTGACATTTTACTTGAAGCCATTTCAAAACGAGATTCATTAATTCAACTTCTCGAAAAGTGCGGTATGCAACTAAGTAAATGGCAAAGCAATTGTGAATTTCTTAGACAAGACAGCGACAGTAAATCTTTTCAAAACGTTACGCTTGACACAGATGCGGATTCGTGGATTAAAGTTCTCGGTTTATATTGGAACTCGAAAAGTGACGTATTTAGTTTTCGGTTAAATTATAATCCCGGTGACGCAATAACAAAACGGCAGATCCTAAGAGATATTGCACGCATCTTTGATCCCCTTGGTTTCCTTGCCCCTTCGGTTGTAAAGCTAAAAATACTCCTGCAGGAACTGTGGCAACGAAATGTTAACTGGGATGATAAACTCCCGTCCGCAATTGCTGATCAGTGGCAAAAATACCGTGAAGAGCTTCCACACCTCACAGAAATCGAAATACCACGAACCATCGGGCTTGGACGATCGGCGTTCCAACTACACGCATTTTCGGATGCATCGGCATCCGCATACAGTGCTGTTATCTATGCGCGTTACGAATCTTCTAACGAAACATTCAAAACAAATATTCTTGCTGCAAATCTCGCGTAGCTCCTTTAAAGCAACTCAGCATACCGCGATTAGAACTTTGTAGTGCCGTTCTGCTCGCAAGACTACTCGTTGCAGTGCAAAAATCTCCTCACGTCACCTTTGACAATGTTTTCGCCTGGTCTGACTCAAAAGTTGTCCTATCGTGGCTTTCATCACCTCCTCGCCGCTGGAATATTTTTGTAGGTAATCGTACTTCGGAAATTCTCAATACAATTCCGAGAAACAGATGGTTCCATGTGAGATCGGAATGCAACCCAGCAGACTGTGCATCTCGTGGTATCTTACCATCGCAACTTTTAAAACATCCGCTTTGGTGGACCGGTCCACATTGGTTACAAGAAAACCCGGAAAATTGGCCAATTGTTAGTTCTTTTGAAGACGACCCTATCTGTAACGAGGAAGAGAGAAAAATGTCTAATCAAGTTTTCCTTGCTGTCGCAGATGATCACCCATTCGAGTCGCTTTCAACACGAATTTCGTCGTGGTGGATTTTAATCCGTACAGTGGCACGTATACAACGCATTATTTGTAGAGGTCAGAAAAAACCCATACCATCTTCGCTTTATCTCAAAGGACGTGAAATCTTTAGTGCTAAAACCTTAATTATCAAATGGTTGCAAGATAGATATTTTAGTGATTTTATCAATTCTTTCAAAACAAATGGTAAATTCCCTAAGAATTCAAAAATTAATGATCTATCTCCTTTCTTAGATGACGAAGGCATCCTAAGAGTTGGTGGGAGAATTAAAAACGCAAACATCTCGTTCAACACAAAGCATCCAATCATTATACCCAAAGGACACATCATAACAAAACTTATCGTTCTCGATTCTCATATACGCTTTCACCACACAGGAATATCGACCTTATTCGCGCTTATCCGCCAAGAGTATTGGGTCATTGGTTGTCGTAACTTACTTCGAAGAATCACGCATGAGTGCATGGATTGTTTTCGTCAGCGGAAAACAACAATAAATCAGCAGATGGGTGACCTACCACCACAACGAATCCAAGTCAGCAGACCCTTTGCGCATTGCGGTTGTGACTACGCGGGTCCTATAACTTTAAAAGTAAAATCGGGTAGAAAATCAACATTTTCGAAAGGTTACATATCGCTTTTTATTTGCCTAGTGACAAAAGCGATACACTTAGAACTAGTTAGTGACCTTACTACAGACACTTTTCTGGCCGCTCTGCGTCGGTTTGTCGCGCGCCGTGGAAAACCATCGCATCTCTATTCCGACAATGGAACAAACTTTCGCGGATCGGATCGTTCATTATCAGAGATGCATGACCTACTTTTAACACAAACTCACAATTCAATCGTATCAGAATCGCTTGCTCGTGACGGCATTTCCTGGCATTTCATCCCCCCTTCGGCACCACATTTCGGCGGTTTGTGGGAGGCTGGGGTAAAATCTGTGAAACAACATCTGCGACGTGTGATAGGTTCTGACATTTTGACATTCGAACAGCTCTATACTCTCCTAACTCAGATTGAGGCCCTTCTCAACTCGCGCCCGTTGTGTCCGATATCAGATACTGAACTTGACCCACTAACACCTGCTCATTTCTTTTTAGGTGAATCTTATGCTGCTATACCCGAACCTATGATCGACCTACCCATGAATCGTTTATCCTGCTGGCAACAACTGCAACTAAAAATCCAGGGTTATTGGAAGCGCTGGCAGATGGAGTACTTGACATCACTTCAACAACGTCCTCGTTGGCAACAGATTCAACCCGACATGAAATTGAATGATTTGGTGGTAATCAAAGAAAACAACCTACCACCTGGAAAGTGGGCAATGGGCCGTGTCATCGAACTACATCCAGGAAAAGATGGCCATGTTCGTGTCGTCACTTTGAGAACGGCCAACGGGAATCTTGTTCGTCCTATTCACAAGCTGGCTATTCTTCCTTGTTCTGAAACTTTGGTTCAGGGGCGGCGGAATGTTTAAGATTATTAAAAATATTTTAATTTATTTCATTTAACTTTAAATTTCTTGATTGATTACAATAACATTTTTTACTATATTGTTTTTCTTGTTGGTCTTATATGCCGAACTTAACGTAATTTACCTTATGTTTTACTGTGATTTGTTTGCTAACAGTTAATTGTTTATTTTGCCAACCTGTTTAAATTTTCTCTTCTCTTAAATTTTGTATTCAGCAATTATAAAACTGCTTGTACCGTTTTCTGAAAAATAATGTTTCATGTTCATCAATTCTGCAAAAGCATTTCTCGGTCATTTGGATCGCAGACACATTAAGGGTAACACCAAAATAAATCGTCGCTTATTTAGAAGAAACCATTTTTCGTTTTATTGATTGATTCATCAATTTATTCGCTAGGTTCTTTATTCGTGTCTTCTTGGATAATTATTTAAATTAATTATCAAACACATACTAAACAAAGAACAAACGAGACGGTGCGTTCTTATTCCAATAGATTGGAACAAACGCTAGCTAATCTGAACGATGCTTGCGTTGCTAGCGAAGGCTCAGAGCATTCGCAGACAATTTTGAGTCTTAACCGCAAAACTGCTCTAAAGGGGTCTTAATCCCAAGATAGGACTTATAATAAAAGCCTCGCGATTTACATCTCTCACTGAAGCTATAGAGACTGCTGTACTAGAAGAGAAAAATGAATTCAGTTATTTGTTATTTGTCCCAAACTCCTACTACCTCGTTTCATTCTAAATCTAGAAATTTAATTTCATGTAATTATTGCAAGAAAACCGGACATAGCATCGAACAATGCTACTCAAAGAAAAACAAAGAACAACTTCCTTCCTTCAAGAGTGAGGTTAAAAAGGTTACAATTACTTGTAGTTATTGTAAGAATCTAGGACATCATATCAAAAAGAGAGTATAACAACAATAGAAAACAAAACAATACTAATCCGATTAACTCTTCCTCAACAAATAAACACACGGAAAACATTTCAGAGGCCGGAACCAGTGGCAGGCTTCGGACTCAAACTTAATCTCATCTCGCCACATCTTTCAAATAAACTTAAATAATAAAATAAGTAGAGTAGACTCAATAAAAATTTCTTCCGAAACCTTGCTAAATCTTCAACCTGCGAAATTTCTCATCGATGGTGGTAGTGAAATTTGTCTGAATAAAATAGACAAATTAAAACCAGATCTATCCATCGACTCAAACATTATTCACTCATTATCTGGAATTACAGATTCCGTGATTCGAACTAAGGGTGTTATATACTTACGCATAAACCTACCCAAAAATATTACTATTTCTTATCCCTTTCACGTTGTAGATAAAAACTTCCCTATAAGCACTGAAGGAATCATAGGTAACAATTTTCTCGATGATCATAAAGCTCAGATCGACTATGGGACTAAAATGCTTACATTCTAATAATCCCTTCAAATTTAGTTACTATCCCACCTAGATCCGAAACCGTAGTCCCTGTTCTTAAAGATGTTAATGTGGACAGTATATGCCTCTCCCAACAATTTTCTAATGGAATATATATTGCCAACAGCATTACTCCTGCCAATAGTTCTATTTCCTACATATCCGTCGTTAATTCTTCTGAATCTACTATTGAATTTAATACCGAAGACCTTATATTCGATGAGGTCTCCAACTATAACTTTTTACGAATTCAAAATTATCCCGAATCATATGATAGAATCCAAGCTATAAAAGAGTCAGTCAGAAAAAGTCAGAAAAAGAATCGATACTAAATCTGTGTATCTTGTATAGCGAACTCTTCTATCTAAAAGGGGATAAGTTAACTCATACCTCTTCTGTACAACACCCAATCCTTACCCCGGATGCAACACCTACCTATATCAAACCCTACAGGTTGCCGGAAGCACAACGATTAGAAGTTGACAAACAAATCGACGAGATGATGGACGATAATATAATCCAGCCATCGAATAGTCCGTGGAATTTTTCTCTTATCGTTGTCCCTAAAAAACCTGATAAAGATGGTAATAAGAAATGGAGAATCGTCGTCGATTTTCGCAAACTCAACGACAAAACTGTCGGTGATGCATTTCCATTACCCAACATAACTGATATTCTAGATCAGTTGGGAAGTTCAAAATTTTTTTTCTACTTTAGATCTCGCCAGTGGATTCCATCAAATCCAAGTTAGACCGGAAGATAGAGAGAAGACCGCTTTCTCTTCACCTTTTGGTCATTACGAATTCATTACAATGTCTTATGGATTAAAAGGTGCCCCAGCCACCTTCCAACGGTTAATGAATAATGTATTGACTGGTCTTCAAGGTATAAAAACTTTCGTTTACATGGATGACATCGTGGTCTATGGTAAAACCTTAGATGAACACAATTTGAAATTAAAAGAAATCTTTAAACGTCTCAAAATACACAATCTTAAATTGCAACCCGAAAAATGCCAGTTTTTGCGGACGGAACTCACTTACCTAGGACACGTGATAAATGAATCAGGTATCAAACCTGATCCGCAAAAAATCGAATGCGTGAAGAATTTCACTCAAACCAAAAATCCCAAAGAAATAAAAAGCTTTTTGGGACTCGCTGGATATTATCGCCGTTTCATAAAAGATTTTGCAAAAATTTCCAAACCCCTTACTAATCTTTTACGCAAGGATGTTCGTTTTGAGTGGACTCCTCTTTGTTTAAATTCCTTTCATGGATTAAAAGAAAGACTAATTAATCCGCCCCTTCTTCAATATCCTGATTTCACCAAAAACTTTATCTTAACAACGGATGCTAGCGATGTAGCTATTGGTAGTGTCCTTTCGCAAGGTGAAATTGGTAATGACCTTCCTATATCTTATGCATCACGAACTCTTAATAAAAGCGAAAAAAATTACTCTACTACTGATAAGGAACTTTTAGCTATTGTTTGGTCAGTCAAACATTTCAGACCTTATCTGTATGGTAGAAAATTTCAACTATACACTGATCATAAACCTCTAGTTTATATTCACAACTGTAAAGATATAAATTCCAGAATGATGAGATATCGTCTACAGCTCGAAGAGTTTGAATATGAAATCATTCATAAAAAAGGTGATCAAAATACAAACGCTGACTGTCTTAGCAGAATTGCGAAAATGACTCTTCGATCTGGTACAAAATCTTCTTCTACTTCTTCTCAAAATTCGTCATCTTCATCATCTCCTATATCGTCTGCAAGTACAAATTCTTTTTCTACATCGTCAGTTCCTAATTCTTGTTCATCATCACCAACAGATACAAATTTGTCTTCATCGCCAATTACTAATTCTTGTCCATCATCAATAAATTCAAATTCGTCTTCTAAATCTTCAACTTCTAATTCTTGTTCAAAACCCATTTCTAATTCTTGTACAAATTCTATAAATACAAATTCGTCTACAACATCGTCTTATTCCAATTCCAGTTCCAAATCATTAAATACCAATTCTTGTTCAAACGCTACTAATTCTTGTCCCACATCTTCAAATATTGATCCAGAAGCCTTTCCTTCATCGATAAATTCTAATTCTTCATCTTCGAATCTTTCAACATCTTCAAAAACAAACTCTAGTTCTTGCTCAACGTCTTTAGCCAAAACTACTAACTTTTCGACTTTTCCTTCGGCAAAACAAGACCTATCAGAGAACGATATAAAAACCATTCTCAAGGAATTCCACTCAAATCCTATAGGTGGACACTGTGGTGTCAACAGAACCTTCAAACGGATTCAATTATATCACAAATGGAAGAATATGTTCCGAGATATAAAAAACTACATAAAAAACTGCGAACTCTGTCAGAAAAACAAGGTAACAAAGTACACGATAAAACCAATGGTCATAACTTCAACCGCTAAGGAACCATTCGAAAAAATTTTCATCGATATCGTTGGTCCATATCCTATGACCAACAATAAAAACAGATACCTTCTAACATTCATTGACGACCTCACGAAATACACCGATGCTATACCAATACCCAACCAAGAGGCGAACACAATCGCCGAGGCATTCGTCAAGGAAATAATATTTCGATATGGCACACCCAAATACGTGTTGTCAGATCAAGGCCAAAACTTCCTTAGTGAAATATTCAAAAATGTATGTAAGCTTCTTAAAATTAATAAACTCCAAACTACTGCATACCGACCACAATCAAATGGTTCTTGCGAAAGAAGTCACAGAAACTTCGTTGAGTATCGTCGTTGTTTTATCAACAAATCTCAAGATGATTGGGATAGCTGGATAAAATATGCCGTTTTCGTCCATAACACGACCCCGAATACTTCAACGTCATTTACTCCGTTCGAACTCATGTATGGTAGACAGGTTGAACTTCCTTCTAGCGTAACAAGAAATCCTGAAATTTGTTACAATTACGACCTTTATGCCAATGAACTTAAATCAAGACTTCAACACTGCCATAAGATAGCAAGAGAAAAACTGCTCAAGAGTAAGGAATCCTCAAACCTACAATACGATAAGAAACAAAACCCTCTTGATTTTCAAATAGGAAACCTAGTTTTACTCAAAAATTAAAGCAATCCCAAAAATACAAATAAAAAATTACTTCCCCTTTGGTCAGGACCATACGAAATCATATCTACGTCAGGAGAAAACTCAAATATTAAAATAAAGAACAAAATAACAAAAATTCATAACAACAGACTAAAAATTTATTCAACCTAACTAATTTACCTCAATCTCAATATTCCTTTCCAGAAATGGAGAAACTTTTAATTGTGACTCTCATCTACAACCTAATCTTGAGCTCCCAAACGAATATACATAACAACGAGCAACTATATGAAATCATCGACTTGCAAAACAAAACAGGGCTGTACTACGAATACGTTGGTAATCTTAAGCTTTTTTCTAATCAATGGAACTTAGTCATTTATACTAACCTTACCGAACTTAACTTACAATATAATTCTATTTTACTGACCTATGACAAAATTCTATCATCATGCAAACAACTTCTTTCTTCTCACGAAAACCTATCCCAATGCGAATCTCTTCCTACCCTTTCTACTATGGTACTTGATCGAATAAAATCACAAGACCAAATTATAAATAAATACTTAGGAACCACTATAAAACCTAGACTGCAAAAGAGAGGATTAATAAATGCTATTGGTTCTATATCCAAGCAACTATTTGGTACCCTCGATGTCGAAGACGCAAAAACCTTTACTCATCATATAAACAAACTTAAACAACAACAATATTACGAATCCCAATTACATGAAAAACAAATTTCAATATCGAAAAATATCATCCATCAATTAAACCTTACAAACGACCAAATTATTAAGATAGAAGAAAAAATTGAAGAAACCAGTAAAATTATTATTCAAGTAAGCAAAAACTCAAATAGTAACAACATAATAAATAAATCCTTTCTTCAACTAAACGAACTTTTTACGATGTTCAACTCCTTATCAGAATATTATTATTCAACCAAAGATCACCTCCTTGACGCTATTTACTCCGCAGCCCATGGAAAACTTCATCCATACCTTATTGATCCTTCTAAACTCACCGAAGAAATTAAAAAGATACAATTACTTCTTCCAGAAGAAAATCGCTTACCACTTCCTTTACAAGAGCGATATATAGACACACTCTTTAATCTCTTAGAAACTCATGTTTACTATATTGACAACCAAATTAATTTCGTATTAAGAATTCCTCTTACTTCTTCAAAAAACTATAACGTTTATAAAATGACTAGCATACCAAATCTCATCAAAAACAAAACCTATGCAATTATAATCCCCGAAAAACCTTTTCTTATCGTAGACTCAGAAAAATAATCGTATTTCCTCTTTGATAAAAATGACTTAGACAGATGTCAAACAACTACAAAAAATAATTATCTTTGCGAGAGAAACGCGCCAATCCTATTCACATCTTCAAGCAATGCCTGCGAACTGAATTTACTTTCTATTCTGCCAAGTGAAATCAGTAATTGCAATACTCAAGTAATGCAAATACATCACCCAATTTTCCTTCAGCTAGCAGACTCCACATCTTGGATTTTCGTTTCCCCAAACCCAGAAAACCTTATGATTAAATGCCAAAACCTTAACTCTCAAATCAAATTTAATGCAACTGGTATTCTTAAGATCCAACCGAACTGTATAGCAAATACAAGATACCAATCTTTAAACTCCAAAACAAATTTCGAAACAATAACTAATCTCAATTTTATTTCATCAAATCCTAACCTTTCGTTTAACATAACACTACCACAATTTGAGAAAATTCCCAAATCTTTTAATATACATAATCAAATTGATGAACTTAGCTCCATCAGTAAAGATATAGAAAATATAGAAAATTCCCAGATCATATATCCAAAAGTCGATCACGGAAGTAATAATATGATAGTCGTGTTCCTTCTTACAATGTTTTCCGCCTTACTTATGGTCATAATTGTACTATTCATGCGAAATATGCGAAACATAAAAAAAACTTCCGTAAATACTCAAATATCGAATTCCATGCCATTAGAAGAAATAAAAATCTCGAATCCAGTCCAAACCATTGAACAAATTCCAGAACCATTACCAACACCTACACCTCGTTTAGCTCCATCTAACCTTTCTCGTTCACTTCCCATTCCATCTTCTAAAGCCGAAACTCACACCACTCCAAGGTACAAGTTTCGTTCTTAAGGGGGGAGGTGTTGTAAAGTACGTACCTTACAACTTTCTCTTATCATTTCCCCTTATCATTCCATCCAACTAAACCCATACTTACTTCAACCCATTGCAACTTCATCATTTCCTTTTGATTCACCAATATTCCATATTCCCATATTCATCATTTACTTTAATTGCCCAACTACAAACCACTTCAAATTCAAATATCATCATTTTCTTTTGATTGACCAATATCCGACCCACTTAAAATTCCCATATCATCATTTCCTTTAATTACTTACAAATTCCATCTACCTCCAAAGTCGTCATCCTCACAGTCAACGATCGCTCCACTTAAAAACTCATTCATACCCATTCACTTTCCCAATCCGTTAAACTTCTCCAATTTCATTGCCTGCTACATTGAAACAAAACCCATTATTCCCAGATCACCATTTTCATTTTCATTTTCATATCCAACTTTTCCAACCTATTAAATTGATCCCAAAAACCCAATGGCAACGGTGACCAGGCACACTTGTGCTGATATTACATTTTTTTCGGATCTTCGAGTCGGGTGACGAGTCGGGGATTCGACACTAAGAGTCGGACTGTCGTAGCATATACAACCATTTTTCGTTACTATTTCTTTTCCGCTTAATCATTACCATATCTAATAAATTCCAAGAAAATTATAAATTTGAACCTTAAGTATCTTATTTAAAAATCGTATTATACCTAGTGAAATAAGAACAAAATAAATATAAAAAAAACACAAATACGTTTCCTTATGTTTTACTCTTGAAACACAAAAAAAAAGGAACACTTAAAAAGGTAAGACCCCGATTGAGATCCGTGCGTCTCAATAAAAAAAATAAATAAAGCACAACAAAAGGTTTTCATCAGATATTGGTGAATCCTAAAGACAGACATAACACCGCTTTTTCAACAGCTAATGGCCATTACGAATTTAATCGGATGCTATTTGGATTAAAAAATGCCCCCGCTACTTTTCAGCGAATGATTAATCACGTCTTAGAAGGACTTGTAGGAAAAATATGTGTAGTTTATTTAGATAATATTCTTATATTTAGTACATCACTAGAGGAATATATTTGTTCAATTAATAAAATATTTCAGAAACTTAAACAACATAATATAAAAATACAAATAGATAAGTGCAAGTTTTTTAGCAAAAATACAGAATATTTAGGGCATATAATTACTACTAATGGAATAAAGCCCAACCCAGAGAAAATAAAAGCAATTGATAAAATACCGATTCCTTGTACAACAAAACAAATAAAATCTTTTCTAGGACTAACAGGTTACTACAGAAAATTTATTCAAGATTATTCAAAAGTAGCAATACCAATGACCAAATATCTTAAAAAAGGAGTAAAGATTAATATTAAGGACCCAGAATATATTACAGCTTTTGAAGAACTTAAATTACTTATATCTAGTGATCCAGTTTTAAAATATCCTGATTATACAAAAGAATTCGTATTAACAACAGATGCATCCAATTATGCAATCGGATCTGTTCTTTCACAATCAAATCACCCAATATGCTATGCATCTCGCACTCTTAACGAACATGAACGCAAATATAGCACTATTGAAAAAGAATTATTAAGTATTGTATGGTCAACAAAATATTTCAGACCCTATCTTTACGGTCGCAAATTTAAAATACGAACTGATCATAGACCTTTAATATGGTTAAGTAACCTTAAAGAACCAAACTCAAAGCTTCAGAGATGGAAAATTAGTTTAAATGAATATGACTTTGACATTGAATATTTAAAAGGAAAAGAAAATCGTGTAGCAGATTATCTCAGTAGACTTGAAGTAAATGCACTAAACAGAAAAGATGACTCCTCATTGGCCACAAATCATAGTGGAACAGAAGAAAGAAATGATCACATAGGTACTTCAGAATTACCAGCAAATATGTTTAAGCATCAAATAGAAGTTATAGTATCAGAAGATGAAAATAAAAATATAAAATGTATATATCAAGGTGTAAGAAGACTTACTATTAAATCAAAAGATGTTAGCGATTATTTTACTGAAGCATTAAAGGAATTTTTTACCCGATCACGGCAAAGTGGCATTATACTGTCCAAGTGATAATTTATTTTGCAAAATTCAGAAAAAATATGTTGAGCTTTACAGCAATCAAAGTAAACTAAAATTACTAAGATGCATTACACTTTTAAAAGATTTAAATAATACAAACGATGCATTGAATCTCATTCAGAAAATTCATGAACAATTTAATCACAGGGGAATACATGAAACATATCTTGAAATAAAAAACGAATTCTATTTTCCAAAGTTAAGAGAATTAATTAGAAGATATATAAACAATTGTACTGTATGTCAAACAGCAAAGCATGATAGAAACCCAGAAAAAATAAAATTTGAAATTAGCAAAACTGCACTTAAGCCAAATGAACTCGTACACATTGATATTTATATTCCAAGCAAAGATATTTACTTTTTGACTATTTTAGATAAATATACAAAACATTTAACAGCTTTTCCAGTAGCTAGCAGAAATACTCATAAAAATATTGAACAACTTAAGCTAAGAAACTCAATACTAGGCAAACCAGAAGAAATAGTATGCGATAATGAATTTAGTAGCTTAGCATTTAAAGAATATTGCAACGAGGAAGGAATAAAAATAAAATTTAGTACCCCAAATCATAAGACAGGCAATGCAGACGTAGAAAGAGTCCATGGTACACTCAACGAACATATACGTATATATAATGCACAAGAAAATAAAAAGAACATATTAAATTTAAAAGAAAAGGTTATAAAAGCAGTAAGTGTATAAAATTGTACAATTCATTCAACAACATTAAGAAAACCTATAGATTTTATCCAAAACAAAATAAAGGAAAAAGAGTTACAAGAAATAGGAAGCAGAATTCAAAAAGTTAAAGAAGATAAAATTAATAAGCTTAATCAAAATAAAACTGATTTTGTTGAACCAGATTTAAATAAAGAGTTATATATAAAAGCCGATGTAGTTAGAACAGCTAAGAAGATAGCAACAAAATACAAGAAAACCAAGGTAGAAAAGGAAATAATAAATTTTACGCAAATCAGAAAAAAATACATAAGAGTTATTTCAAAAGAAAATATAAATACCAAAACACAGATAAAGATTTAATATCTCAATTAACAAATTAGAACATAAAGAAAGCAGCCTACTTACTAGAAGCAACCAATTAGTTTTTATTTTAAAAATACCTACATTTACATATAAATATGAAAGTATAATGATTTAACCTATACCCAATAATAAAGGATTTGAAATCGAAATATCTAAATATAACTTTATAATTTACAACGAAACAATATATGAAAAAAATGAAATAAAATATTTTAAAAAAACTTAAAAAAGAGTCCAATATGTATCCAAAATTTGTACAAGACAAAATATGAGAATTGTAAAATAAGATTAAATAAAGATCAAGAATTAATTGAATTAGAAGATGGACTGATTTTAACTAAAAACCTTTTCAAAACAAGTTTAAATGACTATTGTAATAACATTGAATATACAATTTTTAAAAACAACCTTATATATTTTAAAGAATGTAACATAGAGATAAATACAACTATATACAATAATGAAAAAGATACATTTAAGCAAAATATTGTTATTCCACTGTACAACACATTGAATATATCACAACATATAAATCTTACATTAGATGATATACATATAAGTCACATGCAAAACTTAAAAGCCTTACAAGAATTGAAATACAAAAATAAAGTAAAACATATTATATCATATAGCAGTATAACACTCATAATAATTACAATTGCAATTTTGCTATTATAATTTTAATACAAAGAAACTAAAAAATTCAAAATTGAAAACATAATTTTAGATTCTCAGGAGAGCATCAAACTTAAGGGGGGAGGAGTTACGTTCTCAGAACACCCTCACATTCAATTATAATCATATTTAAAACACCCTTTCAATAAAGAAGATACATAGTATCTTCTATGATCATTTTGTCATATAAGCAGTTTGCAATGAAATTAAATCAGATGCACAAGTGTGCATCCAAACAAAGAAAGATAACAATAAATCGTTAGGATTTCATCATACAAAGATAAATGATGAAATAATTATTCTAGATATGCAGAATTGCTGCATAAGCATAATATAAGTATAAATAGGTTGACTTGACCATTGTAAGATTTTAGTATTAACTGAACTTCGTATAGCTGAAGATTTCCCCCCACCAGAGGTAAGGGATCGGATGCTTAATAAACTATTAAAATAAAATAAACTTGCGTTTTATTTAAGTGGTTGCATTCTCTTATGAGAATGCTAAATATATTTTTTTTGTAACATTTAAAACGAACATAAAACTATACGAGACTGGCATAAATATCCCATCATATTCTTGGGTAAGCACTGCACCACAAGCATATTTACTTGCGTCCGTAATGATGCAAAATTCTTTTTCAAAATTTGGATATTGTAATACTGTCGGACTAAGCAAAGAATTTTTTAGGTATTCGAAAGCTGTTTGGCACTCTTCGGTCCAGATGAAGCTAATATTCTTTTTGCATAGACGAGTAAGGTGGCGGGAATATTCCGCAAAATTGGCGATGAAACGCCTATAATAATTACAGAAAGCCACAAAACGCTTCGCTTCATCGCCATTTTTGGGTGTTGGATAATTTAAAATTGTGTTGGATAATTTAAAATTATTTCAAATTTACTTTCGTCCGGCAGTATTCCTTTATCCGTGCATTTATGCCCTAAAAATGTGACTTCGTGGCTAAAAAATAAACATTTGTCTGGGTGAAGTTTTAAATTATATTTTTGGCATATGTTAAAAACTTTTTTTTAGGTTTCGAAGCATATGATTTTTGGAGAACCGATCACCACCAAATCGTCCATTTATAAAAAAGCTTGGTCTGGTGCTAGTCCAGAAAATGCCAGAGACATCATTCTTTGGAACGAGTTGGGAGCTACTTTTAAGCCATACGGAAGTCGCTTGAATCGAAAAGATCCTTTTTCTGTTGAGAACGATGTTGTCTCTTGATTTTTCTTGTAGCTTGATTTGGTGAAAACCAGACATCAGATCCAGGCATGAGAAGTATTTAGCCCTGCCCAATTGGTCTAGTATGTCATCTATCCTGGGAAGAGGGTACTTGTCAGCTGATAGTTTTTTGTTAATTTGCCTATAATCAACTACTAGGCGCCAGCGTTTCTCTGTCTTTCCAGGTAGACTCTTTTTGGGGACTAAAAGTATCGGGATGTTATACTCGGACATGTATGGTTCTATTATATTATCTGCCAGTAACTTATCGACTTGTCTATTAACTTCCTCTTTTTGTGTATGTGGCGTCCTATAATTTTTAATATACACCGGACTGTCATCTTTCAAACGTAGCTTTTGTTTATAGAAATTATTTACTGAGATGGTATCCGTCTCTAGGGCAAATATGTCTATAAACTCAGAACACAATTTTTTTTAACTTTTTTTCTACAAAAATTGGGAATTTCTTTCCTAGCTTTTGCATGATTTGTTCATCATGGTCTGACCCAAGTAACATCGTTAAAGCTGCAAGTACTTAAAAAGTTTTTAAATAGCTCTAAAAAAGTTAATCTCAAGGCTTCTGTTCTATTTCGAAAACCTTTGCAGCTATTGGCGTTTTCTTCTAAAAGACCGTCTCTATATTGAAGTTTGACAACAACTTGCAGCTCTATTATCTTATAAAGCATTTGGCTCTACAATTATGCTCCTAAACAACGTTTGAAATGACACTATAAAAGCATTACACACTCAACGTCTTTGTGCTGCAGAGAAGCTTCTAAATAGCAAATAGAGTTCTTTTAGAGGCTCAATGGAACTGTTTGTTTGTGTTTGACTGGCACCACGCGATTTTTACTATTCAACTTTTAAATAATTACATTAATAAAAATGTAGTTGTAGGTCCATAATTTTTGTTTGTGTTTTATATACATAGAGTTCTTCTGGCAATCTTATTTTTAGCGCTTAGTTCATTTTTATATTAGTTTTAATATTGGTTAAATGGATAGCTTTTTAGAAGTTCTTTTGCAGCTCTAGTTTCGGCCAAATGACAGGCCTTCGTGTTTTTTTTGTGCTTTTAGAGCTATTATGAAACACAAAACAAAATCATGATATAAAAGGAAAAATTTATTTAAATCATTTTGAAACAAAATAAGAACTATGTTATTGCTACATCATTATAGAATTTTAAAAGCCAGCTGAAGAATATAGTTATAAGAAATGAAATAGTTTTTGGTTGAAATTTCAATAAAATTTGCATTGTTTATGTTTTCTTGGCGATTTTGCTTCTAAAAAGTTCTTTTACAGCTCTACTAAATCTGTTAACTGACAGCTGAATGCATGGTTTGTCTATGTATTGTATGTGTCTTTTCTCTGAAGGTACTTTTATAGAGTTGGTATAAAACACAGCAGCTCTATAGTGATGTAATTATAGTTCTTTTTCGAGTTTCGAGTTTTATAATAACACAATCCATTGCTACTTACGGTCTTTTCGCTCTTCTTAACATTTTAAAGAGTTCTACAAAGCATTTTGTATGTTTTTCGTTTTTAATAAATTTCTTCTCATAAGTATTGAATGTTTGGATACATTTTTACAGGGTGTTTGTACCAAATTTAAAAGAAACTAATATTTTTTTTTTTAAATAAAAAAGTTTAAAAAAAGTTTTTCAAATATTTGATCAATAACAACATTTCAAAATTACTACTTTCTCAAATATTAAATACTTAGTGAGTAAAACTGAGAGCTATTCGAGCAATTAGATTGCATATGAGCTAAATTTACAAAAAAAAAGGATTGCGATGAATTGGAATAAATAAATTTGGTTCAAATGGGAAAACATGAGAAAATGGCCTAAACATCAAGAGATCAATTTTCTGGGTAATCAAACAAGAGCGGTACATTTTGTTTTTCTGTTCATAGCGTAAAAAAGAGCTTTGCCACGCTGCACGAATCAAGTCTTTTATACATGTGTTTACATTATGTTCCTGCCCGTTTTTTACGCCTCGAGAGTTAATATTCTTCAAAAGTATTCACAAATATGAATACTTTAACATGCAAAAAAAAGAAAACGCTCTAATTTTTCATTACCAATTTTCTACTAGTGACACCCTGTGCTTTATTATTGAGCTGTCATTGATGTCATTAAACAGCTCTAGTGCAACATAATACAAGTCTTTTGGCGATATAAGAGCTCCAAAAAGTATTAATTTTCTTCAACGAAAAATGGCGAAAAAATTGGATGAAACAATAAAAACAACAAATTTGTTTCTTCTTTTTACATTTATTATATTAATCTAAAACAATAAAAAAGATGTTTTCTTTGATACTTTTTTATTTAGAATGTATGCATTTTTTTTCGAGTGATTTCTCGCCTTATTTTCATAATTTTTAATTATTTTTATATTATTTTATTTCCGAAAAGTAAAAATTTCGAAGGCGCGTTATACTTTTGCTTAGTACTTTACAAACATTTGTGGAAAAATCAAAACCGCACTGAGAAATCACTTTGGAAAAATCTGTAATGCCATTTTATTAATATCTAATTCACTTTATGTCGTAATTTAAAATCGATTTAATAGGTGGTAAATTTTATCACAAACAAAAATAACTTCTTTTTCACAGACGATGATAATGTTCTATCTTTATTTATACATATACTAACACAAAATATTTATTACACTGTAAACTTCTATTCACGACGCGACATACCACGAATGATGAAAAGAACAAGGTAAACAACTGTCAAATATGCATATGGCTTTAAATAAGCAAGACACCGGCTTCAGAAGCACTTCTAGAGCTGACATTAAAGCATACAGACAATGAAACTGCTTTTCTAGAGTTGATAAGGAGCAAAATAGTGCTCTCAAACTCATGAAATTGACTCCAAAAAAGTCGTACAGTGGCTCTAGAAGCGTATATAGAGTTAATTGTGAAACATGTAGCTACGAAAAATAGCTTTTCAAGCGCTGTTAGAACTTACAACGAGCTTAAAATGTTACTTGGGGAGGTTATATGTGAGAAGGAAATTTTATCATAATCGCACAAATTTTCAGTTTTTATGTTTGGAACTTTTATTATGGAATCATTTTCTGTTATATTAATCAGACGGACATATGGACTTTCTTTAGAAATTATTGTATTGGCTATAAATATTCCGGGTTGAATTTGCTGATTTGGAACCAAAATGTCTGTTTCAGATGCTGTCACACTTATTTTCCTTATCACTTCAGACCTTGCTGGTACGGTTATAGAATTAATGTAAGGGGCGCATCACATGTAAAAAGCTATGTCTTCAGGGAAGTTGTTTGGACGTAATATAAATAAATCTCTACCGTTAAGGTAGTCCAAAACGCAATTATAATTTCGTTTAAAGTCGATACCTAAAATTCCATCACATGGAATTGGAAAATTGTCAGGGACGCAGTGGAACAAGTGTGGAATGAGTATTTCATCTGCTATGAGATCGATATCGATATTACCTAAAGAGTTTGTTACGGTATAGGTCAAGATACCTGTAAGCTGTATTATTTCCGCTGTATTAGTGGGTTTGTTCTCGATATTAGTTGATTTAAGTATTGATACATCTGCTCCTGTATCAACCAAGAACAAAACATATTTGTTGTTTATACTTGTTCTGATTGAAATAAAGCTACTGAGGCTTAAATTGAGATTATAGATTTTTACTGTTGAGCATCTTGGGGTTCCTGGCCGTTTCCCTGATCCTGTTTACCGACCACACGCACTTGTCTTTGTGTTTGAGCTCTGCTATTTGTATTTCTGTCACCATTCCTTTCGTGTATGTTGTCGTATCGTCTATTATAATTTCCTCCTTGTTGGCTGTCGTATCTTTGATTATGGACTAATCTGTTTTGACTTCGACCACGACCACGATTGTTGTATCTTTCTTGACCTCGACCACGGCCTCTGTGATGGTTGTAATTGTTATTAATTCCTGTTTTCCAGTTGCGACTATAATTTCCTCGGTAGTAGCTGATTTCATTCTGCTTTTTTACTACATCGTTGTATGTTTCTGTGAATTTAGCAACGGCTTCACCTGCGTTTGTGAATGTACTTGATCTAATAGTCGTTCTTACTTCTATATTTGTGGTATTTTCTATTAAGTGTTTAACCACTACTTGCGTTGACAATTTATTTGCAGCGTTGGTTGGGAACCCTTCTGAAATGTACGCTGATCTCAGGGCTTTCGATAGTTCTTCAACCTCTTTAGCATACTCATTCGCACCTTTGTTGCATTGCACCCCCAATATTTTTGCTAGAATGATATCTGAAGATTCTGTTTTCACTTCTTATTTTAATGATTCAGATATATCAGCAAGTGTGGATTCAATTGTCACTAAATCCCTTGCAGTTCCCTTCAACTTTGTTTTTACTATTTGCACTGCGATGTTTTCATGTTTGTCTTTAAAAGTTTCCAATAAATTAAGAGCGTCTAAAAACCCTTTAAGATTGCTTGGATTGCCATCAAACTCCGGCACAACCTTCGTGGCTATATTCATAAATTCGACATTTGTTATAGACATTTTGAATAAAGTTTTGGAAAAGTTTGTATCTAACTGGAGTTTTTGTTTACCGGCTTCTATTTTGTCATCACTATCACTAGCTGAATCTATTTTGTCTACACTAACACTATACTTTTCGGATTTATTATCTAATGTTTGCAATATTTTATCTATTTATTATCGAAAATCAATGGAAGGTCTATTGTTTCAGGTATTTCTTGTTCTAATTTGTGTTTGGTCAATATTTTTTTTAGTTTTTGCCTGCACTCAAAAAATACTGAAGCTCCTATTTGTTTTTGATCTTCTGTAAGAGTAGCTTCGTTAACTTTTAATGTATTTCTTATGGATTCTAATGTTTTTAATAAGTTTTATATGTGTTTTACTAGAGTTGCATTTTTTATGGGATTTGACTTATTTATGCATTTGTATGCTTTAAAAAATTCTTCTTTTTCTCTTATTACTGATGCATCAATGTTTTTCCACTCTTCCATAACAGGATTTTACCTGGAATTTAATTGTTTAAAATTAAAGATAACCACACTCAAAAAGGGGTACCCTATTCTAAACGAATTTTAAGGAACCATACAAGTTGTATAATAGACAGTGGTAACAGCAATAGATACAACCAATGTTGTATTGTGCATAGTCGAATATGTTATAGATTGAGATTGCAACGATTGCACTATACAGTTTATATATGTGTACACATTAAAATGAATTGTATGTTATGTATTTTTTTTTTTTTTTTACCTGCAGTAAACTAATATTTTGGTTATTTAGTTTGAATTTCAGCTCAAAAAAAATAAAAGTTTTTCTGATTGAGAATTTGAATCTATTTTAAAGTTTATAAAAAAAAATTACCTTCAGCCATTGATTGAAAAAAGGACAAATAACAATAAAGATTCTTCTCTCAAATTAAAAGATATTTTGAATATAGTATAATAATTATATTTTTGGCATAAAAAAAAAATATTTATAATAATAATAGTTTTTATATTGATATAGTTTAATTTATTGATATAGTTTAATTTTTTTTCAAATGATATTTATAATAATGGCATGTATTTTGTTTAAAATACTCTTACGAATATGTCATTCTTGTTTGGTTGTTGTTTTAAAGTTGCTTGTTGATTTGCCGCGTTAAAGATGAAGTTACAGATGTCTTCGCGTTACAGATGTTTTATTGCGGATGTCTTCATAGCTACAGATGTAAATGTTTTAATATAGTTGTGCTTTTTACTTATGATTCTCGTTTTTAATTCTATAAACATTGTTTAGAATATAATTTGTAGATATTGATTCTTTAATTAATTGTATTTAATTGTAAAGTTTGTTTTTTTTTTCGTTGTCTTGTATGTAAAGGTTTTTAGTTTTTAGTTTTGTTGTTTTTTTTTTTTTGTAATAATTTTTTTTCAATACACATTCTTTTAAATTCTTTTTTTTTTATGTAGGTATTTGTTTCTAAATTTTTTTTGTTTTTTTTTTTCAGTTCTGATTTGGTTTGGTTTGAAATTTTGATTCAATTGTGTGTAAGGATTTTAAATTTTTATGTTGAATGAAAATTGTTAATTGTGTGAAATTGTGTTATTAATTGAATGTATAAATGTTAATTAATGTTTGATACATATTACCATTCCATTTATTTTGTGTGTTTTTGTATGAATAAAATGTGTCCAGTGTAATGTTTAATAAAAAGACTTAATTTAAACTTTTACTAATAATATAAATGTATTTATTGTATGTGACTTTGTGTGTACAGTTTGTTTGATTTTGTTTGATTTATGTTCGAATTAGAGTAGGGCCAACCGATCTCGTTGGCGATAAATGAAAGACTAAAAAATATTCGTTTTTAAATTACAATAGATTAGGCAATGCAAATGCAATATACCTACAATTAGTTAAGATTTTACAGTTTCGATTTACAGCATAACATAAGCAAGCAGTGCATAGCTAGCGGGAAGCGCAAGCAAGCTCAAAAGAGAAAAATAAATTAATAGGTATGTAATATGTATGTATGTATGTATGTTTAATTGTTAAAGAATTCGTAAGGTATGTTTTGCGATGTTTGGCATTCTTAAACACAGCCCCCCTGAAAGCCTATGGCTTTTCAGAGCAAGGTAATTTTGCAATTTTGATTGTAGGGCGAACGTAGTCTCCAAATTTGGTGCGTATTGTAACAACTCGGCATCTTTTGTCTGCTCCTGGGTGAATTTTGATGATTCGTACAAGTATCCACTTAGACGGAGGTAGGTTCGGTTCCTTGAGTAGCACGACATCATCGACTTCCAAATTTGGCTCTGCTTTATGCCACTTTGAGCGTTGCTGTAATGAGGTTAGAAATTCACTATGCCAGCGTTTCCAGAAGCCTTGAAGCATTGCCTGCAAAATAGACCAATTAGTTTTAATTGAAACAACAGAGTTAGTAACATCAGGCTGAGGAACAGAAGTATAAGCTTCTCCTATCAAAAAATGAGCAGGTGTGAGGGCAATAGGGTCTAGGTCAGAAGTTTGCCACATAGGGCGTGAATTTAATAAGGCTTCGATTTTTGTTAACAGGGTGTACATTTCTTCATACGTGAGTCTTGTATCTCCTATGACGCGTTTTAAGTGAAGTTTTACTGATCGAACACCTGACTCCCAAAGTCCTCCGAAATGTGGAGAGGAAGGTGGGATGAATTTCCAGTTTATATTGTCCTTAGACAGGTGGTCGATGACGATAGTGTTGTGTTGTTTGCTGCAGAGACGTTGGTACAGTTCGTTGAGTAGCCGTTTGGCACCAACAAAATTGGTACCATTATCGCTCCAAATCTCATATGGCTTACCGCGACGGGCGACAAAGCGATCGAGAGCTGACAAAAAGGCAAGTGATGACAGATCACCAACGAGTTCTATGTGGATTGCCCTTGTCACGAAACATACAAACAGCGCTATGTAGGCCCTCACGAATTTTGGGTTCCGACCCCGATTTACACGCAGAGTTATGGGACCTGCATAATCGCAGCCTACTCTACTAAATGGTCGAGCATACTGAATGCGTTCGGCTGGAAGATTTCCCATAATTTGCTGTGAAGTTGTTTTGCGTTGACGAATGCAAGGAATGCAGTCCTGAACCACCTTTCGAGTAAGATTTCTGCAACCCAGAATGTAATAATTTTGTTTTATCAAAGCGAAAAACATCGAGGCACCGACATGTAAATGATTTTTATGCGTAAATTCTGCGATTAGTTTTGAGATTCGTTGTGATTTGCATAATATTATTGGATGTTTTTCCGAATAAATTAAGTTCGAGTGTTCTAACCGACCGCCGACACGAAGAACACCTGACGAATCGAGAAATGGGCTTAAATTTAAAAGTCTGCTTTTGGATGAAAGTTCGTTTTTAGTTTTTAAACATTGAATTTCCGAACTGAATGAGGAAAATTGAGCGTATTTTATGATTTGATTTTTTGCATAAGATAACTCTTTAGTAGAAAGAGGATCTTTATTTTGAAGATTTTTGGGTAAAAAATAATTTTCTATGAAACGGAATGCGTAGGATAATACCCGAAATATTTTAAACCAGCTTGAAGAGTTATTTATTAAGTTTTCTAATGGATGAATTTGTTGTAAATTTGTGGAAAATACCTGTGCGGCTAGATTAACCTCTCTTTCTTCCAAGTGCTGAGCATCGATTTCCACTTTGTTATGACTTGATACAGGCCATTGGTCTTGGTTTTTTCTTAGCCATTCTGGTCCCTCCCACCAAAGAGTAGTTTTTTCCAAAGTTGATGGCAACAATCCTCTTGTAGCGGCGTCTGCAGGATTCGAAGCCGACCGAACATGATTCCAAGATTTGAACGGCATTGATGACAGGATTTCGGATGTTCGGTTCCCAATGAATACCGACCATTTCTTTGGGGGAGCAGCCAACCAATGCAGGACGATAAACGAATCGGTCCAGGCGAACGTTTTGACTTCTGATTCCTGTAATGAAAGCTTGATTTTGTTTAACAATCGCACGAGTAACACGGCTCCACACACCTCAAGCCTTGGAAGTGATAAAATCTTTAAAGGAGCAACTCTTGATTTTGCTGAAACGAGTGTAACGGATACAGACTTATCAGAATTGATGTTTCGACAATAGACGACTGCTGCGTATGCATCCAATGATGCATCGCAAAAGCCGTGCAGTTCCCATTTATTTTTGTTTTGAAGCATGACTCTTGGAATAGAGAAATTTTCGACGACGTATAGTTCGTTCCTGATAAGATTCCACTGCTGTGATACAGAATCTGGAGCTTCTTCATCCCAGTTGACTTGCTTTCTGCACAGTTCCTGAAGCAATATTTTTACACCTACGACGACTGGTGATAGGAATCCCAATGGATCAAAGATTTTTTAAGCATCTGATAAGATGTGACGTTTTGTGCATGAATTTAATAGATTAAGTTTGAGTTTGTACGAAAATACATCTCTAGAGGGACACCACTGACTGTAGTCCAAGAACCTTGACAGAATTAGATTCTTCAAAGTCTACTGGTGAAAGTTCGCGCTGATTTTCTGGTAAGGAGATGAGAAGTGGCCAGCAATTCGTTGTCCACTTGCGTAAATTCAATCCAGCAGAGTGTAACAAATCGACCAATTCCAGCCGAAGAGAAATAAGATCTTCAATGGTATCTGAACCGGTTATTACGTCATCGACGTAGAAATCATTGAGAAGAATCTTTGAAGCTCGCGGATGTGTTTTTGCGGAATCTGCAGCTAATTGTTGCAGGACTCTGACAGCCAAAAATGGAGCAGCAGATGTTCCGTACGTAACGGTTAGCAGACGAAAATGTTTTAAAGTTTCCTTAGTGCTCTCACGCCAGACAATCCGCTGAAAGTCTGTGTGTTTTCGAGCGACCCAGATCTGCCTGTACATTTTCTCTATATCTCCTGTTATGAGATAGCATGACAGATTGAAAATATGTCGCGCTGGATTGTTGGACCGACGAGAAGAGTTTCATTAAGCGATTTGAATGATCGATTTTTCGCAGATGCGTCAAAAACAATTCGAGTTTTCGTCGTGCTACTATCCACCTTGAATATGGCATGATGAGGCAAATAGTAGTTAGAATTGCTTGATTTTGTAATTTCATTGCAAGGTATTTCTTCCATATGCCCGAGTGAAATGTATTCGTTCATGAATTTTGTGTATTCTAATTTGAGATTTGGGTTTGAATTCAATTTTCTTTCAATTGAATGAAAACGAGTTAATGCTGTGCCGAGCGAATCTCCGAAATCGAGTTTGGTTGAAGGTTTAAACGGAAGTTGAACTTCATATTTGCCATCATGGCGACGAGAATGAGTGTTGACAAAATTGGCTTCAGCCAACTGTTCCTCTTGAGACAGTGGCTGTTCATAGGATACTTCTTCAATTCGCCAGAATTTTTCAAGATCAAATTCTTGATCATGATCTACCCGAGTGGAAAATGTTTGAATTTCTGATCTCACTGGTGAGTACTGTGAATGATAACCAGCTATGACCCATCCAAAAATGGTTGGAATCGAAGTAAGACTGCCTCCTCCTACAATTTTAGCAGCTCCTTGAATGATATTGAAAACTCTGTCCGCTCCTATTAAAATGTCGATAGGACCTGGTTCATAATATCTAGGATCAGCGAGATTTTGCGAAAAAAGATTTTGCGGAATTTGGTCGATTGATAGTGGCGGAAGCGAAGAAGTGATCTCTCGTAAAACGAAGCAACTGAGATCAATAGATTCGGAATTGTAACATGAAACAACGTTAAGATTGACTAACCCATTGGTAACTCCAGCAGATTTTGACGCAATTCCTACTATAGGAATTCTCATACGGTTTCGAGGAAGTCTTAATCTTTGAGCTACTCGCTCGGTTATAAATGACACCTGCGAACCTGAGTCGAGTAGAACACGTACAGTTTGATAATTGCCTTCCCTGTCCTGAATACGAGCTATAGCTGTCGGAAGAATTGTAGAAACATGTTGCTTTGGGTTGAATGAGCTTGAATGATGAACGATGAATGAATTTGAAGAAGATGGCGATTGATTTTGAACATAAGAATTTGGATTGTCGAATTGACGATTTGAATTCAAGACTGTATTTGAATTTTTATTTGAATGGAGATTTGAATTATGATTTGAATTTTGATTTGACGATTGAAGACTGTTTTGAGATTGAGGCAAATGAAGAAGAGAATGGTGGCGAGATTGGCATACGTGGCAACGAACTGTGAGGCGGCAATTGTTAGAGGCATGTCCCGAACGCATGCAATTGAAACATAGTGACTGGTTTCGTACGAATTCACGTCGCGAATCAATGTTCAATGATTTAAAGTCTTGACATGCGGAGAGTAAATGCTCTCCTTCACACTTTGGACAACTTGGAGACGTTTTCACAAAATGCGTACGAACAGCCCGAGTGCTGTTAGGATTTGAAAAAGAACTACAAGCTTCAAGACATTGGCATCGTGTTTGAAGAAATTCTAAAAGCTCATCAATGGTGCAGTCATCACGAGAACCTACTGCTTCAGCCCAAGACTTTTTTGTCTGTTGGTCTACCTTTTGAAGGAGTAGGTAAATGAGCCAAGGATCACGTGTGTTAGTGTCTAACGCGTTTAGGCCCCGTACCGTTTCATCAGCCCCGTTAGTTATTTTGCGAAGTGATTGAAGATTTTCAGAATTACATGATGGAAGCGTAAGAAATGAATGGATAAACGACCGTACGATAAGTTGTTTTTGATCGTAACGTTGCTCTAGTCTAGACCAAGCCTCAACATAGTTATTTTCAGAACATTGAATATGTTTGAGAAGATTCGCGGCTTCTCCCCGGAGAAACGATTTTTTGAAATGTAGCTTTTGCGTATTTGTTATTGTTCTATTTGAATCGACAGTTCCCGTGAACATGTCGCGAAAAGTAGGCCAGTCTTTATATTCACCCGAAAAAGGTTCAATACTTATTTTTGGTAGCTTCACTGATTTATACGGCATTGGCAATTCAGAATCTTCCGACGGTGTATGATAAACTTGAGGCATGACCTTTTCGTCAAATCGTTAGTTTTAGACTTGGTTCGAATCGCATCAGAAAGAATAGCGTGCGTTTCGAAATATTTTTCTTCGTATTCGCCAAATTCAGATTCGCGATCTACATAACCATCGGACCCGACATAATCTAAAAGTTCGTTTTGTAATGCTATGAATTCTTGCCATGCTTCATTTAGTTTTTCGAGACGAAATTCTAAAGTCTGTGATGTTGTTGCACTAGGAATTGCACTGGCGTATGATGCTGTGAGGGTAATACATCCCTTTACACGACCACGCTTTGCGATTATTTTATTCATTTGATTGAATTTGATTCGTAATAAAATAGAAAAAATGTTTCAGTATAATGTGTATAGATGATTTCTGTTAAGTATCGTTTGATAACGAACGGTAACAAATAACTGCCCCACCCAACTAGTTCAAATAACTGTTTAAATGTTCCGCTATATCACTTCTCGCAATCAAATGCAAAAAAAAATATCGAACAAAAAACACTTTTAAAAACGCTGTCTTCTTTATTTTGAACCGCACTGTGTTTTTATTTTAATGATTTTATTAGCTAACTAATTAATTTATTAATATGCACTGTTCTATAATGTGGCTATCGAAGGACCATTAAATGATTTGGTTTGGTTTGAAATTTTGATTCAATTGTGTGTAAGGATTTTAAATTTTTATGTTGAATGAAAATTGTTAATTGTGTGAAATTGTGTTATTAATTGAATGTATAAATGTTAATTAATGTTTGATACATATTACCATTCCATTTATTTTGTGTGTTTTTGTATGAATAAAATGTGTCCAGTGTAATGTTTAATAAAAAGACTTAATTTAAACTTTTACTAATAATATAAATGTATTTATTGTATGTGACTTTGTGTGTACAGTTTGTTTGATTTTGTTTGATTTATGTTTGAATTAGAGTAGGGCCAACCGATCTCGTTGGCGATAAATGAAAGACTAAAAAATATTCGTTTTTAAATTACAATAGATTAGGCAATGCAAATGCAATATACCTACAATTAGTTAAGATTTTACAGTTTCGATTTACAGCATAACATAAGCAAGCAGTGCATAGCTAGCGGGAAGCGCAAGCAAGCTCAAAAGAGAAAAATAAATTAATAGGTATGTAATATGTATGTATGTATGTTTAATTGTTAAAGAATTCGTAAGGTATGTTTTGCGATGTTTGGCATTCTTAAACAACTTCATTTCATATTTTATTAATAATGAACTTATTTCTGTATATTTTTCTTTTGTCACTTTATTTCTTATTGATAATTTATTTGCGATTCACTTAGTATTTGTAGTTTGTAGTTTGAAATTATTTTTGTATAATTTTTTTTTTGTAGGTACTTCATCTCTTATTATTTTTGTTAATTTATTTTCGATTCTCTTAGTAGGTAGGTATTTGTATTATGAATCAGTTTTTTTTTCAGTTTTTATTTAATTTTGTAAGTCACTGTAGACACTGTGTTTATTTTATTTAATCAGATTTGATCAGCTCTTATATTTTTATTTCTTGGATTCTCTTTCATAACGTACGATACAAAATGCAAAGAGAATTAATTTCATTATGCTTATTGGAATATGTAAAGCGGGGAAATTTTGTACAGTTGATCATACACATGAGTATGTATTACATTTTTATTTTATTTTTGTTATGTTTTATATACTTTGACGACGAGGAAGAACTGGGGAGCAAGAAGAACCAAGATCGACGGGACATTTCCAGAACTTTTCAGAAATTCTTCTTCTTTGTCTTTCTTTTTGGGGAGAGTACGATAACTTTGGCGCCAAGAATTGATAACGGTTTTTTGTAGAACACTTCAATATAAGCATTTTTTACTATGGGTGGGGGGGGTCTATATCCCTCCGTTTGGGCGGGAGGGGCAAATTTATAAAAACAGTGCTAAGAATTTAAAACAAATATTAAAAAATAACGGTAATATTTACAACTAAGTTTTATATCTTTTTTTAAAGCCAATACTTTTTTCTATTAAATGTTTTTTAAATCAAGTGAAACCTATGCATAGTCTTTGAAAAAACGGACTTTAAACTCAAAAATTGCGAAAAAAAAGGTAAAAAAAACTTTGAAGTGTGATTTTTCAAAACTGTAAAATAAAATACTACTTTTTTTTATAAAATTCGTTGCTCATATTAATTTTTAATCATAAACTGAAAAAAAAATGATTTTATGTTTTCTGGTTTTTGAGAAAATGGAATATTACTAAAACTACTTTCTTATAAGAGTTTTCTTTTTTTTTTTTGGTATACGGTGAATGTTGTACCTAGGTTCTTTGTTCTTGCATCTTTAAATGCAACAGAAACTTTGCATATACCCAACCTCGCACCCACCCCACCTTGCGCCCACCCCAAATCCTATAGTGTGTCCAAGCAGGGGGGTTGCATACCTCACTGTTTATAAAACCAGAAAACATAAAATCATTTTGTTTTCAGTTTATGATTTAAAATTAATATGAGCAACGAATTCTCTTTTGACTTTTAAAAAGATATAAAACTTAGTTGTTAGTATTACCGTTATTTTTTAATATTTGTTTTAAATGTTTAGCACTGTTTTTATAAAATTGCCCCTCCCGCCCAAACGGAGGGAGATAGACCCCCCCCCACCCGTAGTTAAAAATGCTTGTATTGAACTGTTCTAAAAAAAAGCGTTATCAATTCTTGGCGCCAAAGTTATCGTACTCGTGCCTTCTTTTTTTTGTAATTAAATTTTTTTTGGCAAACAATTTTATTGCGAACTGTTAACACATGATTTTTTTTTATATTTGGTACGATTTGATTTTGTTTTTCGAGACATTTTTATGCTTGTTTAAGGTTTAATAAAGAATATAATAATTCTAATTGACACAATTTTTGACACTTTTTCAGCACTTTTTTTTTCACTTGAAAATTGGTTTAGAGCTATTTTTCTGTAGCTGTTAACACTTATTATATTTTTATAGAACTAAACTTAAGTCTTTAGAAAATATTGTTCCTATATTTTTTTCAGTTCACTTTTACCACTTGCAAGACAAAATCGAATTAACGCGTCGCATTCTCGATGATACTGATGTTTTTTTTTTCGTTTCTTCCATTCTCATAAAAAGAAGCATACGATGGCAAGACAATATAAACATTGAAAATTTTTGTGGTGTGTGGTGCGTTTGCACGTCGTTCTTTATTTCGTGTAGGTATATATGTAAATGTTTTTTTTTTCTTTTGGGGTACGGAATTTTTCTTCGTTCTTTGAAAGCATTGGAAGATTACATATATACATACATACAGACATGAGACGTCACGTATTTTTTCTTTGTTCTCAGATATATAAGGGCACAGTAAATTTTTTTTTTCACTGGTTTTTTAAAACGAAGTAGGTACGATAACTTTGGCGCCAAGAATTGATAACGCTTTTTTTTAGAACAGTTCAATACAAGCATTTTTAACTACGGGTGGGGGGGGGTCTATCTCCCTCCGTTTGGGCGGGAGGGGCAATTTTATAAAAACAGTGCTAAACATTTAAAACAAATATTAAAAAATAACGGTAATACTAACAACTAAGTTTTATATCTTTTTTTAAAGCCAATACTTTTTTCTATTAGATGTTTTTTAAATCAAGTGAAACCTATGCATAGTCTTTGAAAAAAAAAACGGACTTGAAATTCAAAAATTGAGAAAAAAAGGTAAAAAAAAACTTTGAAGTGTGATTTTTCAAAACTGTAAAACAAAATACTGCTTTTTTTATAAAATTCGTTGCTCATATTAATTTTAAATCATAAACTGGAATGAATATGATTTTATGTTTTCTGGTTTTTGAGAAAATGGAAAATTACTAAATGTGAATTCGGGATCTCAAACTGGGCACGAGTACGATAACTTTGGCGCCAAGAATTGATAACTGTTTTTTGTAGAACAGATCAATACAAGCATTTTTTACTATGGGTTGGGGGGGTCTATCTCCCTCCATTTGGGTGGGAGGGGCAATTTTATAAAAACAGTGCTAAAAATTTAAAACAAATATTAAAAAATAACGGTAATACTTACAACTAAGTTTTATATCTTTTTAAAAGTCAAAAGAGAATTCGTTGCTCATATTAATTTTAAATCATAAACTGAAAACAAAATGATTTTATGTTTTCTGGTTTTATAAACAGTGAGGTATGCAACCCCCCTGCTTGGACACACTATAGGATTTGAGGTGGGCGCAAGGTGGGGTGGGTGCGAGGTTGGGTGTATGCAAAGTTTCTGTTGCATTTAAAGATGCAAGAACAAAGAACCTACGTACAACATTCACCGTATACCAAAAAAAAAAAAAAGAAAACTCTTATAAGAAAGTAGTTTTAGTAATATTCCATTTTCTCAAAAACCAGAAAACATAAAATCATTTTTTTTTCAGTTTATGATTAAAAATTAATATGAGCAACGAATTTTATAAAAAAAAGTAGTATTTTATTTTACAGTTTTGAAAAATCACACTTCAAAGTTTTTTTTACCTTTTTTTTCGCAATTTTTGAGTTTAAAGTCCGTTTTTTCAAAGACTATGCATAGGTTTCACTTGATTTAAAAAACATTTAATAGAAAAAAGTATTGGCTTTAAAAAAAGATATAAAACTTAGTTGTAAATATTACCGTTATTTTTTAATATTTGTTTTAAATTCTTAGCACTGTTTTTATAAATTTGCCCCTCCCGCCCAAACGGAGGGATATAGACCCCCCCACCCATAGTAAAAAATGCTTATATTGAAGTGTTCTACAAAAAACCGTTATCAATTCTTGGCGCCAAAGTTATCGTACTCTCCCCAAAAAGAAAGACAAAGAAGAAGAATTTCTGAAAAGTTCTGGAAATGTCCCGTCGATCTTGGTTCTTCTTGCTCCCCAGTTCTTCCTCGTCGTCAAAGTATATAAAACATAACAAAAATAAAATAAAAATGTAATACATACTCATGTGTATGATCAACTGTACAAAATTTCCCCGCTTTACATATTCCAATAAGCATAATGAAATTAATTCTCTTTGCATTTTGTATCGTACGTTATGAAAGAGAATCCAAGAAATAAAAATACAAGAGCTGATCAAATCTGATTAAATAAAATAAACACAGTGTCTACAGTGACTTACAAAATTAAATAAAAACTGAAAAAAAAAACTGATTCATAATACAAATACCTACCTACTAAGAGAATCGAAAATAAATTAACAAAAATAATAAGAAATAAAGTACCTACAAAAAAAAAATTATACAAAAATAAGTTCAAACTACAAACTACAAATACTAAGTGAATCGCAAATAAATTATCAATAAGAAATAAAGTGACAAAAGAAAAATATACAGAAATAAGTTCATTATTAATAAAATATGAAATGAAGTTGTTTAAGAATGCCAAACATCGCAAAACATACCTTACGAATTCTTTAACAATTAAACATACATACATACATATTACATACCTATTAATTTATTTTTCTCTTTTGAGCTTGCTTGCGCTTCCCGCTAGCTATGCACTGCTTGCTTATGTTATGCTGTAAATCGAAACTGTAAAATCTTAACTAATTGTAGGTATATTGCATTTGCATTGCCTAATCTATTGTAATTTAAAAACGAATATTTTTTAGTCTTTCATTTATCGCCAACGAGATCGGTTGGCCCTACTCTAATTCAAACATAAATCAAACAAAATCAAACAAACTGTACACACAAAGTCACATACAATAAATACATTTATATTATTAGTAAAAGTTTAAATTAAGTCTTTTTATTAAACATTACACTGGACACATTTTATTCATACAAAAACACACAAAATAAATGGAATGGTAATATGTATCAAACATTAATTAACATTTATACATTCAATTAATAACACAATTTCACACAATTAACAATTTTCATTCAACATAAAAATTTAAAATCCTTACACACAATTGAATCAAAATTTCAAACCAAACCAAATCATTTAATGGTCCTTCGATAGCCACATTATAGAACAGTGCATATTAATAAATTAATTAATTAGCTAATAAAATCATTAAAATAAAAACACAGTGCGGTTCAAAATAAAGAAGACAGCGTTTTTAAAAGTGTTTTTTGTTCGATATTTTTTTTTTTGCATTTGATTGCGAGAAGTGATATAGCGGAACATTTAAACAGTTATTTGAACTAGTTGGGTGGGACAGTTATTTGTTACCGTTCGTTATCAAACGATACTTAACAGAAATCATCTATACACATTATACTGAAACATTTTTTCTATTTTATTACGAATCAAATTCAATCAAATGAATAAAATAATCGCAAAGCGTGGTCGTGTAAAGGGATGTATTACCCTCACAGCATCATACGCCAGTGCAATTCCTAGTGCAACAACATCACAGACTTTAGAATTTCGTCTCGAAAAACTTAATGAAGCATGGCAAGAATTCATAGCATTACAAAACGAACTTTTAGATTATGTCGGGTCCGATGGTTATGTAGATCGCGAATCTGAATTTGGCGAATACGAAGAAAAATATTTCGAAACGCACGCTATTCTTTCTGATGCGATTCGAACCAAGTCTAAAACTAACGATTTGAACGAAAAGGTCATGCCTCAAGTTTATCATACACCGTCGGAAGATTCTGAATTGCCAATGCCGTATAAATCAGTGAAGCTACCAAAAATAAGTATTGAACCTTTTTCGGGTGAATATAAAGACTGGCCTACTTTTCGCGACATGTTCACGGGAACTGTCGATTCAAATAGAACAATAACAAATACGCAAAAGCTACATTTCAAAAAATCGTTTCTCCGGGGAGAAGCCGCGAATCTTCTCAAACATATTCAATGTTCTGAAAATAACTATGTTGAGGCTTGGTCTAGACTAGAGCAACGTTACGATCAAAAACAACTTATCGTACGGTCGTTTATCCATTCATTTCTTACGCTTCCATCATGTAATTCTGAAAATCTTCAATCACTTCGCAAAATAACTAACGGGGCTGATGAAACGGTACGGGGCCTAAACGCGTTAGACACTAACACACGTGATCCTTGGCTCATTTACCTACTCCTTCAAAAGGTAGACCAACAGACAAAAAAGTCTTGGGCTGAAGCAGTAGGTTCTCGTGATGACTGCACCATTGATGAGCTTTTAGAATTTCTTCAAACACGATGCCAATGTCTTGAAGCTTGTAGTTCTTTTTCAAATCCTAACAGCACTCGGGCTGTTCGTACGCATTTTGTGAAAACGTCTCCAAGTTGTCCAAAGTGTGAAGGAGAGCATTTACTCTCCGCATGTCAAGACTTTAAATCATTGAACATTGATTCGCGACGTGAATTCGTACGAAACCAGTCACTATGTTTCAATTGCATGCGTTCGGGACATGCCTCTTGTAACGGGAGGAATGGGATGGTCCCGCTACAAAAATTGAAAAATAATTAACTTTTAATCCATACTCAAGATTTTTAAATGATTTAATGGAAAATCAATAATATGTTAAGAAATTATTAAGTTGATCTTGAATATGAATAAAAAAATTAATTAAATTTAATGTAAATGAAATAAGAGGCTTGTTGGAGAGTGATAGAAGGTGGTTCACTAAACTAGACCAACGCTAGACGTAGTTAAGACTCAAGAAAGCAAAAGAATTGACCCAAGATGACCAAAGCCAGGAAAACCCTAAAACACAGGACAAAATTCAATTAAACTCTTGCCAACTCTCAAGCTTAAAATTATCTTCCTCATTATACTTTTTCAATTATGCAGCGAAATAGAAACAAAATCCCTATTCAGATCCAATTTCATAAAAATAATTGAGATTGTAGTCGACTGGGAAAAGTAGAAGTGTAGGAGATGCTTACGAACGTCTACTACTCGACAGTAGAAACCGATCCGAAAGATCTCCTTACTCTCTTCTCACAGTCAAGTACATCTCAACGTATGTCGGTGTAAAATACGTAAATTAAAGACACCACGGATTACTAAACCTTACGTCCGATTCGTAATCTGGCGTAGTCAGATGGTCTCAAAAGATTTCTAGGCTAGATCTCCACCTAACCTATACTATCTTGAGAATAAGTTAATCTGACTTCGGAATCACGAGAATCCATGTCGAGAGAAAATTCCAAAAAAAGTAACGTAATATTCCAAGAAGAGCCTTTAATTCCTCTACCTATTGTATCTAATAGACAGTTAAATGATCTTCGAAATCGTCCTCTAAATGAACTTCGTTATTGTAGGATCCGAAACCTATTTGTTCCATCAACTTTTAGTACCTTCTCTTGCGATAGGGCACGTCCAAGCCTGAACAAATAGGGTGACTAACATCACGCCACTGCGTCAGGTCTGCAAATTTCGCCGGGGCCGAACTCGTCGGGTCAGGGAAGTGGGTGGTGCTGCAGGGATGATAGCCGGTGTCACATCTATTAGACCTGGAGTCTTGGTATTTGTTGACTCTTTTAAATTTTAGAAAAGCTATGCTGAAAAGCAAAGGGGCCGAGAATGTTTTGAGTACGATAGTGGATCTTGGAAAAAGTGATAGAATTTGGTGGTGGAACACGAGTGTATAGAAGCTTGAGATGAAGATGACATTATCTCAAAGGATTGCCTAACCCTACCCTTCCTTTGTCCTATTTCATCCTTGAAGTTTTCTAGGACCCTATTAGTGTGGGAAATCAGATGATGTTGATTCCCCTATAGTACCTAACTTCCCTACCTAAACGATCTCTTTGGAGACTAGTCCGCCAAGAACGTTACCCTATGACACTCTCACTGGTACTGAATCTGTGTGAGAATATCCCGCAAATGTGTTAATATTGTTGAAGAAAGGAATAAGTTTCTACTTTGCTCTTACATGTTGTATAGGATTTTGCCGTTGTCGTTTCGTCTTCACATTAGGATGGCTTCAGCCACGCCTCTCCGCTACACGCCTTCAGTTATCCATGATACCTGAAATTATTTTTCAGCTCCAAGAATAAACTTCCCATGGAAACATTAGCTTCCGTCTCAACTCAACAATGATTGAAAATACTAAAAGATTTTCTTTTAATAAAAATCTATTAACAATTTTATTCATATATATATAACTAAATCTAATAATCATAAACCTCAAAAATTCCTTACTCTAATTAGAAATATTTTAAACTGTTGATTTACTATATTCAAAAAAAACTAAATCTCCAGATTAAATGATTCCAATAAGAATTATATTCTTTATTATTCAAAAAAAAAATAATTTAAACTCTCCAAAGTTATAAGTGTTCAACTATTCTTGTAAGAATTTATTTCTTCTTTACATCTTAACAAAAGACTCATAATATAAAAGTCTTCAAATATTTTATCTACATAGAAGTTGTGAAGCAACTCCTTTCTATTAGTACCAACTGAATTCTGTTGACAAAAATATTTAAAATGACGTTAATTTAAAATTTTAACTTCAGCAGACAAAAATTAAGATTTTTGTTGCTAAAGACAGAAATGTGCAAAAATGAGGATTGGTGAATTACTTCACACTCCCTCTACTACGTTGTGAACGATTCACTCCGCTGAGTAATCGTTTGTATGCGCAAAAGCCTATCTCGAAATCTCAAACGTATCCCAGAATTGTTCGCTTCCTGGATAATCTATATAAAGGCCTCTTACACTTAGTCTGTTTACACAAATTCAGGCAAGGTCGACGATTTTCGAGCCCAGATTATGAAGGACTAACAAATTCTTCCAAAACGCGGCTAATGATTCATTAGCATGATTTTTAACACGAGCTAAAACGATAGGTAAGTACCTATTTCACGCGGTATCAACAATGAGTTAAACTCAAAACAAAAATCAAAACTAAAAGTTTCGATTAATCAAAATTTAATCGCAAAATCGCGTAGGACGCCTCCACTGTTCAAAATATATCCCACCCGAATATCAAGAGAAAGAATTGTTAAAAATTTTCAAAACAATAAAAATCAAAATTTAGTTTAAATGGATCTGAAGGATCTTTGAGAATGGTGGTGGGTCCATTCAAACCTCACCTTAGCTGTAAAGAGCGTTTGGTTAGTTTTAATAAAAATTTATGTAATCAATATAAAAAATTTTAAAAATCAAAATATAGTTTATCTATAAATAAATGGTTCGACGAAGGGAGAGTGCACTCTACAATGTACAAAACCAGCTACAGATTCAGATTAGGTATGTACGTTATAAAAAAAAAATCACTTTAATAACTCTTTTCTTCATTTTCAGGGTTCGAAGTAATTGACCAAAATTCAATGGTGGGACCAGTGAGTGAATTTGTAAGTATGCCTGCTTATCAACAGACTTCAAAAAAAAAAAATTGAACTTTATTTTTAACAAAAATTTACTATCATTAAGTTTTTCAGACGGACTCCGATTGAACTCAAATCTCAATACACGAAAGTAGATTGCAAAAAAAAATGTTTAAACGCTATAACGAAATTTAGTGTAATTATCTTCAGGTAGGTACCTATATTAATAACCATAAGTTTGCGACTGATCTTAAAAATTTTTGTATCTTGTACAGATGGTTCAAGATTATTTAAGATTTAAAATCACTTGCACACTTAATCAAACTCAAAACAAAATCTTTTAATTGGCTTTTTATTTCAGCCGGTTATCAATTAACTTTACTTGAAGTTAATCCAAGTTTCCACTGGGCACAAAAAAAATGTAGGTATACAACACCTCCAGAGTCGACTTGAGTGAACTTCTTAAATTCAAATATTTTTCTTCATTATCTTTGCAGAAGGCAATTTGTACCTTAGGTACACTGAATCACTTTAGTTAAGTACACTATTTTTATTCACAATATATTGCACACGAAATTTTCTTTATATTTTTACTTTAATTTCAGATTTTATGAACTCGACCGACGGTAAGTTACTTTATGTTTTCTTTAATTTATTTTCTTTTCAGATTTTTAGACCGAATAATTTTTCCGCGAACGTAAGTAGATATGGTAAGTATGTTTCATTCAAAAAAAAACTTTAATTAATTTGACAGAATTTTGTGATAGAGTAACGTCTTTTTGAAGACGAAATTCTCACAAATTTTGATGAATATTTGTAAATATGTATTATGTAAAGATTATTTTTGTTTAACTTTATTTTTTTTGGACTTTTTCTTTTTCAGCTTTTATATTATTATTAATTTCAATATTTAATTTTTATGGAGACTTTACAAATAGAGACGATTCTATGTAATCGTACACCCAGTTTTTTTACTCAGATTTTATCATACACAATTTTTCAAGGATTATATTTCCTTGTAGAATTACACTTATGTTTTTTTTTTGTGTGTATTTTGGTATGTTTTCTATAAATTTTAATATTTTGCACTCAAATATTTATATAAGTCACCTTTATGTTCAATTATAAGTGACTGTATGAATTTTCTTAATAATTTTTCGTTTTAAAACAGATGATAATTTCTAAATTTTCTTAGGGAATCTCAGACTAAATAAAAATAAATAAGTAAATAAACTACCATACCTCAATCTTCTTAATATACAAATACTTTATTATCCACAGGATCCATAAGATGGTTTAACGAGATTTGTTGACTGCTACTAAACTGCTGCTGAGTACCAGTATTGATTTTTGACGTAGGTACTGTATCCAACGATGGTATATCATGCGGCTTTCGATCGCCGATGATCTCATATGCTGTTGTTTCCAAAATTTGCTTTATTAGATGACGTTTTATGTATTCCAATTTTAGGTCCTCCAGTAGGAACCAGATGACGCAATCCGAGTGAGGGGTTCTTTCGTGACGAAGACGCAACGAGCTTTTATGAGCCGTGTATGATTCGTATGCTCGTATTGCTGATTGAATCCCACTTGGAGCGTATCTGTTTTTGAAGATAAAAAAATGCATTAGTAAATTATAATGGCAATGTATGAATTTTTTTTTCTTTTCTATATTTTTATAAGAATTCGTTTGACGACAAACAAAAACTTCTTCAACAGCTTTTTCTAAGTTGTTATATCCAATTAGTTGTGTAATTTTTGACTTTTATCTTGTATGTAGATATGTTTTATTGTGTAATAAAGAAATTTTTCATTAGGATTTTTTTTCATTTTTACCTGGTTTTCAGATTTATTTTTGGTTTGTTCAGCTGACACGTTTTGGGGTGGAATTCTGTCTCCACGGCACTGTCGTTTTGCATAGAATTCCTCCTCCTTTGTCGAAGAATCTTTGTGGTGGATGGAAAATTCAAGAGGGTGGCTTTGCCGTGACGTATTTTAGACGGACGATCGTATGGCAATAATTTTTGTTGCATCTTTCGCTGAATCGATGCGTCCAAAAGTTTTTCCAGTCTAATATACGTGTGGCATGCGTTTTCTACAGAATATGTTTTATAAAAAGAAACGTGGAGAATGTTCCCACGTGAATTTTCATTTTTTTAGTTAATCTTTTCACATTTTTCTGTTTAATTTGTTGTTAATGATTTTTGCGTTCGTTTATAGAGCATATGCTCGCATTTTCTTTATCAAATTAATGCACCAAATAGAATAAAATTGCTTACCTTGCTTCTTAATCCACAATGTGTCGTTTTTCTGCTGTTTTATCCTCGATCCTTTTATTGCTTTTTGTTCTTTTATTGTTTTTATTTCTTTATATATTTCAATTATTCACTTTTTCTTTGTTTTAATAACTTTTACTAACTTTTATTTTATATTTTCCACTTTTTGTTCTTAGAAATTTTATATGCGTCCGACTACGTCCAATTGGTTATTGCGAATGGAACTGTTCGGCTAGTTTACGCGGCACGTTACGTTGCCAGTGCTGCTAACGCTTTATTTTTTTGGCGGTTAGGACGGTTCGATTATTTGAGATAGACTTATGTACATGAGTATTAGTCTCTGTCATTCTCATTAGATTAAGTTAAGCGATTCTCTAAATAAATTCGTCCATCTTTTTTTTCTGTTTGTATTTGTGAACGGTGTTCATGAATTTGTTTCGAGGTTCGTTGTGACTTGTTCTTGTCTGTCCAGACACTCGTTAGTTTATATGTATGTAACAATTTTTTTTCTTTAGGATTTTTGTATACATACGGACTTTTCTGCGACGTACTTCAACTATTTTTCTGCTTTATTAGGGCTGTGTTGTTTTTTCTCTTTTCTACTGATGGGGTTGTTAGCAAAATTAATTTCTTTTACGATCTATCTTTTTCTTTCTTTATTAATAGATTATGGCTAGCTAAGTGTAGTGTTCGGATGAAATGAAAGTTTGTTTTGTTTTGGGTTTGTATTTGCTGAGTAAGTATAATTTTTCCTACTTTTTATGTTTTCAGATGATATTGGTTTTATTTTTGGTAAACGCGGTAAGTATGTGTTTATGTACTTGTACACAAGTATTTATTAGACATTTATTCATGTAAGTATGTTCATTATGTAGGTATTGTTTCGAACGTTTGTTTATCAGATTGTTTATTTTATACTCAATACACAGTTATTATTTGTTACGTAATATTGACATGTTACCAATGAATTCTATCACTATACATCCGTTGAGGATTATTATTTCGTTAATTAAAACAATCAGATTTTTTTTTTTACTAGAATTTTTATACATTTTATATTTTTTTTTCATTTCAGCAGCTACGATTCTACACTATTGGTTGGACTTTTTATTTTCCTGCGCTACTGTTGGAAGTTTCGCTTTATTCTCTTTTTACTGCCTACTCCTAGGTGGTTGTTCTGTTGTTTAGGTATAAACTATATAAGAGGTTGGTGTATTAGCTGTTCCTTTTCCACAATACGGGGATGAATTTTGTGCTTTTCTATTTTCTCATAAACAACTTTACTTAAATTGGTCTCATACAGAATGGGATTTTTCGATTTTATGAGAATATTTCGTGTGTAGGGAAAATTTTTAAGTTGGTTCGATTTCCTGTATTATAACATGTGTCACTCAAGCAGTATGAATATTCTAGATGAATTTCACTAGTATGCTTTATGGGATAGAGAAATGGATTTTCCTACAAAACATCCTCAATGTCCCTAGTGCCAACAGGTACATTGATGATGGAAACGAAAATCGTTCGTTATGTCTCAACAAAATATATGTACTTCTCATATAACTTCAGAAAATTAATTGCTACCCACGACCCTTTTGCGTCTCATGCACAGGCTGAGCAGCTGGCTATGACACTTGTCAAAGCAAAAAAAAATATAAATTACACAAAAGAATTTGCCGATGGCTCCTTCAGTTGCTTCATTTACGTAGGTCTTTGGTGTGAACTACAGATTCAAAGCCGTTCGCGTCTTTGACCTTGTATAGGTTGTTACCTACAATTTTCGTAACTTTGGTCTTCACGAACTTTGGACACAATTTAGCGTTACGATGTTTGCTCGCATCGCTCAAAACAAAATTTCGACGAAACACGTCGTCGCCTATATTAAAAGTAACTACTCGGCTACGAAGATTATATACTTTTTCGTAGCTATCATGTGCTTGATTAAGAGCAGTCTTGAGGTAAGCATGGAGAATGTTCATCCTTGCCGTTTTGGGTAACCAGTCAATTTCGGACTGGTTAAGTCCTCCAAGTTTTCTCAATAGCGAATAGTCAGCCCCATGCTCTATCATGCGTTGGCCAAATAAGGCTTCATACGGGGTCATGCCAATAGCGCTATGTGAGGATGTGCGTAAAGCACTGCTAATAAAGGATAGATGCTCATCCCAATTGAGTTGTTTCGTGTCAATATAAGCTCGAATCGCACTGAAAATAGAGCGGTTGACTCGCTCGCTCGCGTTCGCTTGTGGGGAATATGCAGCGGTTTTCACGTGATTTATCCCAAAATTCTCTAAAAATGTTTTAAAGTCGTTACTAATAAACTGCGAACCATTATCAGACAGTAAACTCTCTGGAACTCCAAATATCAAGAAAATGTCATCCACTAAAAATTTCACTACTTCTGAAGTAGTAGCCTTTTTCAATGGTTTAATGAATACGAATTTTGTTAGCTGATCTAACGCGATTATGATGAAGGTGTTACCTCTTCTAGATCTAGGATATGGTCCTAGGAAATCTATATACATGTGTTGAAATGGTCTTTCAACTTCAAAACCTTTACCCATTTCGGTTCTAAGAACAGAATTTGGCGCTTTAGTAGTTTTGCATACTTCACAATTATTCACATACATTTTTACTTGTGCAGCCATTGCTGGCCAGTAAAATTGGTTACGGAGACGATGCAAGGTCTTGGTGATACCACCATGCGCTGCCTCAGGTGGGCAATGAGCCGCAATTATCAAACTTTCGCCCAGCTGCGATGGGATCCAAATCTTCCAAGCTAAATCGTCTTGAACTGGATTACCTGTTACGTGCCTGACTTTCTTGTAAATGAAACCATCAGATACTTGCAAGTCAGGGAGACGGTCTTTATTTTTATTAATGTGTTCCACGATTTGAAGGTATTCTTCCGACTTGAAAGACGGATCCTTTAAATCAAGATGTAACACTTTAGATGGACTTGAATTTTCGATGGGCATTTCCAGGGAAGACAAACGTAAGGCCTCCACTTCATGCACTCTAGACAGGGCATCAGGCACAGCGTTTAACGTACCTTTTCTATGCTCCACCGAAAACTCGAAGCTTTGAAGCTTCAAACTCCATCGAGCTAGACGTCCGGTTGGGTCTTTGAGACTCATCAACCATCTCAGGCTTGCATGATCAGTGATCACCAAGAACCTGTAACCTTCAATGTATGGTCTGAATTTGTATATGCCTTTAACGGCAGCGAGACATTCGCGTTCAGTGACAGAGTAGTTGCGTTGTGCACTGTTTAGTTTTTGCGAATAGTAATAAATGGGAAATTCTGCGCCAGTCTCATCTCTTTGACACAGAACACACCCGATTCCAGTGGCTGAAGCGTCGCATAAAATCACGAATTGCTTACTGAAATCGGGGTTACGAAGAACTGGCGCAGAAGTCAAAGCTACCTTAAGCTTGTTGAACGCTTCTACCGCCTGTTCGTCGAACTCAAACTTGTTTTTTTTCTTTAGTGTGTCGGACATCGGTCCGGCTACCTCAGAAAAATTCTCGATGAATCGCCGGTACCAACCAGCCATTCCAAGGAATCGACGTACTTGACGTACAGTCGTTGGTACCGGGAAATCGAGAATTGCAGAAATTTTGGACGGGTCTGCTTTGAGGCAGCCACGCCCTACGACATAACCTAAGTATTGAAGTTCTTCGAAGCAAAAGCGTGACTTCTCCACATTTATTGTAAGTCCAGCTTCGTCTAACTTCCTTGCTACAATTTCTAAAACGGAAACATGTTCCTCAAACGTTTTTGATATGACCAACAGGTCATCTAAATAGATAAAAACTTGATCTCTCAAGTTGGACGGGATAACTTTATTCATTAAGTTTGTCAAACTCTGAGCGGCGTTGGAAAGTCCAAACGGCATCACCTTGAACTGATACAATGGACGGCCTGGAATTGAAAACGCAGTTTTCTCCCTCGACATCTTCTCCAACGGTACTTGCCAGTACGCGTCTTTCAAATCCACGCTAGAAATATAGCGTGTCTCTGAAAGTCGTGCTAACAAACCTTCTATGTGCCCAATTGGACTCGCATCCTTCTTTGTAACGGAATTGACTTTCCGAAAGTCCAAGCACATTCTATTTTTGCCGGGTTTTCTCACCAGCACAACTGGTGAGGACCATGGGCTTGAACTTTCTTCAATCACTCCCAAAGAAATCATGCGGTCCACTTCGGCGTACACCAAGGCTTGTATCGCTGGAGAGATAGGGTAATGCCGTTGCTTAATGGGCAACGCATCGCCAGTATCAATGATATGTTCCATGAGGTGTGTTCGTCCGAGCCCCCGCTCAGCGAATGACGGAAAAAGTTCTACAGTGTTTTTCAACACAACGGACTGTTCTGCAGTTAGCTCACATTCAGAGAAATTAGGTTTCTCTGGAGTTAACTCAGAAATAGATTCTTTAAACGGAATTATATGAGGCGCAATCTCAAAGATGGCCCAAAAATTTACTCCCAGGTAGAGTTTCTGCGTCAAAGATGGTACTATGAATAGATCGAGAGGATGTGTTTTGCCGTTAAAAGAAATTTTCGTTTTCACTACTCCTACTACTGGTTGTTGTTTGCCGTCAGCAGTAGATATATTGGTAGTGAATTTTTGAAACGTGATGTTTTTATTTTCCAAAATTTCTAACGCTCCTTTGCCTAAGCAACTAACACTTGCTCCTGAATCGAGCAAACCGTACCACTCTTCTTCGAATAATTCTACCTGAACGTAAGGACGGGGATCGTCCTTATAATTAGACAATTTTGTCGAAGATACTACTTTATAGATTTTACGTTTGTTGGTGAATTTAGTTCTCAAAGCTTCTATTTTCTTTAAATGATTAGGGTAAGTATAGATTCTCTTTCTAGCTATATTGTATTCAATTTGCCTTTGATGTAAGGACTTTAACGGTCTAAGTCTAGGAATTCTAGCATTAGTGGATGGTGTTTTCAAGATATTTCCAGTTTCAGGGTTCTTTAAGATGGTTATTTTATCAGATTTTTCTAAGTTTATAGAGGACTCCCCGAGTTGCCCATCTTGGCCAACTCCCTCTCGGTTGAATGTTGGCTCGTTGACGAGTTTCCCGGACACATTTTACAATTGGGTGACAGAACCTCAGGTTTGCCACAACGATAACAAAATATTCTTCGCTGTAAATCAGCACAATCTCTAAACGTATGACCTATTTTTAAACAATTCCAGCATTTGACGTTATCTGAAATTGGTTTTGATTCGCGGTTCCTATTATGATGGAAAGCTTCGACGGCAGTAGACATTTCTAATGATTGAGAATCAGTTTGAACCTCGATTTCGTGGACTAGTTTTCTCGGAGGGTTGTTATAAATTGGAGGTGCTCTAGGTCTCATTGGATCATGTTGAGCCAAAAATCTCTCCATATCCCGACAAGTGAAAACTAAATCTGCTAGTCGAGTTGATTTAAACGTCAATAATAATTCTCCCATGCGTCTGCGGACGTTTTGTTTAATTATTTCTGCTAGCTCCTCATTAGGCCTCGGATTTTTCATCCGCGAATTAATCTTCAGAATGGCATCATAAAACGAGTCAAAGCTTTCGCCTGGAGCTTGTTTTCTTTCCGCCATTTGTCTAGACAACTCTGAATCGGTCTGAATTTTCGATGGGCATTTCCAGGGAAGACAAACGTAAGGCCTCCACTTCATGCACTCTAGACAGGGCATCAGGCACAGCGTTTAACGTACCTTTTCTATGCTCCACCGAAAACTCGAAGCTTTGAAGCTTCAAACTCCATCGAGCTAGACGTCCGGTTGGGTCTTTGAGACTCATCAACCATCTCAGGCTTGCATGATCAGTGATCACCAAGAACCTGTAACCTTCAATGTATGGTCTGAATTTGTATATGCCTTTAACGGCAGCGAGACATTCGCGTTCAGTGACAGAGTAGTTGCGTTGTGCACTGTTTAGTTTTTGCGAATAGTAATAAATGGGAAATTCTGCGCCAGTCTCATCTCTTTGACACAGAACACACCCGATTCCAGTGGCTGAAGCGTCGCATAAAATCACGAATTGCTTACTGAAATCGGGGTTACGAAGAACTGGCGCAGAAGTCAAAGCTACCTTAAGCTTGTTGAACGCTTCTACCGCCTGTTCGTCGAACTCAAACTTGTTTTTTTTCTTTAGTGTGTCGGACATCGGTCCGGCTACCTCAGAAAAATTCTCGATGAATCGCCGGTACCAACCAGCCATTCCAAGGAATCGACGTACTTGACGTACAGTCGTTGGTACCGGGAAATCGAGAATTGCAGAAATTTTGGACGGGTCTGCTTTGAGGCAGCCACGCCCTACGACATAACCTAAGTATTGAAGTTCTTCGAAGCAAAAGCGTGACTTCTCCACATTTATTGTAAGTCCAGCTTCGTCTAACTTCCTTGCTACAATTTCTAAAACGGAAACATGTTCCTCAAACGTTTTTGATATGACCAACAGGTCATCTAAATAGATAAAAACTTGATCTCTCAAGTTGGACGGGATAACTTTATTCATTAAGTTTGTCAAACTCTGAGCGGCGTTGGAAAGTCCAAACGGCATCACCTTGAACTGATACAATGGACGGCCTGGAATTGAAAACGCAGTTTTCTCCCTCGACATCTTCTCCAACGGTACTTGCCAGTACGCGTCTTTCAAATCCACGCTAGAAATATAGCGTGTCTCTGAAAGTCGTGCTAACAAACCTTCTATGTGCCCAATTGGACTCGCATCCTTCTTTGTAACGGAATTGACTTTCCGAAAGTCCAAGCACATTCTATTTTTGCCGGGTTTTCTCACCAGCACAACTGGTGAGGACCATGGGCTTGAACTTTCTTCAATCACTCCCAAAGAAATCATGCGGTCCACTTCGGCGTACACCAAGGCTTGTATCGCTGGAGAGATAGGGTAATGCCGTTGCTTAATGGGCAACGCATCGCCAGTATCAATGATATGTTCCATGAGGTGTGTTCGTCCGAGCCCCCGCTCAGCGAATGACGGAAAAAGTTCTACAGTGTTTTTCAACACAACGGACTGTTCTGCAGTTAGCTCACATTCAGAGAAATTAGGTTTCTCTGGAGTTAACTCAGAAATAGATTCTTTAAACGGAATTATATGAGGCGCAATCTCAAAGATGGCCCAAAAATTTACTCCCAGGTAGAGTTTCTGCGTCAAAGATGGTACTATGAATAGATCGAGAGGATGTGTTTTGCCGTTAAAAGAAATTTTCGTTTTCACTACTCCTACTACTGGTTGTTGTTTGCCGTCAGCAGTAGATATATTGGTAGTGAATTTTTGAAACGTGATGTTTTTATTTTCCAAAATTTCTAACGCTCCTTTGCCTAAGCAACTAACACTTGCTCCTGAATCGAGCAAACCGTACCACTCTTCTTCGAATAATTCTACCTGAACGTAAGGACGGGGATCGTCCTTATAATTAGACAATTTTGTCGAAGATACTACTTTATAGATTTTACGTTTGTTGGTGAATTTAGTTCTCAAAGCTTCTATTTTCTTTAAATGATTAGGGTAAGTATAGATTCTCTTTCTAGCTATATTGTATTCAATTTGCCTTTGATGTAAGGACTTTAACGGTCTAAGTCTAGGAATTCTAGCATTAGTGGATGGTGTTTTCAAGATATTTCCAGTTTCAGGGTTCTTTAAGATGGTTATTTTATCAGATTTTTCTAAGTTTATAGAGGACTCCCCGAGTTGCCCATCTTGGCCAACTCCCTCTCGGTTGAATGTTGGCTCGTTGACGAGTTTCCCGGACACATTTTACAATTGGGTGACAGAACCTCAGGTTTGCCACAACGATAACAAAATATTCTTCGCTGTAAATCAGCACAATCTCTAAACGTATGACCTATTTTTAAACAATTCCAGCATTTGACGTTATCTGAAATTGGTTTTGATTCGCGGTTCCTATTATGATGGAAAGCTTCGACGGCAGTAGACATTTCTAATGATTGAGAATCAGTTTGAACCTCGATTTCGTGGACTAGTTTTCTCGGAGGGTTGTTATAAATTGGAGGTGCTCTAGGTCTCATTGGATCATGTTGAGCCAAAAATCTCTCCATATCCCGACAAGTGAAAACTAAATCTGCTAGTCGAGTTGATTTAAACGTCAATAATAATTCTCCCATGCGTCTGCGGACGTTTTGTTTAATTATTTCTGCTAGCTCCTCATTAGGCCTCGGATTTTTCATCCGCGAATTAATCTTCAGAATGGCATCATAAAACGAGTCAAAGCTTTCGCCTGGAGCTTGTTTTCTTTCCGCCATTTGTCTAGACAACTCTGAATCGGTCTCCAGACTACGATACTGCTCAATAAGCGCTAGTTTCAGCGCTGCCCAAGATGAATACGGGTTGTTTTTCATGTACATCCAGTACCACACCTCTACCGTTCCGCTCACAAAATGGTGGAAATTGAGTACAATCTCTTCCCAAGATGCCCCGTAGCTATCCTTTACCCGATCAAGTCGGAAAAGGAATTCGTCTACCGGCATATTTTTGGCATTGTAAACTATGCCCCATTTGTGGTAATGTGGAGAACGTATAAATGATGTCGCTGGTGACGGTGCTGGAGCTCTCACATTTCTATTTATCGACGTATTGTCGAACTGTATTTGATCTAGTCTTTCATAGAAATTTGGGTCGTATCTACGAGAAGGTTCAGCTCTAGGTGGAGTTACGTTGCGTCTTGGCCACTCCCTAGGGAATTCCGGTAGGTTGTTTCGGTTGGTATCAACTCTAGGTGGAGTGCCATTTCGCCTTTGTCTTTCACCTAATGCTTCCCTGACCGCTTCTCTTAATCTTTCGTGAGGTATTTCTCTTGCTCTTTCTCTTGATGTCTCTTGATTGTTGTTTCTAGTTATTACTTCTGGATTTGGTTCTCTTCTTACGTTGTAATTGCGTGTATCAGGTGTTGGAAGGTCACATAAGGGTACAGCAGCAGCAGTTGGACGAGTTAATTCGCTCATTTGGGTTATAGCGTTCTTGACTGCTAAATCCACTCTTTCCAAAATTTGCTTTTGGCTCTGGGCTAAAGTTTCTTGCAAATTTTTGCGATCTTCTGCCCTGTTGAGTCCAATGGTTGCTAAAGCTATCTCCTTAATGTAATCCTCCCACCTGTCAGCTTGTTGGTCTAAAGTATCGTCTTGACCACCTTCGGGTGTCAAATGTCTCGACAAATCGACTAAAGGTACATCCTCGTCGTTAGCTCGTTCTGTGTGTGATGGTCCCGCCGTATCTTCAACATGACTTGCATCTGCCACTGCGTTATTATCCATCGTCATGTTGTGATACATGTCGAGGTTTTTTCTGTAACGCGTATTGTGCGGTTCCGGTGTTGCTGGAACAGGTACTCTGCTTAGTGTCGGTGGTTTGAGAGGTCTACCTCCCTTTTTCTTTTCGGTTGAACCGTTTTTGTTTTTATTAACCATCGTGTTTAGTGTAATAGCCGATAAAATGTATTATAAGAAGAATAAAGTTTTGTATTTAAGAACCTATAAAAAAAAAATTAATAAATGCTTACAAAAGTTATACCTATTCTATGCTATTTCTAGCTTACAAAAAAAAAATTCTTAACTAATCTTACTACCTATGTATATTACTTCAAAAAAAAACTAATTATAACCTATTATCTAAATTTCTATATTCAAAATCAAAATACCTATTTCTTACTATCTAAATTTATATACCTAAATCTTATTATCTATGCTTACTACCTATATCTTACTATCTAAATCTTACTAACTATCTTACTAACTAACTTAACCTACTTCTTTTCTAGGGTAAACCCTCTAAATGTAACTAGATACCAAAATTATTTAACTTCAAAATCTCAATATCCAAAAATTTCTCAAAAATTCTAAACTATATATTGAAAATAAACTAAATCTATATTTAATCAAAAAAAAAAAAAATTTTTGATCACCAAAACCGAATTACTATATCTAAGTACTCAAAAAAAAAATTTACTCAAAAAAAAACTTAAATCATAAACCGTATATACTAAATAAGTGCCCCAGGCAAAATTAACTCTAAAATGTATCTAAAAATAAGTGTCACCAGACAAAACTAAATCTAAATTTGTGCCACCAGGCAATACTAAATGCTTGATTTCTCAAAATAAGTGCCACCAGGCATAACTCAAAATACTAAATAATTGTGCCACCAGGCAAACTAAATAAATCAAAACGCTCAAAAACTAAATTTCTAGATACGCCACCAGGCAAACTAAATTTCTAAATCCATGAGTTTATTTTTCAAGTAAACTCACTCTTACTAAATATTATCAAAATCAAAAATCAAAATAATTTTCTCAAAAATAAATTTTACTTAAAATTTCTCAAAATTTTCTCAAAACTTCTCTAATCATTGCTAGTTTCGAGACGTGACTGAAGCTTCCCTGTGTATCAGAAACAACTCCGCAACAACATGAGAGATTCTTCATTCCATACTTCACAATACCACAAAAAAAAATTAAAACACTTTCTATACTTGACTCGTAAAAATTTTATCTCGCATCTCTTATCAGACTACTTTGGTTCACAATTTTCCCTGCTGCTACTGACCTAGGGAAGTAATACCATCCCCTAGCGGACATCAGACCAAAACTGTATCATCAAAAATACTAATTCGATTTGCTTAATAAAACTTCTAACTATTCTTTTCGAAGTGTAGTAAAACTCAAAAATTTTCAGATAACTCGTTGTTTGAAATTGGTTGTTCTTTTATATAGCCGTCGTTATTTGGCTTGCGCTGCAGACGTGAACAGGAATAAATCGACCATTCACCGGACGTAGTTGCAAACAACTAAACAGATTAAAAAGAGATTTTAGTTTCAGGATTATGAATGGCTTTCATGAGAAGCAACGGACTACTGGACGAATAACATATCCAATACGGACATCCCTATGTAAACTAACCTTACTGAAAACTAATTATCGAATGTTCAGAGAGTGGAGTGGATTTTTGACAGGTTGTCGCTACAGACGTAATCAGGAAATGAGTTCAACTAAATACCGGCCGACACTTAAGTCATCAAACCATCCGATGTTGAATCTCCTAAACATTACCAACTCCATAAAAAAAAATGACTTAATCGATTCAGACTGACGTTTGAACAAATTTGCTATATCATCAAAATACTACACTTCAAAAAAGTTACTAAAAAAAAATCTATCAAAAAAAATAAATTTTTCAAAAAAAACTATCAAAAATTACTCGAGCCCCACACGTTCGGGCGCCATTATGTAACGGGAGGAATGGGATGGTCCCGCTACAAAAATTGAAAAATAATTAACTTTTAATCCATACTCAAGATTTTTAAACGATTTAATGGAAAATCAATAATATGTTAAGAAATTATTAAGTTGATCTTGAATATGAATAAAAAAATTAATTAAATTTAATGTAAATGAAATAAGAGGCTTGTTGGAGAGTGATAGAAGGTGGTTCACTAAACTAGACCAACGCTAGACGTAGTTAAGACTCAAGAAAGCAAAAGAATTGACCCAAGATGACCAAAGCCAGGAAAACCCTAAAACACAGGACAAAATTCAATTAAACTCTTGCCAACTCTCAAGCTTAAAATTATCTTCCTCATTATACTTTTTCAATTATGCAGCGAAATAGAAACAAAATCCCTATTCAGATCCAATTTCATAAAAATAATTGAGATTGTAGTCGACTGGGAAAAGTAGAAGTGTAGGAGATGCTTACGAACGTCTACTACTCGACAGTAGAAACCGATCCGAAAGATCTCCTTACTCTCTTCTCACAGTCAAGTACATCTCAACGTATGTCGGTGTAAAATACGTAAATTAAAGACACCACGGATTACTAAACCTTACGTCCGATTCGTAATCTGGCGTAGTCAGATGGTCTCAAAAGATTTCTAGGCTAGATCTCCACCTAACCTATACTATCTTGAGAATAAGTTAATCTGACTTCGGAATCACGAGAATCCATGTCGAGAGAAAATTCCAAAAAAAGTAACGTAATATTCCAAGAAGAGCCTTTAATTCCTCTACCTATTGTATCTAATAGACAGTTAAATGATCTTCGAAATCGTCCTCTAAATGAACTTCGTTATTGTAGGATCCGAAACCTATTTGTTCCATCAACTTTTAGTACCTTCTCTTGCGATAGGGCACGTCCAAGCCTGAACAAATAGGGTGACTAACATCACGCCGCTGCGTCAGGTCTGCAAATTTCGCCGGGGCCGAACTCGTCGGGTCAGGGAAGTGGGTGGTGCTGCAGGGATGATAGCCGGTGTCACATCTATTAGACCTGGAGTCTTGGTATTTGTTGACTCTTTTAAATTTTAGAAAAGCTATGCTGAAAAGCAAAGGGGCCGAGAATGTTTTGAGTACGATAGTGGATCTTGGAAAAAGTGATAGAATTTGGTGGTGGAACACGAGTGTATAGAAGCTTGAGATGAAGATGACATTATCTCAAAGGATTGCCTAACCCTACCCTTCCTTTGTCCTATTTCATCCTTGAAGTTTTCTAGGACCCTATTAGTGTGGGAGATCAGATGATGTTGATTCCCCTATAGTACCTAACTTCCCTACCTAAACGATCTCTTTGGAGACTAGTCCGCCAAGAACGTTACCCTATGACACTCTCACTGGTACTGAATCTGTGTGAGAATATCCCGCAAATGTGTTAATATTGTTGAAGAATGGAATAAGTTTCTACTTTGCTCTTACATGTTGTATAGGATTTTGCCGTTGTCGTTTCGTCTTCACATTAGGATGGCTTCAGCCACGCCTCTCCGCTACACGCCTTCAGTTATCCATGATACCTGAAATTATTTTTCAGCTCCAAGAATAAACTTCCCATGGAAACATTAGCTTCCGTCTCAACTCAACAATGATTGAAAATACTAAAAGATTTTCTTTTAATAAAAATCTATTAACAATTTTATTCATATATATATAACTAAATCTAATAATCATAAACCTCAAAAATTCCTTACTCTAATTAGAAATATTTTAAACTGTTGATTTACTATATTCAAAAAAAACTAAATCTCCAGATTAAATGATTCCAATAAGAATTATATTCTTTATTATTCAAAAAAAAAAATAATTTAAACTCTCCAAAGTTATAAGTGTTCAACTATTCTTGTAAGAATTTATTTCTTCTTTACATCTTAACAAAAGACTCATAATATAAAAGTCTTCAAATATTTTATCTACATAGAAGTTGTGAAGCAACTCCTTTCTATTAGTACCAACTGAATTCTGTTGACAAAAATATTTAAAATGACGTTAATTTAAAATTTTAACTTCAGCAGACAAAAATTAAGATTTTTGTTGCTAAAGACAGAAATGTGCAAAAATGAGGATTGGTGAATTACTTCACACTCCCTCTACTACGTTGTGAACGATTCACTCCGCTGAGTAATCGTTTGTATGCGCAAAAGCCTATCTCGAAATCTCAAACGTATCCCAGAATTGTTCGCTTCCTGGATAATCTATATAAAGGCCTCTTACACTTAGTCTGTTTACACAAATTCAGGCAAGGTCGACGATTTTCGAGCCCAGATTATGAAGGACTAACAAATTCTTCCAAAACGCGGCTAATGATTCATTAGCATGATTTTTAACACGAGCTAAAACGATAGGTAAGTACCTATTTCACGCGGTATCAACAATGAGTTAAACTCAAAACAAAAATCAAAACTAAAAGTTTCGATTAATCAAAATTTAATCGCAAAATCGCGTAGGACGCCTCCACTGTTCAAAATATATCCCACCCGAATATCAAGAGAAAGAATTGTTAAAAATTTTCAAAACAATAAAAATCAAAATTTAGTTTAAATGGATCTGAAGGATCTTTGAGAATGGTGGTGGGTCCATTCAAACCTCACCTTAGCTGTAAAGAGCGTTTGGTTAGTTTTAATAAAAATTTATGTAATCAATATAAAAAATTTTAAAAATCAAAATATAGTTTATCTATAAATAAATGGTTCGACGAAGGGAGAGTGCACTCTACAATGTACAAAACCAGCTACAGATTCAGATTAGGTATGTACGTTATAAAAAAAAAATCACTTTAATAACTCTTTTCTTCATTTTCAGGGTTCGAAGTAATTGACCAAAATTCAATGGTGGGACCAGTGAGTGAATTTGTAAGTATGCCTGCTTATCAACAGACTTCAAAAAAAAAAAAATTGAACTTTATTTTTAACAAAAATTTACTATCATTAAGTTTTTCAGACGGACTCCGATTGAACTCAAATCTCAATACACGAAAGTAGATTGCAAAAAAAAATGTTTAAACGCTATAACGAAATTTAGTGTAATTATCTTCAGGTAGGTACCTATATTAATAACCATAAGTTTGCGACTGATCTTAAAAATTTTTGTATCTTGTACAGATGGTTCAAGATTATTTAAGATTTAAAATCACTTGCACACTTAATCAAACTCAAAACAAAATCTTTTAATTGGCTTTTTATTTCAGCCGGTTATCAATTAACTTTACTTGAAGTTAATCCAAGTTTCCACTGGGCACAAAAAAAATGTAGGTATACAACACCTCCAGAGTCGACTTGAGTGAACTTCTTAAATTCAAATATTTTTCTTCATTATCTTTGCAGAAGGCAATTTGTACCTTAGGTACACTGAATCACTTTAGTTAAGTACACTATTTTTATTCACAATATATTGCACACGAAATTTTCTTTATATTTTTACTTTAATTTCAGATTTTATGAACTCGACCGACGGTAAGTTACTTTATGTTTTCTTTAATTTATTTTCTTTTCAGATTTTTAGACCGAATAATTTTTCCGCGAACGTAAGTAGATATGGTAAGTATGTTTCATTCAAAAAAAAACTTTAATTAATTTGACAGAATTTTGTGATAGAGTAACGTCTTTTTGAAGACGAAATTCTCACAAATTTTGATGAATATTTGTAAATATGTATTATGTAAAGATTATTTTTGTTTAACTTTATTTTTTTTGGACTTTTTCTTTTTCAGCTTTTATATTATTATTAATTTCAATATTTAATTTTTATGGAGACTTTACAAATAGAGACGATTCTATGTAATCGTACACCCAGTTTTTTTACTCAGATTTTATCATACACAATTTTTCAAGGATTATATTTCCTTGTAGAATTACACTTATGTTTTTTTTTTTGTGTGTATTTTGGTATGTTTTCTATAAATTTTAATATTTTGCACTCAAATATTTATATAAGTCACCTTTATGTTCAATTATAAGTGACTGTATGAATTTTCTTAATAATTTTTCGTTTTAAAACAGATGATAATTTCTAAATTTTCTTAGGGAATCTCAGACTAAATAAAAATAAATAAGTAAATAAACTACCATACCTCAATCTTCTTAATATACAAATACTTTATTATCCACAGGATCCATAAGATGGTTTAACGAGATTTGTTGACTGCTACTAAACTGCTGCTGAGTACCAGTATTGATTTTTGACGTAGGTACTGTATCCAACGATGGTATATCATGCGGCTTTCGATCGCCGATGATCTCATATGCTGTTGTTTCCAAAATTTGCTTTATTAGATGACGTTTTATGTATTCCAATTTTAGGTCCTCCAGTAGGAACCAGATGACGCAATCCGAGTGAGGGGTTCTTTCGTGACGAAGACGCAATGAGCTTTTATGAGCCGTGTATGATTCGTATGCTCGTATTGCTGATTGAATCCCACTCGGAGCGTATCTGTTTTTGAAGATAAAAAAATGCATTAGTAAATTATAATGGCAATGTATGAATTTTTTTTTCTTTTCTATATTTTTATAAGAATTCGTTTGACGACAAACAAAAACTTCTTCAACAGCTTTTTCTAAGTTGTTATATCCAATTAGTTGTGTAATTTTTGACTTTTATCTTGTATGTAGATATGTTTTATTGTGTAATAAAGAAATTTTTCATTAGGATTTTTTTTCATTTTTACCTGGTTTTCAGATTTATTTTTGGTTTGTTCAGCTGACACGTTTTGGGGTGGAATTCTGTCTCCACGGCACTGTCGTTTTGCATAGAATTCCTCCTCCTTTGTCGAAGAATCTTTGTGGTGGATGGAAAATTCAAGAGGGTGGCTTTGCCGTGACGTATTTTAGACGGACGATCGTATGGCAATAATTTTTGTTGCATCTTTCGCTGAATCGATGCGTCCAAAAGTTTTTCCAGTCTAATATACGTGTGGCATGCGTTTTCTACAGAATATGTTTTATAAAAAGAAACGTGGAGAATGTTCCCACGTGAATTTTCATTTTTTTAGTTAATCTTTTCACATTTTTCTGTTTAATTTGTTGTTAATGATTTTTGCGTTCGTTTATAGAGCATATGCTCGCATTTTCTTTATCAAATTAATGCACCAAATAGAATAAAATTGCTTACCTTGCTTCTTAATCCACAATGTGTCGTTTTTCTGCTGTTTTATCCTCGATCCTTTTATTGCTTTTTGTTCTTTTATTGTTTTTATTTCTTTATATATTTCAATTATTCACTTTTTCTTTGTTTTAATAACTTTTACTAACTTTTATTTTATATTTTCCACTTTTTGTTCTTAGAAATTTTATATGCGTCCGACTACGTCCAATTGGTTATTGCGAATGGAACTGTTCGGCTAGTTTACGCGGCACGTTACGTTGCCAGTGCTGCTAACGCTTTATTTTTTTGGCGGTTAGGACGGTTCGATTATTTGAGATAGACTTATGTACATGAGTATTAGTCTCTGTCATTCTCATTAGATTAAGTTAAGCGATTCTCTAAATAAATTCGTCCATCTTTTTTTTCTGTTTGTATTTGTGAACGGTGTTCATGAATTTGTTTCGAGGTTCGTTGTGACTTGTTCTTGTCTGTCCAGACACTCGTTAGTTTATATGTATGTAACAATTTTTTTTCTTTAGGATTTTTGTATACATACGGACTTTTCTGCGACGTACTTCAACTATTTTTCTGCTTTATTAGGGCTGTGTTGTTTTTTCTCTTTTCTACTGATGGGGTTGTTAGCAAAATTAATTTCTTTTACGATCTATCTTTTTCTTTCTTTATTAATAGATTATGGCTAGCTAAGTGTAGTGTTCGGATGAAATGAAAGTTTGTTTTGTTTTGGGTTTGTATTTGCTGAGTAAGTATAATTTTTCCTACTTTTTATGTTTTCAGATGATATTGGTTTTATTTTTGGTAAACGCGGTAAGTATGTGTTTATGTACTTGTACACAAGTATTTATTAGACATTTATTCATGTAAGTATGTTCATTATGTAGGTATTGTTTCGAACGTTTGTTTATCAGATTGTTTATTTTATACTCAATACACAGTTATTATTTGTTACGTAATATTGACATGTTACCAATGAATTCTATCACTATACATCCGTTGAGGATTATTATTTCGTTAATTAAAACAATCAGATTTTTTTTTTTACTAGAATTTTTATACATTTTATATTTTTTTTTTCATTTCAGCAGCTACGATTCTACACTATTGGTTGGACTTTTTATTTTCCTGCGCTACTGTTGGAAGTTTCGCTTTATTCTCTTTTTACTGCCTACTCCTAGGTGGTTGTTCTGTTGTTTAGGTATAAACTATATAAGAGGTTGGTGTATTAGCTGTTCCTTTTCCACAATACGGGGATGAATTTTGTGCTTTTCTATTTTCTCATAAACAACTTTACTTAAATTGGTCTCATACAGAATGGGATTTTTCGATTTTATGAGAATATTTCGTGTGTAGGGAAAATTTTTAAGTTGGTTCGATTTCCTGTATTATAACATGTGTCACTCAAGCAGTATGAATATTCTAGATGAATTTCACTAGTATGCTTTATGGGATAGAGAAATGGATTTTCCTACACTCTAACAATTGCCGCCTCACAGTTCGTTGCCACGTATGCCAATCTCGCCACCATTCTCTTCTTCATTTGCCTCAATCTCAAAACAGTCTTCAATCGTCAAATCAAAATTCAAATCATAATTCAAATCTCCATTCAAATAAAAATTCAAATACAGTCTTGAATTCAAATCGTCAATTCGACAATCCAAATTCTTATGTTCAAAATCAATCGCCATCTTCTTCAAATTCATTCATCGTTCATCATTCAAGCTCATTCAACCCAAAGCAACATGTTTCTACAATTCTTCCGACAGCTATAGCTCGTATTCAGGACAGGGAAGGCAATTATCAAACTGTACGTGTTCTACTCGACTCAGGTTCGCAGGTGTCATTTATAACCGAGCGAGTAGCTCAAAGATTAAGACTTCCTCGAAACCGTATGAGAATTCCTATAGTAGGAATTGCGTCAAAATCTGCTGGAGTTACCAATGGGTTAGTCAATCTTAACGTTGTTTCATGTTACAATTCCGAATCTATTGATCTCAGTTGCTTCGTTTTACGAGAGATCACTTCTTCGCTTCCGCCACTATCAATCGACCAAATTCCGCAAAATCTTTTTTCGCAAAATCTCGCTGATCCTAGATATTATGAACCAGGTCCTATCGACATTTTAATAGGAGCGGACAGAGTTTTCAATATCATTCAAGGAGCTGCTAAAATTGTAGGAGGAGGCAGTCTTACTTCGATTCCAACCATTTTTGGATGGGTCATAGCTGGTTATCATTCACAGTACTCACCAGTGAGATCAGAAATTCAAACATTTTCCACTCGGGTAGATCATGATCAAGAATTTGATCTTGAAAAATTCTGGCGAATTGAAGAAGTATCCTATGAACAGCCACTGTCTCAAGAGGAACAGTTGGCTGAAGCCAATTTTGTCAACACTCATTCTCGTCGCCATGATGGCAAATATGAAGTTCAACTTCCGTTTAAACCTTCAACCAAACTCGATTTCGGAGATTCGCTCGGCACAGCATTAACTCGTTTTCATTCAATTGAAAGAAAATTGAATTCAAACCCAAATCTCAAATTAGAATACACAAAATTCATGAACGAATACATTTCACTCGGGCATATGGAAGAAATACCTTGCAATGAAATTACAAAATCAAGCAATTCTAACTACTATTTGCCTCATCATGCCATATTCAAGGTGGATAGTAGCACGACGAAAACTCGAATTGTTTTTGACGCATCTGCGAAAAATCGATCATTCAAATCGCTTAATGAAACTCTTCTCGTCGGTCCAACAATCCAGCGCGACATATTTTCAATCTGTCATGCTATCTCATAACAGGAGATATAGAGAAAATGTACAGGCAGATCTGGGTCGCTCGAAAACACACAGACTTTCAGCGGATTGTCTGGCGTGAGAGCACTAAGGAAACTTTAAAACATTTTCGTCTGCTAACCGTTACGTACGGAACATCTGCTGCTCCATTTTTGGCTGTCAGAGTCCTGCAACAATTAGGTGCAGATTCCGCAAAAACACATCCGCGAGCTTCAAAGATTCTTCTCAATGATTTCTACGTCGATGACGTAATAACCGGTTCAGATACCATTGAAGATCTTATTTCTCTTCGGCTGGAATTGGTCGATTTGTTACACTCTGCTGGATTGAATTTACGCAAGTGGACAACGAATTGCTGGCCACTTCTCATCTCCTTACCAGAAAATCAGCGCGAACTTTCACCAGTAGACTTTGAAGAATCTAATTCTGTCAAGGTTCTTGGACTACAGTCAGTGGTGTCCCTCTAGAGATGTATTTTCGTACAAACTCAAACTTAATCTATTAAATTCATGCACAAAACGTCACATCTTATCAGATGCTTCAAAAATCTTTTATCCATTGGGATTCCTATCACCAGTCGTCGTAGGTGTAAAAATATTGCTTCAGGAACTGTGGAGAAAGCAAGTCAACTGGGATGAAGAAGCTCCAGATTCTGTATCACAGCAGTGGAATCTTATCAGGAACGAACTATACGTCGTCGAAAATTTCTCTATTCCAAGAGTCATGCTTCAAAACAAAAATAAATGGGAACTGCACGGCTTTTGCGATGCATCATTGGATGCATACGCAGCAGTCGTCTATTGTCGAAACATCAATTCTGATAAGTCTGTATCCGTTACACTCGTTTCAGCAAAATCAAGAGTTGCTCCTTTAAAGATTTTATCACTTCCAAGGCTTGAGGTGTGTGGAGCCGTGTTACTCGTGCGATTGTTAAACAAAATCAAGCTTTCATTACAGGAATCAGAAGTCAAAACGTTCGCCTGGACCGATTCGTTTATCGTCCTGCATTGGTTGGCTGCTCCCCCAAAGAAATGGTCGGTATTCATTGGGAACCGAACATCCGAAATCCTGTCATCAATGCCGTTCAAATCTTGGAATCATGTTCGGTCGGCTTCGAATCCTGCAGACGCCGCTACAAGAGGATTGTTGCCATCAACTTTGGAAAAAACTACTCTTTGGTGGGAGGGACCAGAATGGCTAAGAAAAAACCAAGACCAATGGCCTGTATCAAGTCATAACAAAGTGGAAATCGATGCTCAGCACTTGGAAGAAAGAAAGGTTAATCTAGCCGAACAGGTATTTTTCACAAATTTACAACAAATTCATCCATTAGAAAACTTAATAAATAACTCTTCAAGCTGGTTTAAAATAGTTCGGGTATTATCCTACGCATTCCGTTTTATAGAAAATTATTTTTTACCCAAAAATCTTCAAAATAAAGATCCTCTTTCTACTAAAGAGTTATCTTATGCAAAAAATCAAATCATAAAATACGCTCAATTTTCCTCATTCAGTTCGGAAATTCAATGTTTAAAAACTAAAAAAGAACTTTCATCCAAAAGCAGACTTTTAAATTTAAGCCCATTTCTCGATTTGTCAGGTGTTCTTCGTGTCGGCGGTCGGTTAGAACACTCGAACTTAATTTATTTGGAAAAACATCCAATAATATTATGCAAATCACAACGAATCTCAAAACTAATCGCAGAATTTACGCATAAAAATCATTTACATGTCGGTGCCTCGATGTTTTTCGCTTTGATAAAACAAAATTATTACATTCTGGGTTGCAGAAATCTTACTCGAAAGGTGGTTCAGGACTGCATTCCTTGCATTCGTCAACGCAAAACAACTTCACAGCAAATTATGGGAAATCTTCCAGCCGAACGCATTCAGTATGCTCGACCATTTAGTAGAGTAGGCTGCGATTATGCAGGTCCCATAACTCTGCGTGTAAATCGGGGTCGGAACCCAAAATTCGTGAGGGCCTACATAGCGCTGTTTGTATGTTTCGTGACAAGGGCAATCCACATAGAACTCGTTGGTGATCTGTCATCACTTGCCTTTTTGTCAGCTCTCGATCGCTTTGTCGCCCGTCGCGGTAAGCCATCTGAGATTTGGAGCGATAATGCCAAACTAACTAACTCTGTTGTTTCAATTAAAACTAATTGGTCTATTTTGCAGGCAATGCTTCAAGGCTTCTGGAAACGCTGGCATAGTGAACTTCTATCCTCATTACAGCAACGCTCAAAGTGGCATAAAGCAGAGCCAAATTTGGAAGTCGATGATGTCGTGCTACTCAAGGAACCGAACCTACCTCCGTCTAAGTGGATACTTGTACGAATCATCAAAATTCACCCAGGAGCAGACAAAAGATGCCGAGTTGTTACAATACGCACCAAATTTGGAGACTACGTTCGCCCTACAATCAAAATTGCAAAATTACCTTGCTCTGAAAAGCCATAGGCTTTCAGGGGGGCTGTGTTTAAGAATGCCAAACATCGCAAAACATACCTTACGAATTCTTTAACAATTAAACATACATACATACATACATATTACATACCTATTAATTTATTTTTCTCTTTTGAGCTTGCTTGCGCTTCCCGCTAGCTATGCACTGCTTGCTTATGTTATGCTGTAAATCGAAACTGTAAAATCTTAACTAATTGTAGGTATATTGCATTTGCATTGCCTAATCTATTGTAATTTAAAAACGAATATTTTTTAGTCTTTCATTTATCGCCAACGAGATCGGTTGGCCCTACTCTAATTCGAACATAAATCAAACAAAATCAAACAAACTGTACACACAAAGTCACATAGAATAAATACATTTATATTATTAGTAAAAGTTTAAATTAAGTCTTTTTATTAAACATTACACTGGACACATTTTATTCATACAAAAACACACAAAATAAATGGAATGGTAATATGTATCAAACATTAATTAACATTTATACATTCAATTAATAACACAATTTCACACAATTAACAATTTTCATTCAACATAAAAATTTAAAATCCTTACACACAATTGAATCAAAATTTCAAACCAAACCAAATCATTTAATGGTCCTTCAATAGCCACATTATAGAACAGTGCATATTAATAAATTAATTAATTAGCTAATAAAATCATTAAAATAAAAACACAGTGCGGTTCAAAATAAAGAAGACAGCGTTTTTAAAAGTGTTTTTTGTTCGATATTTTTTTTTTGCATTTGATTGCGAGAAGTGATATAGCGGAACATTTAAACAGTTATTTGAACTAGTTGGGTGGGACAGTTATTTGTTACCGTTCGTTATCAAACGATACTTAACAGAAATCATCTATACACATTATACTGAAACATTTTTTCTATTTTATTACGAATCAAATTCAATCAAATGAATAAAATAATCGCAAAGCGTGGTCGTGTAAAGGGATGTATTACCCTCACAGCATCATACGCCAGTGCAATTCCTAGTGCAACAACATCACAGACTTTAGAATTTCGTCTCGAAAAACTAAATGAAGCATGGCAAGAATTCATAGCATTACAAAACGAACTTTTAGATTATGTCGGGTCCGATGGTTATGTAGATCGCGAATCTGAATTTGGCGAATACGAAGAAAAATATTTCGAAACGCACGCTATTCTTTCTGATGCGATTCGAACCAAGTCTAAAACTAACGATTTGAACGAAAAGGTCATGCCTCAAGTTTATCATACACCGTCGGAAGATTCTGAATTGCCAATGCCGTATAAATCAGTGAAGCTACCAAAAATAAGTATTGAACCTTTTTCGGGTGAATATAAAGACTGGCCTACTTTTCGCGACATGTTCACGGGAACTGTCGATTCAAATAGAACAATAACAAATACGCAAAAGCTACATTTCAAAAAATCGTTTCTCCGGGGAGAAGCCGCGAATCTTCTCAAACATATTCAATGTTCTGAAAATAACTATGTTGAGGCTTGGTCTAGACTAGAGCAACGTTACGATCAAAAACAACTTATCGTACGGTCGTTTATCCATTCATTTCTTACGCTTCCATCATGTAATTCTGAAAATCTTCAATCACTTCGCAAAATAACTAACGGGGCTGATGAAACGGTACGGGGCCTAAACGCGTTAGACACTAACACACGTGATTCTTGGCTCATTTACCTACTCCTTCAAAAGGTAGACCAACAGACAAAAAAGTCTTGGGCTGAAGCAGTAGGTTCTCGTGATGACTGCACCATTGATGAGCTTTTAGAATTTCTTCAAACACGATGCCAATGTCTTGAAGCTTGTAGTTCTTTTTCAAATCCTAACAGCACTCGGGCTGTTCGTACGCATTTTGTGAAAACGTCTCCAAGTTGTCCAAAGTGTGAAGGAGAGCATTTACTCTCCACATGTCAAGACTTTAAATCATTGAACATTGATTCGCGACGTGAATTCGTACGAAACCAGTCACTATGTTTCAATTGCATGCGTTCGGGACATGCCTCTAACAATTGCCGCCTCACAGTTCGTTGCCACGTATGCCAATCTCGCCACCATTCTCTTCTTCATTTGCCTCAATCTCAAAACAGTCTTCAATCGTCAAATCAAAATTCAAATCATAATTCAAATCTCCATTCAAATAAAAATTCAAATACAGTCTTGAATTCAAATCGTCAATTCGACAATCCAAATTCTTATGTTCAAAATCAATCGCCATCTTCTTCAAATTCATTCATCGTTCATCATTCAAGCTCATTCAACCCAAAGCAACATGTTTCTACAATTCTTCCGACAGCTATAGCTCGTATTCAGGACAGGGAAGGCAATTATCAAACTGTACGTGTTCTACTCGACTCAGGTTCGCAGGTGTCATTTATAACCGAGCGAGTAGCTCAAAGATTAAGACTTCCTCGAAACCGTATGAGAATTCCTATAGTAGGAATTGCGTCAAAATCTGCTGGAGTTACCAATGGGTTAGTCAATCTTAACGTTGTTTCATGTTACAATTCCGAATCTATTGATCTCAGTTGCTTCGTTTTACGAGAGATCACTTCTTCGCTTCCGCCACTATCAATCGACCAAATTCCGCAAAATCTTTTTTCGCAAAATCTCGCTGATCCTAGATATTATGAACCAGGTCCTATCGACATTTTAATAGGAGCGGACAGAGTTTTCAATATCATTCAAGGAGCTGCTAAAATTGTAGGAGGAGGCAGTCTTACTTCGATTCCAACCATTTTTGGATGGGTCATAGCTGGTTATCATTCACAGTACTCACCAGTGAGATCAGAAATTCAAACATTTTCCACTCGGGTAGATCATGATCAAGAATTTGATCTTGAAAAATTCTGGCGAATTGAAGAAGTATCCTATGAACAGCCACTGTCTCAAGAGGAACAGTTGGCTGAAGCCAATTTTGTCAACACTCATTCTCGTCGCCATGATGGCAAATATGAAGTTCAACTTCCGTTTAAACCTTCAACCAAACTCGATTTCGGAGATTCGCTCGGCACAGCATTAACTCGTTTTCATTCAATTGAAAGAAAATTGAATTCAAACCCAAATCTCAAATTAGAATACACAAAATTCATGAACGAATACATTTCACTCGGGCATATGGAAGAAATACCTTGCAATGAAATTACAAAATCAAGCAATTCTAACTACTATTTGCCTCATCATGCCATATTCAAGGTGGATAGTAGCACGACGAAAACTCGAATTGTTTTTGACGCATCTGCGAAAAATCGATCATTCAAATCGCTTAATGAAACTCTTCTCGTCGGTCCAACAATCAAGCGCGACATATTTTCAATCTGTCATGCTATCTCATAACAGGAGATATAGAGAAAATGTACAGGCAGATCTGGGTCGCTCGAAAACACACAGACTTTCAGCGGATTGTCTGGCGTGAGAGCACTAAGGAAACTTTAAAACATTTTCGTCTGCTAACCGTTACGTACGGAACATCTGCTGCTCCATTTTTGGCTGTCAGAGTCCTGCAACAATTAGGTGCAGATTCCGCAAAAACACATCCGCGAGCTTCAAAGATTCTTCTCAATGATTTCTACGTCGATGACGTAATAACCGGTTCAGATACCATTGAAGATCTTATTTCTCTTCGGCTGGAATTGGTCGATTTGTTACACTCTGCTGGATTGAATTTACGCAAGTGGACAACGAATTGCTGGCCACTTCTCATCTCCTTACCAGAAAATCAGCGCGAACTTTCACCAGTAGACTTTGAAGAATCTAATTCTGTCAAGGTTCTTGGACTACAGTCAGTGGTGTCCCTCTAGAGATGTATTTTCGTACAAACTCAAACTTAATCTATTAAATTCATGCACAAAACGTCACATCTTATCAGATGCTTCAAAAATCTTTTATCCATTGGGATTCCTATCACCAGTCGTCGTAGGTGTAAAAATATTGCTTCAGGAACTGTGGAGAAAGCAAGTCAACTGGGATGAAGAAGCTCCAGATTCTGTATCACAGCAGTGGAATCTTATCAGGAACGAACTATACGTCGTCGAAAATTTCTCTATTCCAAGAGTCATGCTTCAAAACAAAAATAAATGGGAACTGCACGGCTTTTGCGATGCATCATTGGATGCATACGCAGCAGTCGTCTATTGTCGAAACATCAATTCTGATAAGTCTGTATCCGTTACACTCGTTTCAGCAAAATCAAGAGTTGCTCCTTTAAAGATTTTATCACTTCCAAGGCTTGAGGTGTGTGGAGCCGTGTTACTCGTGCGATTGTTAAACAAAATCAAGCTTTCATTACAGGAATCAGAAGTCAAAACGTTCGCCTGGACCGATTCGTTTATCGTCCTGCATTGGTTCGCTGCTCCCCCAAAGAAATGGTCGGTATTCATTGGGAACCGAACATCCGAAATCCTGTCATCAATGCCGTTCAAATCTTGGAATCATGTTCGGTCGGCTTCGAATCCTGCAGACGCCGCTACAAGAGGATTGTTGCCATCAACTTTGGAAAAAACTACTCTTTGGTGGGAGGGACCAGAATGGCTAAGAAAAAACCAAGACCAATGGCCTGTATCAAGTCATAACAAAGTGGAAATCGATGCTCAGCACTTGGAAGAAAGAAAGGTTAATCTAGCCGAACAGGTATTTTTCACAAATTTACAACAAATTCATCCATTAGAAAACTTAATAAATAACTCTTCAAGCTGGTTTAAAATAGTTCGGGTATTATCCTACGCATTCCGTTTTATAGAAAATTATTTTTTACCCAAAAATCTTCAAAATAAAGATCCTCTTTCTACTAAAGAGTTATCTTATGCAAAAAATCAAATCATAAAATACGCTCAATTTTCCTCATTCAGTTCGGAAATTCAATGTTTAAAAACTAAAAAAGAACTTTCATCCAAAAGCAGACTTTTAAATTTAAGCCCATTTCTCGATTCGTCAGGTGTTCTTCGTGTCGGCGGTCGGTTAGAACACTCGAACTTAATTTATTCGGAAAAACATCCAATAATATTAAGCAAATCACAACGAATCTCAAAACTAATCGCAGAATTTACGCATAAAAATCATTTACATGTCGGTGCCTCGATGTTTTTCGCTTTGATAAAACAAAATTATTACATTCTGGGTTGCAGAAATCTTACTCGAAAGGTGGTTCAGGACTGCATTCCTTGCATTCGTCAACGCAAAACAACTTCACAGCAAATTATGGGAAATCTTCCAGCCGAACGCATTCAGTATGCTCGACCATTTAGTAGAGTAGGCTGCGATTATGCAGGTCCCATAACTCTGCGTGTAAATCGGGGTCGGAACCCAAAATTCGTGAGGGCCTACATAGCGCTGTTTGTATGTTTCGTGACAAGGGCAATCCACATAGAACTCGTTGGTGATCTGTCATCACTTGCCTTTTTGTCAGCTCTCGATCGCTTTGTCGCCCGTCGCGGTAAGCCATCTGAGATTTGGAGCGATAATGGTACCAATTTTGTTGGTGCCAAACTGCTACTCAACGAACTGTACCAACGTCTCTGCAGCAAACAACACAACACTATCGTCATCGACCACCTGTCTAAGGACAATATAAACTGGAAATTCATCCCACATTCCTCTCCACATTTCGGAGGACTTTGGGAGTCAGGTGTTCGATCAGTAAAACTTCACTTAAAACGCGTCATAGGAGATACAAGACTCACGTATGAAGAAATGTACACCCTGTTAACAAAAATCGAAGCCTTATTAAATTCACGCCCTATGTGGCAAACTTCTGACCTAGACCCTATTGCCCTCACACCTGCTCATTTTTTGATAGGAGAAGCTTATACTTCTGTTCCTCAGCCTGATGTTACTAACTCTGTTGTTTCAATTAAAACTAATTGGTCTATTTTGCAGGCAATGCTTCAAGGCTTCTGGAAACGCTGGCATAGTGAATTTCTAACCTCATTACAGCAACGCTCAAAGTGGCATAAAGCAGAGCCAAATTTGGAAGTCGATGATGTCGTGCTACTCAAGGAACCGAACCTACCTCCGTCTAAGTGGATACTTGTACGAATCATCAAAATTCACCCAGGAGCAGACAAAAGATGCCGAGTTGTTACAATACGCACCAAATTTGGAGACTACGTTCGCCCTACAATCAAAATTGCAAAATTACCTTGCTCTGAAAAGCCATAGGCTTTCAGGGGGGCTGTGTTTAAGAATGCCAAACATCGCAAAACATACCTTACGAATTCTTTAACAATTAAACATACATACATACATACATATTACATACCTATTAATTTATTTTTCTCTTTTGAGCTTGCTTGCGCTTCCCGCTAGCTATGCACTGCTTGCTTATGTTATGCTGTAAGTCGAAACTGTAAAATCTTAACTAATTGTAGGTATATTGCATTTGCATTGCCTAATCTATTGTAATTTAAAAACGAATATTTTTTAGTCTTTCATTTATCGCCAACGAGATCGGTTGGCCCTACTCTAATTCGAACATAAATCAAACAAAATCAAACAAACTGTACACACAAAGTCACATACAATAAATACATTTATATTATTAGTAAAAGTTTAAATTAAGTCTTTTTATTAAACATTACACTGGACACATTTTATTCATACAAAAACACACAAAATAAATGGAATGGTAATATGTATCAAACATTAATTAACATTTATACATTCAATTAATAACACAATTTCACACAATTAACAATTTTCATTCAACATAAAAATTTAAAATCCTTACACACAATTGAATCAAAATTTCAAACCAAACCAAATCAGAAGTGAAAAAAAAAACAAAAAAAAATTTAGAAACAAATACCTACATAAAAAAAAAAGAATTAAAAAGAATGTGTATTGAAAAAAAAATTATTACAAAAAAAAAAAAAACAACAAAACTAAAAACTAAAAACCTTCACATACAAGACAACGAAAAAAAAACAAACTTTACAATTAAATACAATTAATTAAAGAATCAATATCTACAAATTATATTCTAAACAATGTTTATAGAATTAAAAACGAGAATCATAAGTAAAAAGCACAACTATATTAAAACATTTACATCTGTAGCTAGGAAGACATCCGCAATAAAACATCTGTTACGCGAAGACATCTGTAACTTCATCTTTAACGCGGCAAATCAACAAGCAACTTTAAAACAACAACCAAACAAGAATGACATATTCGTAAGAGTATTTTAAACAAAATACATACCATTATTATAAATATCATTTGAAAAAAATTCAACTATATCAATAAATTAAACTATATCAATATAAAAACTATTATTATTATAAATATATTTTTTTTTATGCCAAAAATATAATTATTATACTATATTAAAAATATCTTTTAATTTGAGAGAAGAATCTTTATTGTTATTTGTCCTTTTTTCAATCAATGACTGAAGGTAATTTTTTTTTTATAAACTTTAAAATAGATTCTAATTCTCAATCAGAAAAACTTTTATTTTTTTGAGCTGAAATTCAAACTAAATAACCAAAATATTAGTTTACTGCAGGTAAAAAAAAAAAAAATACATAACATACAATTCATTTTAATGTGTACACATATATAAACTGTATAGTGCAATCGTTGCAATCTCAATCTATAACATATTCGACTATGCACAATACAACATTGGTTGTATCTATTGCTGTTACCACTGTCTATTATACAACTTGTATGGTTCCTTAAAATTCGTTTAGAATAGGGTACCCCTTTTTGAGTGTGGTTATGTTAAATTTTAAACAATTAAATTCCAGGTAAAATCCTGTTATGGAAGAGTGGAAAAACATTGATGCATCAGTAATAAGAGAAAAAGAAGAATTTTTTAAAGCATACAAATGCATAAATAAGTCAAATCCCATAAAAAATGCAACTCTAGTAAAACACATATAAAACTTATTAAAAACATTAGAATCCATAAGAAATACATTAAAAGTTAACGAAGCTACTCTTACAGAAGATCAAAAACAAATAGGAGCTTCAGTATTTTTTGAGTGCAGGCAAAAACTAAAAAAAATATTGACCAAACACAAATTAGAACAAGAAATACCTGAAACAATAGACCTTCCATTGATTTTCGAAATAGATAAAATATTGCAAACATTAGATAATAAATCCGAAAAGTATAGTGTTAGTGTAGACAAAATAGATTCAGCTAGTGATAGTGATGACAAAATAGAAGCCGGTAAACAAAAACTCCAGTTAGATACAAACTTTTTCAAAACTTTATTCAAAATGTCTATAACAAATGTCGAATTTATGAATATAGCCACGAAGGTTGTGCCGGAGTTTGATGGCAATCCAAGCAATCTTAAAGGGTTTTTAAAGGCTCTTAGTTTATTGGAAACTTTTAAAGACAAACATGAAAACATCGCAGTGCAAATAGTAAAAACAAAGTTGAAGGGAACTGCAAGGGATTTAGTGACAATTGAATCCACACTTGCTGATATATCTGAAACATTAAAATAAGAAGTGAAAACAGAATCTTCAGATATCATTCTAGCAAAATTCGCAACAAAGGTGCGAATGAGTATGCTAAAGAGGTTGAAGAACTATCGAAAGCCCTGAGATCAGCGTACATTTCAGAAGGATTCCCAACTAACGCTGCAAATAAATTGTCAACGCAAGTAGTGGTTAAACACTTAATAGAAAATACCACAAATATAGAAGTAAGAACGACTATTAGATCAAGTACATTCACAAACGCAGGTGAAGCCGTTGCTAAATTCACAGAAACATACAACGATGTAGTAAAAAAGCAGAATGAAATCAGGTACTACCGAAGAAATTATAGTCGCAACTGGAAAACAGGAATTAATAACAATTACAACCATCACAGAGGCCGTGGTCGAGGTCAAGAAAGATACAACAATCGCGGTCGTGGTCAAAGTCAAAACAGATTAGTCCATAATCAAAGATACGACAGCCAACAAGGAGGAAATTATAATAGACGATACGACAACATACACGAAAGGAATGGTGACAGAAATACAAATAGCAGAGCTCAAACACAAAGACAAGTGCGTGTGGTCGGTAAACAGGATCAGGGAAACGGCCAGGAACCCCAAGATGCTCAACAGTAAAAATCTATAATCTCAATTTAAGCCTCAGTAGCTTTGTTTCAATCAGAACAAGTATAAACAACAAATATGTTTTGTTCTTGGTTGATACAGGAGCAGATGTATCAATACTTAAATCAACTAATATCGAGAACAAACCCATTAATACAGCGGAAATAATACAGCTTACAGGTATCTTGACCTATACCGTAACAAACTCTTTAGGTAATATCGATATCGATCTCATAGCAGATGAAATACTCATTCCACACTTGTTCCACTGCGTCCCTGACAATTTTCCAATTCCATGTGATGGAATTTTAGGTATCGACTTTATACGAAAATATAATTGCGTTTTGGACTACCTTAACGGTAGAGATTTATTTATATTACAACCAAACAACTTCCCTGAAGACATAGCTTTTTACATGCGATGCACCCCTTACATTAATTCTATAACCGTACCAGCAAGGTCTGAAGTGATAAGGAAAATAAGTGCGACAGCATCTGAAACAGACATTTTGGTTCCAAATCAGCAAATTCAACCCGGAATATTTAAAGCCAATACAATAATTTCTAAAGAAAGTCCATATGTCCGTCTGATTAATATAACAGAAAATGATTCCATAATAAAAGATCCAAACATAAAAACTGAAAATTTGTGCGATTATGATTAAATTTCCTTCTCACATATAACCTCAGACCATGATGAACAAATCATGCAAAAGCTAGGAAAGAAATTCCCAATTTTTGTAAAAAAATTTTTAAAAAAGTTTAAAAAAATTGTGTTCTGAGTTTATAGACATATTTGCCCTAGAGTCGGATACCATCTCAGTAAATAATTTCTATAAACAAAAGCTACGGTTGAAAGATGACAGTCCGGTGTATATTAAAAATTATAGGACGCCACATACACAAAAAGAGGAAGTTAATAGACAAGTCGATAAGTTACTGGCAGATAGAAATATCCATGTCCGAGTATAACAGCCCGATACTTTTAGTCCCCAAAAAGAGTCTACCTGGAAAGACAGAGAAACGCTGGCGCCTAGTAGTTGATTATAGGCAAATTAACAAAAAACTATCAGCTGACAAGTACCCTCTTCCCAGGATAGATGACATACTAGACCAATTGGGCAGGGCTAAATACTTCTCATGCCTGGATCTGATGTCTGGTTTTCACCAAATCAAGCTACAAGAAAAATCAAGAGACAACATCGTTCTCAACAGAAAAAGGATCTTTTCGATTCAAGCGACTTCCGTATGGCTTAAAAGTAGCTCCCAACTCGTTCCAAAGAATGATGTCTCTGGCATTTTCTGGACTAGCACCAGACCAAGCTTTTTTATAAATGGACGATTTGGTGGTGATCGGTTCTCCGAAAATCATATGCTTCGAAACCTAAAAAAAAGTTTTTAACATATGCCAAAAATATAATTTAAAACTTCACCCAGACAAATGTTTATTTTTTAGCCACGAAGTCACATTTTTAGGGCATAAATGCACGGATAAAGGAATACTGCCGGACGAAAGTAAATTTGAAATAATTTTAAATTATCCAACACAATTTTAAATTATCCAACACCCAAAAATGGCGATGAAGCGAAGCGTTTTGTGGCTTTCTGTAATTATTATAGGCGTTTCATCGCCAATTTTGCGGAATATTCCCGCCACCTTACTCGTCTATGCAAAAAGAATATTAGCTTCATCTGGACCGAAGAGTGCCAAACAGCTTTCGAATACCTAAAAAATTCTTTGCTTAGTCCGACAGTATTACAATATCCAAATTTTGAAAAAGAATTTTGCATCATTACGGACGCAAGTAAATATGCTTGTGGTGCAGTGCTTACCCAAGAATATGATGGGATATTTATGCCAGTCTCGTATGCTTCAAGATCCTTTACGAAGGGAGAAATAAATAAATCCACAATTGAGCAGGAGCTCACCGCAATTCATTGGGCAATCACGCATTACAGACCGTACGTATACGGAAATAAATTTTTAGTGAAAACTGACCATCGACCTTTGACATACCTATTTTCAATGAAAAATCCGTCCTCAAAATTAACAAGAATGAGATTAGATTTAGAAGAGTACAATTTTAGTGTGGAGTATCTTGCGGGTTCACAAAATAATGTTGCCGACGCACTTTCTCGACTAGATTTCAACGAAATTAAGTCAATTATTTCAGAAAATAATATACTTAAAGTAACAACAAGACAAGACACACGAAAAGCTAATAATGCCATTAACAAAAAACCATAAAACACTGACATAACTTGTCGAATATCAGAACCAAGAGTGTACGAAGTTCTCAACTCTAAGGAAGTCAAGAAATACGTCCACTTAAGGTTTGATAAAGAAAAGTGTTTTTTCATGCGAGGCAAACTAAAATTAGAATGTTTTCCAATAGAGCACTTCTTTGATAATGGAAATTTTTGTCTAGACAAATTTTTTCCAGCGCTTCAAAATAAAGCCGTCAATAAAAAGCTCTCAAAATTACAAATTTCATTAAACGAATACATTTTCGAAATCACCCGAGTGAAAGATTTCAAAGAAATTGGAAATAAATTATTAAATAACATTAACATAGCAATAACTCCCAGATTTACCATAATAAATAGTGACGAAAGAAAACGACAAATATTAAAAAGTAACCATGATGATCCCTTGTTAAGTGGCCACCCAGGGATCACAAGGTTGTCTAATAAGATCAAACAAAAATATAGATGGAAACATATGACAAAAGACATTAAAGCATATGTCAAATCATGCCAATCATGTCAATTAAATAAAAATCTAAGAAAAACTAAAGAACAAATAGTAATAACTCCAACACCTGCCAAAATCGGTAGAAACGGCTTTACATACACTGGTACGAACCATCGAATACTCACTACATCATAAAGAGTACACTCTAGTTGCATTTCTCGATATTGAAGGCGCCTTCAATAATGTCAGCTATCAAGCAATCACCGCGTCACTGAAGAAACTAGATATACATGGTTCACTGAATGACCTAATCAATCTTATGTTAGAAAGTAGAATTATTAATTCATCTTTAGGTGGCACTCATTAAAGAAGATCTGTCAGCAGAGGTACACCTCAAGGCGGAGTCCTGGGTTATGTATGGGGCTTATCCCCATACATAACCCACTGGCTCTACACAGCGGTCATCAGACCGATACTAACTTACGGGGTAGCAGTATGGTGGACTGTCCTAGACAAAGTTACATATCGTGACAAGTTAAGTAAAGTCCAACGGTCAGCCTGTATGTGTATTAGCGGAGCTCTCCGTTCGACACCTTCAGCTGCTCTTGACATTCTACTTAATCTCATACCCCTTGATATTTTTAGCGAACAAACGGCCGCAAGCACAGCCGTTCGTCTCAAAGCCATCTCTCAATGGACCGATAACTCAATTGGTCACTCCATTATTCTGAAAGCATTCGGACCAAAATTAAGTCACTCCGACTACTTAATACCCCAGCTAGTTTTTGACAAGAATTTTCAAGTCACCATCCCACCAAGATCCACTTGGGAAAATGAGAGATTCTTGAAAGATGAATCAGTTCATTTTTATACTGATGGCTCAAAAACTAAAGATGGGGTTGGTGGTGGCGTGTACTCAGACAGACTAAATTTCCGTCTCCCTGACCATTGTAGTGTGTTCCAAGCGGAAATTCTGGCGATTAAAGAGGTATTATCCTGGCTTAGGGAAAACGTGATATCTGCATCGGATATCCGTATATTTTCAGACAGTCAGGCAGCCCTTAAATCAATCAGTGCTGTTTCCACAAACTCAATAACTGCCCGCGACTGTCGATCATCTCTCATGGAGATGGCAGAACAGTTCAACATTCACCTTTTTTGGGTGCCGGGACACAGAGACATTGAGGGAAACTGCAAAGCCGATGAACTCGCCAGAAATGGAACCCTATTGCCGGTTTTACCTAACAAGGTGAATATTGGTATACCTATCGCTACAAGCAAACTCATGCTAAAACTTAATGCCATAGAGAAAACAAATAAAAGATGGACAAACACTACCACCTGCGTAGCGACAAAGCAAATCTGGCCAAAATTAGATCAGAAACGTACTAAATGTTTGTTATCTATGAGCAGATTACATCTTAGCTCCGTAATTGGTGTCATAACCGGACACTGCCTCATAGGAAGACACGCCATAAGACTTGGCGTATTGTCTAATGATTTTTGCAGAAGCTGCATGGACGAGGAGGAGGAGGAGACTATCACCCATCTTCTCTGTTCATGGCCAGCTCTCTCCCAAAGACGTAAATTACACCTGGGTAATTTCTTTTTCGACGATCCAAGCGATATGTCGAACGTTGATATTCTATCTTTACATCGCTTCATAAGAAGCTCCAACTGGTTTAATTAAACAAATACTCCCTCGCTCATTTCGTGGTATCACAACGGACCTATCTGTGGTCTAAGTGTGTCAGTAGTCTTCCTGACAGCCACATAAACCTAACCTAACCTAACACCTGCCAAACCATTTGATGTCGTCCTGATCGATACAGTAGGTCCATTGCCTTAAACAGCAAAAGGTAATGAATATATAGTAACGATAATTTGTGATTTAACCAAGTACCTCATTTCAATATCAGTAAAAAACAAAACCGCAAAGACAGTAGCAACAGCGATTGTCGAAGGGTTCATATTAATATACGGCCCTATGCGAAAAGTGTTAACAGATTTAGGTACAGAATATAAAAATCGAGTTTTCAGGGAGCTTTGAACACTTCTAAAAATTGACAAAGAAACCTCTACAGCATACCATCATCAAACCCTAGGTACTGGTACTATTGAACGTAGTCATAGAACATTCAACGAATATATTCGTTCCTATATTTCTGTTCAAAGGGATGATTGGGATGACTGGATTATGTTTTTCACGTATTGTTTTAATAGAACACCTTCAACCGTCCATGGTTATTGTTCGTTCGAGTTGATCTTTGGGAAAACTCCTCATAATTTAGAATGTTTAGAACAAAATACTATAGACCCGGTTTATAATTTGGACTCGTACGAAAAAGAAGTAAAATTCAGGCTACAATCAGCTCATTCAAGAGCGCAGAAGCTTATTATTAGTGCAAAGGCAAAACAACAAGTTCTGTACAATAAAAGTGTAAATGAATTAAATATAAAATTGGGAGATCTAGTTTTGATTGAAAATGTAGCTGGACACAAGTTAGATGCTGTTTTTAAGAGACCATACAAAGTCGTAGGCATTGATGAAAATAAAAATTGTCATTTAGAAGACAAAGAAAACAAAAGATTTACGGTACACATGAATAGACTAAAAAACTATACATTATCATGAAACTATGTAAATTAACAAAATATGCACACAAGAAAGTTATATATATATATATATATATAAAAAAAAAAAAATTTAGTATCTTCAGTAAAACAGTAAAATATATCTATAGAAGTATAAATTTTTTTATATGATAAACAAAAAAAAAATTACTTCAAGGCCTTGAATAATGGTAAATAAATCTTTCTTATTTTTTAAATAAATATATAAAACAAAAATATGTATATATTAAATTAAATTTATTAAAAAAAAAATGTAAGTTATTATTATTTAACATAATTTGAATAAAATCTTTTATTTGTAAAAGAATAATCTAAACATTTACTAAAATTTTAGATCATTCTTCTTCCGAAAGGGAGATGTAGTGTAAAAAACATACATAACGTAAATACTTATATACTTATATACTTATACACTTTAAAATAGTTAGTTATAAAACTGATGTCAAACTGACAAGACGTGCGTTTCATTTGGCCGGTTTTCTACACATTACATTTGTTTCATTCGGCCGGTTTTCTACACATTACAAAACCTATTCTTGAGTATGCCTGTCAGGTTTGGTCTCCCTATCAAATTTCCCACTAATATAGAATTGGAGCCGTACAGCGAAGGTTTCTCCGCTTTGTACTGCGCAGTTTCGCTTGGTCAGATCCCTTTATCTTGCCCCCCCTACGAAGATCGCTTACAATTAATAAACCTAAACTCCCTTGCCAAGCGCCGCGAAGTAGCTGACATACTTTTTATACATCAAATCACCACTGGCGCTATTGATTCTTCTATGCTCCTCGAATTGATCCACATCAATACTAATCCATACCAACTAAGATCGGTTCCTTTCTTCCACCTCACTACTCATCGTACCAATTATGGCCATTTCAACCCGATCACCAGAATGCTACGCCTAGCCAACAGTGCACATGCACTTAATATCCTAGATTTTTCCCACAGCTTATCCTCCCTCAGAAGAGACCTATACGCTTAACTCCCATAAACATCGCATTGTTTTGAGTTAGAAAAAAAAAAAAAAAAATGTAAATAACTTCAACTACTATCATTATTATTTTTATTATTATTATCATTATTGTTTTGTTTATATAGGTAATTATTTAAATATTGTTATTTTATCTGCTTGCATTAAGCCAAATAAATAAATAAATAAATAGATAAACTGAGAGACGATTCTGTAGTTACGTACCTTACATACACTTCGTCTCACTGCATTATCCTTTACCCCTACCCGCATACATAAAACATATGGTATATGTAGATGTACTTACGTCTGAATATTTTCATCTAAAGATACTATAGGAGAAAGAAACTAATATCCTCCACTATACTATTTGCCCACGCCTTAGTTCGACAACCACTACTATCTATGTCTATCTATTTTACTTTTACGTTCTGAGAAGTTACCAATTTCTTTAGGCTCCAGAACAGAAACCAGTTAGTTTGCAGACTAGAAAGAACAACTTTGATCCATGAAAACAATCTAGAATCCAATACACCAATCCAAGTCATCCACTTTTAGTACCATATCCGAAAATAAGGCACATCCAGGCAGCGTTGAACTGGGTTAGCCAGTGCTCGACCACCGCAATTGGCCTGATAATTCGCTCGATGGCTTAGCTCCACGCAAGAGGGGGGATCTTGCTCTGGGAGCGCTGACTGGTGTCACATACTATTTACAGACAATGACCTAGTTGACGTTTGGCCATCATGAATTTGTTGAGAGCTAGGGCCCGAACTAATGTATCAATCATTACGAAAGATTTATTATAAAGAAAAAGAAGAATTTGTGTTGATCTTTATTGTGAGAGTATTGATGATCGTGCCGCCATGAGCTGGTCATAACCCGCACTTGAATAGTGGAGCAGAACAAAAAACTGCTCTCCCGCTGCACTGTCTGCAAGAAAAACACACACCAGATTTTGATAATGTCGAAGTGCTGCAAACTGAGTAACATTATTATAAGGCTAGAGATGATGCACATAAAAAGCTACAAAAAAGCTATCAATAGGAGGTCAGATTGTGTCAATTTAAGCAGTGCCTATAGCCAATTAGTAGGAGGAACCACGGACAGTTTAGTTTTATTTAGTGTTGTTGTTGCAATGATGGTTTATAGACATGAAGTGGATTTTTTAAGTAATTTTTGTACAATTTGTTTGATTATTTTCTGTGTTTCTTTAATATTAATATTAACTAATATTAACGTTAATTTTAATGAACGCATATTGATTTTCATGTTAATTTCAATGTTTATACAATTTTTAAATTTAAATATTTTTGCAGTCCGTTTTAAAATATTATTAACGTCGGAAACTTTAATAGAAATAAGTACCTACATTTGTATGTACATACATTTAAACAAAAATTAATTATTTGAATGTTTTTTGTAAGTTTTTTATGACATCACATAATCATATTGTGTTATTCTTACTGTTTGTATGTTTTATTTTATTTATTGGTTAACCAAATAAAGGCCTGATGAAGAACAAAAAATATCAAAAATAACATCTATCTTTATTGACCTATAGCCCACTAAAATACACATATCTTAAGGTTGGGTAGTTTGACATTGTGGAATGAACAACATCTTCACTCCCACAAAAAAGGGTTCCTTCATTTTTAGTGAGCAATTAGGAACATGGAGGGTGGGTTATGACCAGCTCATGGCGGCACGATCATCAATACTCTCACAATATAGATCAACACAAATTCTTCTTTTCTTTATAATAAATCTTTCGTAATGATTGATACATTAGTTCGGGCCCTAGCTCTCAACAAATTCATGATGGCCAAACGTCAACTAGGTCATGGTCTGTTAATAGTATGTGACACCAGTCAGCGCTCCCAGAGCAAGATCCCCCTTCTTGCGTCGAGCTAAGCCATCGAGCGAATTATCAGGCCAATTGCGGTGGTCGAGCACTGGCTAACCCAGTTCAACGCTGCCTGGATGTGCCTTATTTTCGGATATGGTACTAAAGGTGGATGATTTGGATTGGTGTATTGGATTCTAGATTGTTTTCATGGATCAAGGTTGTTCTTTCTAGTCTGCGAATTAACTGGTTTCTGTTCTGGAGCCTAAAGAAATTGGTAACTTCTCAGAACGTAAAAGTAAAATAGATAGACATTTTTGATTCGTGGAGATGAACGTACTGTAGTGGTTGTCGAACTGAGGCGTGGGCAAATAGTATAGTGGAGGATATTAGTTTCTTTCTCCTATAGTATCTTTAGATGAAAATATTCAGACGTAAGTACATCTACATATACCATATGTTTTATGTATGCGGGTAGGGGTAAGGGATAATGCAGTATGTAAGGTACGTAACTACAGAATCTTCTCTCAGTTTATCTATTTATTTATTTATTTATTTGGCTTAACGCAAGCAGATAAAATAACAATATTTAAATAATTACCTATATAAACAAAACAATAATGATAATAATAATAAAAATAATAATGATAGTAGTTGAAGATATTTACATTTTTCTTTTTTTTTTTTTTCTAACTCAAAACAATGCGATGTTTATGGGAGTTTAGCGTATAGGTCTCTTCTGAGGGAGGATAAGCTGTGGGAAAAATCTAGGATATTAAGTGCATGTGCACTGTTGGCTAGGCGTAGCATTCTGGTGATCGGGTTGAAATGGCCATAATTGGTATGATGAGTAGTGAGGTGGAAGAAAGGAACCGATCTTAGTTGGTATAGATTAGTATTGATGTGGATCAATTCCAGGAGCATAGAAGAATCAATAGCGCCAGTGATGATTTGATGTATAAAAAGTATGTCAGCTACTTCGCGGCGCTTGGCAAGGGAGTTTAGGTTTATTAATTGTAAGCGATCTTCGTAGGGGGGCAAGATAAAGGGATCTGACCAAGCGAAACTGCGCAGTGCAAAGCGGAGAAACCTTCGCTGTACGGCTCCAATTCTATATTAGTGGGAAATTTGATAGGGAGACCAAACCTGACAGGCATACTCAAGAATAGGTTTGACATAGGTGGTGTATAGAGATTTGGTTACGTAGGTATTCGAAAATTCTTTAGACCAGCGCTTGATAAACCCGAGTAAACCCGAGGGAGCAATTTGATTTTGCTATAATTGAATCGATATGAGTGCGAAAATTGAGCTCTTTATCACATTTAATGCCAAGATCGCGTATAGAAGAAACGAGGGGTACTGGTAAATTGCAAAAGTGGTAAATTCTTGGGAGTGAGGGTAGGCGTTTGCGGGAGAAAGTCATTGATTGACATTTACTAATATTTAGGTCTAAGAAATTTTTGTTGCACCAAGTGAGGAATGAGTCAAGGTCTTGTTGAAGTTCCCTGAATCAGAAGAAGTAGAAATTACTTTCGTTATTTTGATGTCATCTGCGTAAATAAACAGTTTCGAGTAGTTGATAATACTGCTAACATCATTAATGGCCAAAACAAACAAGAGTGGCCCAAGATGGCTGCCTGGAGGAACACCTGATGTGGCAAAGATGGGATTGGAGACCCCACACCTAAAAACAACTCTATATGTACGATTCTCTATATAGGATTTGACCCAATGAATAAACGATGGTGGAAAACCATATGCTTCTAGCTTTACATATATGATTTTATGACAGATTTTATCAAATGCTTTGCTGTAGTCAGTGGTTATGACATCGACCTCTAAACCTTTTTCCAAAGCACAGAGTGTCATAGTAACAAATTGGGTAAGATTAGTGGTTGTGGACCTACCTTTTAAGAATCCGTGCTGGAAAGGGGAAACAATCGATTTACAATGAAAGCACAGAGAATCATAAACTAAACTTTCAAAGAGCTTGGGGATGGATGAGAGTTTGGCAATCGGACGATAGTTTAAAATATCGTTTTTGTTACCTTTTTTATGAATTGGAAATATGAAAGAGCTTTTCCATAAAGACGGGAAGACTTCTTGTGAAAGCGACAGTCGGAAGAGATTGGTAAGGGGTTCGCGGAGAACGTTAACACATCTTTTAAGAAAAATAGCTGGGATGCCATCAGGGCCAGGGGAAAAGTCATCTTTGAGTGAATTGATCTTGTCAACGACCATTTGAGAACTTATTTCAAGAGAGACAAAAGACGTGTGTGAACTATACAACAGGAACTTGTGATATTCAAGGTCGGGTTCATTTAAGGTATCACTGTACGATTGACTGAAGAAAGAAGCAAAGAGGTTGGCTATCACTTGAGGGTCGGAGGACGATGTTTTGTGGGAATTTAAAAAGGAAGGAAGACCGTCGGTTTTCCGCTTAACATTGATGAATTGGTAGAATCGCTTCGGTTGGGAGATGAGACAGGCTTGCATTTTGTCTAGATATTCGAGATAAAGAGATTCGCAAAGGGTGGAAAAATTGGCCGAAGCTTCTTGGTAATACACATAGTTGAAGGGGGTTGGAAATCGTATGTAAGTTTTCCGCAACTTGTTCCTCAAATTGCGAAGAACACGCAACTCTTTAGTGTACCAGAAGGGAGATGACACACACAAAAATAGAGGTGCGGATGAAAGAAAGTGCTATATCTATGGGGGTTTTTGTATTAAGAAAAAAGTTGAAATTAATTTTGTTAAGAAGAATATTAAGTTGGTTAAGATTAGCTTTGCGAAAATTAAAATAAACAGAGTTTTCTGACTCAATGGTTGGGGAAGTTTGTTCGCAAGAGAAGATAATAGAGAGAGGAGGGTGAAAGAGGTCGAGGGTAGAGAAGATGGAAGCTTTTGGAGACAATAGAGTTGAAAGGGTTGGAGCTGAAAATGAGATCGAGTTGCCTACCTAAATTCCACTAAGTTGAAAGTGGCTTGATTCTAATAAGCGATCGGTGAAAAGAAATTATTTCTCGGAACTTAGATATGACGGGATGAAACATGTCTCGTCCTCTGATGGAATCCATTGTAAGTCTGGGAGATTGAAATCACCAATGACTATAAAGTCATCATTAGATGCTGTACCCTCAAGTAAGGAGTCTAATGAGTCAACAAATTGCTGATAGACGGTAGTGGGTTGTGAAGGGCGAATATAGCAACAAAAAATAAAAATGCATCTTTTATAGATATTCGCTCAGTACATATTGACTACCAATACCCTTGTCTTGACTTTGATAAAAGTTTCAATGTCCTTTTTCCTACCAGAGACGAATGGAAAAACGATAAGGTGACAAATGAATATGACACCACAATTTTCACTGACGGCTCAAAGATGGTTGAAGGAGTTGGGGCGGGTGTTTACTCCGACAAACTTAAAATTAGTCAATCGTTCTGCCTGCCCGACGCTGCCAGCATATTTCAAGCTGAAGTGCTTGCTATTAAGGAAGCGTGTAGGATACTCAAACAAAAAACAATATCTAACCATAATATTCACAATGTAGCCATTTGTATAGATAGCCAAGCTGCAATTAAAGCAATTAACAGCTGCCTGGTGTCTTCAAAGATAGTTCATCAATGCAGAGCAGAGCTTTTAGGTTTCAGTGATAGTATACAAATGTCTCTTGTATGGGTCCCAGGCCCTAGCGACATCCAAGGCAATGAGCGAGCAGATGATCTTGCTAGGCAAGGATCAGCCCTTCTCGTCTCTCAGGCGGAATCAGTAGATCTTCCACTGGGCTTCGTGAAGTGCAGAATATATGACCATTTCCTTTCAGAATCAACAAAGAGGTGGCAAGGTTTGGCAACCTGTAAAATAACTAGAAAGATATGGCCAACCTATGACAAAAACAGATCGAATGATTTAGTAAAACGAAACAGAATAGACACGGCCAGGGTCGTTGCAATCGTCACTGGCCATTGGCCAATAGGCGAACACGCAGCTAAACTGCGCATACCTTTCAACAGCTACTACCGTAGTTGTAGGAATCCGGTGGAGAAGGAAACTATTGAGAATTTCCTCTGCCACTGTCCGGCCCTGGCTAGGTCTCACCTCCAGGCATTTGGTAGCCAGTTTCTCGACAACCTAAACGTGCTGTCGAACAAAAGGATAAATGATTTTACCGCTTTTCTCAACAGCACCAGTTGGCTCTAACAAACCAAGCAATATCTCTATTTCAACTTTCACCTTGGAAGTTTTTGGAACTTCCGTTTAGGACTGGCTATTCGGACCAGCACTTACTCTATCTTTGGCAATAGCATCAGAGCACTGATTAATACCTGGTAGGTATAGGACTAGCTTTTTGGACTAGCACTTACTCTGTCTTGCGGCGAAAGCATCAAAACACGGATTTACACCTGGCAGGTGTACCTCATATAGATCTAGTGTAAAGTTAATTGGTCGACTCTCAGTCCAAATGGAACCACCCAGCACACAGTGTGAGCTAGGTTCTTCCCTTGTGACTGCGGGCACAGACCAAAAACTGATCCCCTTAGCTTAACAGTAACTACCACTATATCACAAAAAATTAGGTCAAACGAGTTATGGTATCAAAACGGCGCTTTTTTGTGCTAATTGGGTTTATTCGGAACAGTTGTTCTGCGAAACCGCCATCTTACCTACCTATAGATAGATAGCTTTATGCACAAGAATTCAAAGAGTGGAGATTTAAAAATTTCGACTAAAGATGCGTTTAAACGATTATTTACCGCTAAGAGAACACCTCGTCCAGAGGGAGCATGATCGCTACTTTGCCCGTCCACACGAAAGACAACAAAATCGGAAGTGAATAATTCGATATCCTGAAAACCAGCGCAGAGATTTGTTTCAGTCAGGGCAAAGATGTCGAAAGGAAGTTTCTGAGAGTTGAGAAAAACACTTGAAGTTTTTGTACGGAGTCCTCTAACGTTCTGGTAATAAATTGACAGGGTGAAAGGAGTTGGGCAAGAAGACATGGGTTGTAAAGCTAGAATATAGTTAAAGACGAGACGTTTGCTTCTGTCTCATAGAAGGTATACGCTTAGAACTTAGGTGCGAAGCGTAAGTAGCAAGGTCTTTCAGAAGAAAAGGAGATATTAAAGTCTTCATGAAAACGAGTATAAATTCTGTTGAGAGCAATTGAGTCAGTTGGTAGGCCCTCTTTTTGAATTGACACGATGACATTAGTTTTTGTCCTGCCATTGACGCAAACAGAGTCCGATTTGTTATATAAGTACGAGAGATAAAGACGGACGTTATCATAAAGTTTGTTGTCTCGTAACCTAGCCATTATGTATCGACCATCGATCTCATCACTTGTAGTCTTATGCTCAGCAAATGTAGATGTAAGTTTGACAACTGGAGGGAGCATAGGATGAAAAAGTTGGGCTGCTGAAGGAGGTGAATGAGAGTCAATAATGGGGGTTCTGGGAGAAGGTCTGTAAGTGGATGAAGAAGAGGCAGGGGTAAGGATGTGAGACCGAATAAAGTTACTGTACTGTCCCCCAGAAGAAGTGCTTTTATAAGCCTTCGATTCAGCAGAGGCAAAAGAACTAGATAAATCAGAATTAAATGAAACGCGTTGTGAAGTCAATGTTTCTTTATGGTGGTGGGAGAAATTGGAATGGGATATGTTGGACATATTTCTAGTTACAACTTCTTTCTTTGATACATTACTATATGTATGAAAATTAGATATGTTGGTCTTAGGACTAGTTACAATTATTTTCTTTAATACATTAGGCGTGTTTTATTGGTAAGTGTTTAGTCACTTTAGCAAAATTTTACAGGGATACTAAAAGTGGCGATAAATGGGTCAGTAATTAAAGTGAACATAAAAGTGAAGATAAAATCTTGGAATGCCTGGAAATTTTTGGCGCGAAATATAATGTCAATACATTTTTTGCTTAAAGGTTGGTGGCACCTATGACAGCTTAAGACATGGACTCCATATACAATGAATATTAATGGATGTGTTCATTGTGTTTTCCTTTAGGGCCGCGTTTTGCGGAAGAAGTAAGAAGCTTTCAACCTACGAAAGTTGCAAAAAAGCTGTGATGATTTTGAACTTTTCGCTTAAAAACAAATAAAAATTGGTCAAAGCGGATCTTTAAATAAAATTATATATTTTGGAATTTAATTTGGTAGCATTCAAGCTAAATAATGAATATTTATCCGGTTTTTAATTGTTTGTAGTGGAAGGTGGGATACAAGTTGACCAACTCGGCATATACAAATAGCCATACTTTGCAGACACATCCATAAAATTATTTGAAACTTCGGCTTGGCATAAAGTCAAGAGTACCAACTTTGAAATAAAATAAAAAAGTGGATACAAAAGTGAATATAGCGTTTCATTGGTTCTTTCCAGTGCTGACTTTTTAAAAATTACCAACAAAACACGACTATTATTATTTTTATGAATAGTTTTTTTATTCTTTAATACATTATTATTTTTATGAATAACCCATTTGAAAATTTTCATTTTACCTAACCAGAAAAAGGGTTTAACAGCAGAGCAAAATATCCATTGAAATCTCGATGGGATAAAAACTTTAAAGCTTAATTTATTAATTATGTAACATTCTCCGAGGTTGAACTTAAATCTACGTAGAAAAAGTTTACGGATTCAAGAGACATCAGAGTTGTTGGGAGCATTAGTAATATAGTAAGGATCGAATTGATTTAGGTATTTTAATTTGTTCAGCCTATTGTTCCATTCGTTGAGAGTTCAAGTTGTGCCTAGACGTTGGATAGTAGGCAAGGGCGATTCAGAGCATTGGATGCGGTGAGAGGAAACTGATTCAAGATCTTCGACAGAAGACGGAGTCGCATGAGAAATAGAGGGTGGTGGTGTTAGGTTCGATTCAATAATTTCAGCATGAATTGAAATATTATAATTGGGCCCGATTGGTTGAAAGTTACTAGGAATTTGATCGATTTTGCACGAGTTCGTTTTTATTTCATCTATAATATCGTTATACAAAATGCGCGTTGCCGTAAGTTCGTCACTGATGCCATTTATTTTATTATCCATCTCATGAAGAATTGTGGTAAGATGAACGGATGCGGATGACATGGAATTAGAAGTACTTTGTAGATTGATATCGAGATCGGAGCGAATAGTTTTTACGTGATCCAATATGTTGTCGATAGGATATGAATTTAGCACGGATTCGAGCGTTGAACGTATTACGTTGTTAATATCGCCAAACTGGCAGTGAGTGTGGTCAGCTCACGACTTTAATTCCTGCGCTTTAGACGAAAGACGCTTTTCGAAGGATAATTGGTTTGATAAAAACCTATTGCCGAGGGTCTCGATAGAACAGTTTAAACTTTCGATACTCTTAGAAAAATCGTCAAAGTGATGAAATTGAGAGAGCACATTTTTATGAAAGCGATTATTATCGGCGATTATTGAGTTTGTGGATTCACTGACACATTTTACGCCAAAAAAACATGGGATAGGGATATGTATTTACATTTATCGCAAAGATATGCAAAATAGTTCGAGTATTCTTAAAGATTAACACAAGGGCGCAAAACTATAGTCGCCTCGTTTTAAATCAGTTAAGTTAATCCTAACAAACATCAACTTAACATTATCACCAGGTGATAAGTTTGTATCATATAATAAACAATTTATGGACTTTCCAGTAATATGTTCCAGTGAGAGATTTTGTTGTTGGAATTAAATAGTGTTTGTGTGTAGTTTCGTTCTCTTTCTAGAGAGTGTTCAGTTTTTCTGTTAGATAATTAGACTCGGATCTAAAAAGATAAAATGGAGATTTCCTGGTTTTAAAGTATGCTTCATTAAAGAGTTAGCTTTATCTGTCTATAGGTTGTGAAAACGTTAACAAAGTATTAAATTCTTTTTAGGACCGTGTTATATTGACTATAATTTTGCGCCAAGATCTTTTACTTAGCCCGAGACACAGAGGATGATATGATTTACCGCAGAGACCTTTACAAGCCACTTTTCGGTGTATTTATTATCGAGAACGCAATTGCTCGAGTCGCACTCCATTTCTTACGCGAAAAAGTATTTGATTTTCGAAGTAACTTAAAACAGATTGAAAAATTTCAATATTGAGTATTATTATTAAGTTCGAAGAAAATATTGTTCTTTCTTAGTGTACGAAGGTATTATTAAATCGAACCGATTAAAATGGTTTAGGTATTTGCTAGATTTGTCCAATCCTCGAACCGTGGTGAGATTTTCGTTGGTGGTGAATAGAATATGTAAATAAACAGAAGAAAAAAATACCCAAAAGAGTTTGAGGTGTAGTACCAAAAGTGGAATTGCTTGGCAGAACAATACTAAAATGACTCACCCGGAGGGTAAAACTGAAAGCAAAAAGGATTATTGTTGACGCTGAATGTTGAAGGTTGGTATTCAGTCAGCATCTGCAGTACAGGCTGGAGTTGAAGATCGTTTATTAGCAGCTTAATGTATTATACTGCGCAGGCACTCAGAAATGTTGCAGTAAGTATGTAATTGTAGGCGAAAATTGGGAAACAATGTAGCTTCAATTTGCTTTATAGGCAGAACATATACATAAAATGTTTCACTCACCAGGAAAGAAGGAAACAAAACGGGAGCAAATAAATTTCAGAGTATTTCGACTGTAGACAATTTCTCATCGAGAGAAATTTATAATTATGTATGTATAAATGTCACCAATTTCTTATTATTTGATTTTATTTTTTTTTTTTTTTTTTTGCTTTTATGAAAAAGATAAAATTACACGTTAAAACTTTGTGTCGCACAGTTTCAAATTTAAACAAATTAAGGCAAAAGAGTTGGGCAAGTAGATTCACACAAAACTGATATAATAGGTGAAGGTTAAACTAGTTTTTAAAGGTAAAACACGGGAGCGAGTTTGTTAAGACTTCTGAGGTAGAAAAGCTTACGTCATTGAATATAAAAATAATTATATTATTATTATTATCTCTCTCATACATAAGATATTTATTTTGCAACCTCGAATCCGGATTTGACGAAGATGATAGACGATGAGAATGTGTAATAGAATACGAGATACAAGGATACTGGAAAGTTTGTAGAGTAATAGAAGTCATGGTTTGGACTTTTCTTTAGTTAAAGCTTTGAAGTTGTAGTTCTTGTGTGGGTTTTCGGTTCTTTTGTCACGCGTTTCTTCTGATCATTTTCTGATTCGCAACGCACGCGAAGAGGATATTAGATGATGAGGTTTCGCGTTGTTTACGATTCAGACACTTTACGGTCACTGTTAAGATACAGTGTTATAAAATCTCTTCGGCCTAATCTAACCTTAAGACGATTGTATACTGAACATTATCGGAACGACGAAGGGCCATAGAGTTTTCGTAATAACGAAACTAAGAATGCAAATAGTTTTATTTATTGTATTTCAAGGTTTCGGTTCTAGATGGCATTTTCTTGTAAGATAGTATATGTATGTAGAGGTTAAAACACATTTGTTAATCGTTATAATAAGGTAAGTTTTAATTTATTTCCAATAATTCAAGTTTAACATAATTAAATAAAGAGAAATTATACAATCATCTCTGTTGGAGGTTGGAGGAAAAAGAGATCGAGCCATCTTCTGCGAGGTCTCTGGTTTTCAATCTTCTTCCTTTTCTTCTTAGTTTAGTTTCTTCGTCGAATTGTTGGATGCCTTAATATTGTAGTAATGTGGTGTTGCCAGGTGTAGTTATCCCCACAACCCGGCCATCCTTTTGTTCAACGCCTCGGTGAACCCATTATGGTTCATCGTCTTCGCAAAATTTGTATACCTGCAAGAATAAAAAACACAATATTTAGGTATAGACATCAAAATTTACGTCTTCATTTCTGCTTGTTTGTGTTGAATGTTTATCATCTCAGGTAAGTATCATGCTGTTACTATCATCAGGCTAATCGTCTCATTATCTTAGGCATGGTATCTTTTTTCATCTCAGATCATCTCAGGTTAGACATCTCAAGTAAATCATCATAAGTAGGCCATTTCTGATACGTCATCTAAAATAGGTCATCTCAGGCAAGTTGTCTCTGGTATATAATTTTATAAAGGTCTTCTCAGGTAAAACATCTCAAGATAAATCATCTCAAGTAAGCCATCTCCATATAAGTCATCTTTAGTAGTTCATCTCAGGTAAGTCATCACTGTTTAATCGTCTCAGACATCAATAAAGCAATTGCAGGTATCATCTTAATCAAGGTCTTGAATTAGTTTCTTTATAGTTGCTTTAGTTTAGATCTCCATCCTCGTCGCTATTTTGTTCATTTTCTTCATCTTCTGAACTGTCGTCATATGGAACCCAAGGCTTCATGTTGTCGGCGGTGTTGCTAGTTTTCTTAGGTCCTTCACACTCTCCAACTTTTTCCACATCGTAGCGATCATTGAGACCAACATTCGTCACCCTGTATGGACCAAAAAATTTAGTATGGATTTTTATTAGGTTACCAAACTGTGTCCGCCGTATAGCAACAAGATCGCCTATATTGTAGTTTCGAGCTGGTTTCCTTTTACTGTTGAAACTTTTTGAGTTTTCTTGTTGAATTTTTTCGATTTCTTCTCTTGCTTTTTCGCGAATGTTGTCACGCTCTTCGTTGAAAATTTCCAAAAATTCGTCAGCTACCACTTCAGCAATCCTCAAATCTTCTTTGTTCCGCATTTTGACTCCAAACATAACTTCAAAGGGACATCTTGACGTACTTCTGCTGATGCTAGAATTTAAAAATTGTTGAACTTTGTTAGTAAACTTATACCAATTATCTGGGTTTTCCAAAGATAATTTTGTTAAAATTGGAATAATGGTTCTATTTATTCTTTCGACGTGACCATTGCCCCTCGGAACTCCAGTCGTTATCTTCCTGACAATAATCTTCAAAGTTATTGGAAGTAAATGCAGCTCCTTTGTCTGTAATGACTCTTTGTGGAGTACCAAAAACTGAACTTTGAAGACAAAGCTTATTTAAAACCTTTGATGTACACAATGTTTTCGTTGGGTAAATCCAAACAAATTTGCTGAAACCATCTATAACGACAAAAATATACTTTTATTGTTTTCCAGTAGCTGAAAGGGGTCTTAAATGGTCTAAATGAAAAGTATGTAAGGGACGATCCTCTTTTGGTATAGGATAAAGAAAACCCTCCTGTTTTCCTTGTTTCTTCTCTGCCAGAACGCATTCGATACAGCTTTGTCGACATCTCTGAATTTTTTCATGAAGATAAGGAATTGAATATTCTCTCCGGATTAATTCTTCGACTTTCCTCACTGAAAAATGTCCTTGTTCGTGTGCTCTTTTTATCAGCTCCTTCTCAAATCCTTTCGGCACACACATCAGTCTCTCTCCTTGGTTATTCACTTAATAGAAAATTTCATTATCCGACACGAAATTTTTATACGGCCCTTTCTCCAGAATTCTCAAAATCAGATTTATCCTCTCGTCTTTTTTCTGTTCTGCTTTCATACGATCAACGATTTCACTATTTACCGTCATATTAAGTGGATTACGGCTAAGTGCATCTACATGCTTCATTTTAGTCCCAGCTCTATGTTCCAGTACATAGTTGTAATCTTGCAATAATAAAACCCATCCAGCAATTTTCGGAGCCAGATCTCTCTTTTCCATTGTCATTTTAAAAGCTGAACAGTCTGTAATAATTTTGAATTTGAATCCTAATAGATAGACTCTAAACTTTTTAAGGGCTGCTACAATGGCCAAAACTTCAAGTTCATAACTACTATACCGTTCTTGCGAAGGAGTAGTTTTACGACTGAAGTAGTAAACCGGATGAAACAAACTATCTTCACTACATCTTTCTAAAAGAATCGCTCCAAATCCAATTCTCGATGCATCGGTATGAAGTTCAGTCTCTGCTTTAGGGTTGTAAATTGCTAGAGTTGGCTGCTGTGACAAAGCTTCCTTTATTTGCATAAAAGCTATTTTCTGCTCTTCTCCAAATTTAAACTTCACATCTTTTCTTAATAGGTCACTCAAAGGTTTAGCTAGAATTCCATAATTGTGAACAAATTTTCAAAAATAACCTGATAAACCTAGAAAACTTTGAATATGTTTGACGCTTTTTGGCTCAGGGAAAAATTTCACAGCATTAACTTTCAACAAAGATGGACTTATGTGGCCGTTTTCGATTGAGTATCCCAAGTATTCTATTTTCTTACATAAAAAATGACATTTGCTCCATTTAAATCGAAGGCCATGTTGCTCTGCAATTTCAAAAAGTCTTTTTAAATTATGTAAAGCCTCTGGATAATTCTTAGCGATAATTATAAAGTTGTCCCTGTAAATAATGATAATTTTCTCTTTGATTAGTGATTGAAAGATGGAGATTATATATTTTTGGAAAATAGTTGGGGATGTTAAGCCAAAAGGCATTTTTAAAAATTCATACTGGCCGCTTGGTGTGACAAATGAAGTGAGCTGCCTGCTGTTTTCTTCCACCGAAACATGAAAAAATCCATTTTCAAGGTCTAACGTCGTAAATATTTGCGCTTCACTCAACTGATCAACCTGGTCTTCTATCAAAGGGAGTGGAAAATGATATCTGATAACCTGCTTATTCAATTTCCGATAGTCTATACAAAGGCGCTTAGAACCATCTTTTTTCGAGACCAAGACTATGGGGCTAGCGAATTCTGATAAACTAGGCCTAATTATCTCTTTCTGCAGCCATTCTTCTATTTGAGCATCAACTCCTTCCTTTTCTAACTGCGAAAGTCGACGAGGGTGCTGGAAAATTGGATGTTCGTCTTTTAGAATAATTTTCATCTCGAAGTTATTGTGCAGATTGTCTATGGGTCGATATTCATCTACGATTCTCTCTACTTCCTTTTTGTATTCAGCATTTTCTATTTTTAGCACTATTTCTGCATCTGGGCTTATTGCAAAACATTCTAAAATATTGTCAAGTTTTTTTACTTTAACATCTTTGGAAGTTATTAAGATTTGGGTGTTATTAAAAATGTTTTGTCCCAAAATCATGGGCATGGAAAGAAATCGGTCCGAAATAACATGAAATAACTTCCTCAAAAATATTCACATCAAAAGCGATCTTTACTACAAAACTTCCAAATGTCTCTACACCACTCTCTGCTGAACCACGCAATTGATTTTTCTGCCCTATCAAAGTCAGAGAGCCTAGCTGAATGAATTCATCAGAACGAAGAAGAGTTACTTCGCTTCCAGTATCGAGGAGCGCTTTCAGTGAATATGCCTTATCAACTAAATCAACAATTTTATGGAAGGAACTACCACAACTTGAGAAAGTATTAGCTGCTTTAACGTGTCTAGTTTGCAAATTTTTAGTAAACTGTGGAGCCTTATAGCCAAACTCTCTGGACTTAAAGCATTTAGAGCCTTCCGATAATCTGCGACACTCGTTGGAACTATGCCCTTTAAGCCCGCAATTGAAACAAGTCAAGTTCAGATTTTCGCTTTTTCTCCCATTCATTGTATTGAACTGCCTTCTTCCCATCTGGACGCCCGATTTATTGCTTGTCGATTGATTCCTTTCAGAGAACAACCTATAGACCTCTATTTTTCTTTTAAATTCTTTGAAATTGATTGCTCCATAGAGTAAAGCTTTGTTGTTATGTGCGTCTCTAACGCCATCGATCACATACTGAATAATAGAAACCTCATCAACTTTTGCACGAGATCCCAACTCTCTCATGCTATGAAAATACTGCAACACCGTCTCTCCTTCTCGCTGCTTGCACATCATTAATTTTCTATGGACCTCGGCACTTGAACAAGTTTCCCCAAATTCGCCTATCAAAAAGTTTTGTATGTCTGTCCACGTGCTCAAATTTTTCTCTGAACGAATAGCCTAGCAGATCCTGACAAAAGTCTTTAAGCGAAAAGTAAATTTTCTAAAGGTGTCCAATTCATAAGCCTCGATCCGCCCTCAACCTCATCAACCCAACGATATACACTAAACTCGTCATCACCACTAAATTCTCGAATAGAACTCGCAACATCTTGAAAAGAAGCAGTGCCTCTACTTCTATTCCGCAAACACTCTTATTTATCTTGCATCAAAGACATCTCCACATCTCTTCGAATAGTATTTTCTCGCGCCTTTAAATCATTCTCGCGTATCTCTAACAGCTTGCTTCTTTCCTCCAATTCTGCCATCGCATCCGAAATATCCAGGCTTTGAGGCATTCTTGCAGTGCTATTTCTATTCCGCCTGCCCATTGAACAACAAACAAAAACAATCTAACCGCAACAATAAAAAGCCACTTGCAAAAAAAATAATTAATATTCGTCACCAGTCTCTGCCTATGCAATTATTGTTATATCTACTACTGATCTGATCGCCTCGAGATTATAATTATAATTATGGTATATGATCACACATGAAGGGTACAGTCACTGCAGCGAGGAAAAACGTTTTTTGTGTAAATTTTTTATGTGTTTTAACCATGTATAACTTAGTACTTAGCCTATCGCGATTTTCAATTTTTAACTAGATAAGCAAACTTTTTAATCAATGTAATTTTTATTAATATAGATTTGGTCAATTTTAATTTTATTTGGTTATACCAACTTTGCCGGGTTAGATTTTACTTCGGCAATTTTTGTTTTCCTTTATTAATAATGTCGGAGCTAGATTCACCCGATGTCTCGACACTTGCGCTGGCTTAAGATGTGAATTTTTATGCACGCTTTTTTTTGTGGTTGTGATCGCAATAGAATGGCAAACTAATTTATTTGAATTTTATCTCTACTTTCTTGGCAAATAAATCCCGGTTGAGCCCCCATGTAGAGGTTAAAACACATTTGTTAATCGTTATAATAAGGTAAGTTTTAATTTATTTCCAATAATTCAAGTTTAACATAATTAAATAAAGGGAAATTATACAATCATCTCTGTTGGAGGTTGGCGGAAAAAGAGATCGAGCCATCTTCTGCGAGGTCTCTGGTTTTCAATCTTCTTCCTTTTCTTCTTAGTTTAGTTTCTTCGTCGAATTGTTGAATGCCTTAATATTGTAGTAATGTGGTGTTGCCAGGTGTAGTTATCCCCACATGTATATGATTGTTCTTATTCTTTTTAATTAATAATGATTTTTCTTTCATTATTTTTCATTGACGTTACATCCACAGCAATCAAGATCACCAGTAAAAGCAGTACCACATGTTGTTCAAGGACAATTTCATTATTCATTTATTCGAGTGCTTCATTAAACGCATCCATTTGTAAATTGAAATTGAAATTGTACACTGTGAAAAGCACAAAAAAGATGGACAAAATCAAAACAAACGGTGAGTGAAGCCCACTGTAGCAAAGACAGCGATGACTCAAAGCTGGTTTGTGCCAGAAAAGTTTTCTGATGTGCGTCTAGAATGTGCATTGGATCTTATGAAGACGATAAATGCGGTAAGTTTGTTTGATCATGACGTATTATCCATTCAGCTTACTTAACATTTTTTTGATCAATAGTTGTACATACCTGCGGTAAGGGCATGCTCGTCTGCGACGGCCACAATGACTGCAGAGATAATTCGGATAAGCTTATGTGCGTGGATGACAAGCCAAAGATAGTTTGTGGTAGTGTTGACGATGAGTTTGATACTCTCGGCAAACCGACAAAGTTCCAATGCCCATCGGAACCAACGATTTGTCTGGACATGAAAGCCAAGCGCAATGGAACTGCAGAATGCCCTCGTTGTGAAGATGAAGTTGAATGACATGGTTGTAGCGTTTACGAATTCCAGTGCAATGTGCCAGTCGACCATGGAGTGTATTCTTAACTAGTTCCATTGTGATGGAGGAACGGATTGTCGAGATGGTAGTGATGAACTGAACTCGTTTGTAACTTTGATGTGCGCTGATATTATTAAGTTGCCACCAATGGAAAGCGTTTGTTCTATTCCCATCGATGCCGTTGGACGTAGACTATTATATGCTGCAGTGATCACAAAAGGTTTCAGTGCACCATGTACGCATATTTGCATCGACGAAGCAAGCTCTAGTCACGGCTCTTGAAGTCGACACTTACAAACAGAGCCTGTAATTTTTTTTTTTTTTTGTTGATGCTCATTCGTAAACTTTGCAGCCGAAAGCTCTCTACTTGGTAGTGATAAGAATGTGAAGACTGTTGTACGGAAAGAAAATGCAATAATCCACCCCTCGGCTATGGCTATTAGCAAGAATATAGCATTCATTGTTAACACAGGACCCAATGAAGCTGTGCGTTGTCGTCTCTATGGAAATTCGTCCAATCAAGCCTTCTATCTCAACGTCTTCAATGCCGAAAACATCTTCGTAAATAATCCATCTCGACCATACAAAATTTGTCGGGTCTTCGTGTGCAAGATCCATTTATCTACAAGTGCATGTGTCAGAATGATCCAATGGCAATACAACCGAATAGGTGAATCCAGCAAAATACGAAGATAATATTTAATAAATACTTTTTAATTTGTAAGCAAGTTTTTATTTGGCCTTATAACTATTGCCATTTTATAATACATATAAAAAATTAAATCGAACAATCCAATTATTAACTCATTCACTTGTTGTTGTCTGGACATTCACTAAGGACCTTTTACGCAGTTTGTACACACGTCGCCAACACTATGACGCCATATGACCGCATTATAATCTGAACAAAAATTTACTTAGATAAAACAGAAATTGATGTTTTAATAATAAAAGATATTCTAAAATAAAACATCAATTCTATAAAAACATTGTTTCGTCCTTTATTGCTTTTTTATAAACCAAATGTTTTTCTTTGGTATCTTGAATTAATAGTGGGGCTAGATACACTGTGACCATAAGGTCTATTGTGCCCCCATCAAGAGCCGTATGAGAATTCTCATACTACTGCTCTTCTTGAAGTCATGTGGCTTAGATGAATTTTAGTAATTGGAGTACCTTCAGAGAGGGTAGTTCACTCTCTTCTATCTGGTAACGCCCCAGATGTGTGAATCTTCTTTGTAATAGTAATAGTGAACCACATTTTCCAATTAAATGGTCTGAAGTTTCCTCATGTTCATTGCAGAATCTACATATCGGATCGTCTGTTATGCTAATGATACTCAGGTGTCTTCTGAGTTTGCAGTGGCCCGTGAGGAAGCCCGTGATAATTCTTAGGTTATGTCTACTTAAGCCAATGCAGTCTTTGAATTTTGCTTGGTTGTAGTTCCCAAATAGCATTTTGACCTGCCTTAGCTTAGGAAGTCCGTTCCAGATTTTGTTTCTTTTGGACTCCTCTTCTGTTTTGATTTTGTTTTTAATCACATTTTCACCAATACCGCAATAGGGTTTTGGCCCCATGAGTACCGTTTTTGCCCCTATCTTTGCCAAAGAGTCTGTCTCTTCATTACTTTGAATACTGAATGACTTCCATACCACCAATGTTGAAACAAATTGACAGAATTTTATCTTCAATTGGAGTGAAACCAATTTCTTCGGATTCTCCTCCACCGGTCTTATATAAGCTTTGCCTGTTTGGTGCTGCTTTTGTTTTTTGTTGAGTTTTTAAAGCTATCATATTTGAGTTTTAATGCTTTGGGATTTCTCATGCACATTCCACTGGTGGCACTGAACTTTTTGATATATCAACCTAGGCAGACTTCTTCTCCTAATTAGTTACAGCGTCCGTCTTTTTATTTTCTATTATATTGAACTTAGTGGACCGGTCCCTTTTTTTAGCATTTGAAGTTCCATATTTATATATATAGATATATATAGAAAACTATTGTAAAATAACCACTAATAATAACAGTTAAACATTTTTTTCGAATGTAAACAACCACAAAGACATTTGATTTGAAAGAATCTAGTTCTATTCCAATCGATCCTATAACCCCATCATGAATAAAGAAATAGAAGATTACGTCTTCCCATATTTTTGATGACGTATCCTGTGACATAGGCATAATGGGAAAACCGCAAAAAGTAAATCAAAAAACGCCAAATACTAGTAACAAGTGCAATGTTGTCATAAAAAGGCTTTGTAACAATTTAACACTATTTTCTCGAAAATCATATAAGCAACAATTTTTATCTTAACATTTTTTTGAATAAAATTCATAGTTTCAGAGAAACTAGCAAAAGACTGAATTTCGACCCCTTTCCTCCCCCAAAACAAAATTTTGCTCCGGGCCAAACCATCGGTACTTTTGAGCATTGTATATATACATTATAGTATTGGCATGAATCTGAATTTGGTATTTCTGCATCACGCCACTGGAAAAAAGCGCCCACCGACAAGAAGACATTGTTAGGCTTTTTTTGTGTTAAACAGATGTTAGCAAAGCGACTTGCGTCAACTGCACTGAAGAGCACCCGGCTAACTTCAGAGGCTGCAAAGCTTTTAAAGAATTTAAAGACAGGAAAGATAAACTTTTTTCTGCAGCAAAATTGAAAAGCAATAATGGCATTATTCTATCGAAAGCGGTCTCAAACAATAATGCTCTTTCTCCAGGCATATCTTTTGCGAGTCATTTTAAAGATCAGACTGATTTACCGTCGCTCCCCAGTCAAAATATAACGCATAAAAAAGCTAATAGTTATCAAGGCATAAGCATTATTAACCAGTTTATGGACCTATCGAAGGACCTATTTGGTTTGGAAATGAGTTCTCTTGTTGCTAAGATACAAAATGTCATGCTAAATCTTCATAAATTTTCCTCTCCTATTGAAAAAAAGCTGGCTTATCTTGAATTGGTCAATCAACTTCTTCTTACTGACAAATAATGCTAATAAAATTTATAACATTCAACATTTCGTCCCTTATCACTCACGCCCGAAGAATTGAACTTTTAAAAATTCTTCAGGCTAACAACATCTCGGTGGCATTCATACAGGAAACCCACCTTAATTCGAAATACAAAGTTTTTATAGATTCTTATAATATTCTGAGAAATGATTAGCTTCAGGGCGTTGCGCTCTTAGTGAAAAAGAACATACGTTACATTTTGGTTGATTTCAATTGTAACCAATCTCCAATAACTAGCCTGTTTATTAGAATTGATGTATCTGAGAGTGGCTGTTTAAAAAAAATTTTACTTGGGACTATTTATTTCTCTACCACCTGTTCGTCTACTAATGTTTCTAGTGAACTTACGAATATTGATATGCTTTCCAGCACCTTTGATGGTGCCATCATAGGGGGGATTTTAATGCTAGAAACCCTAGCTGGGGTGACTAAAGATTAAACTGTAATGGGAAATACTTGGCGGACTGGCTGCAACTGTCAAATTCCTCTCTTTCTTTAATTTCTTCTGATTCTCCTACATTTCCAAGGAGCTCCTCCTTTCTGGATCATTTTCTTGTGTCCAGCCATTTACTTGATTACAATAATAAAAATTTTGAAGTCAACACACTTCACTCCATACAGAACATTGTCCACTATCACTTGATCTTTTCTTACAAGAAGTGGACATTTCTACCTTACCACCAAACTACTCTCGTTCTTTCGTAAATACTGACTGGGACTCCTTTAAAGCTTCCCTTGATAGTTCTCTTCTGACTCACTTTCCGTCCGAAACATGCTGTCTTACTAATCAAGAAATTGACTCTCTTATTTCAAATTTCAATCTGGTGCTACTAGACTGCTTAGACTCATTTTCTACCGACTGTTCCGATTTCCTCTAAGAAGTATACGAATCTTCCTGTTGCTATTGAGAAACTTTATAAGGTGAAACATTCTTGGCAACGTAGACTCAAACATATATATCATAACAACTATAATAGAACTTGTGATGAATACAAAGCAATTTCCAACAGAATCTCTCTCTTGAACAAAATAATTCAAGAGAAAGTATCTATTTGGATCAACGAACAACTTAGCTCCAGATTGGAAAAAATCAAACCAGGTCCTAATGCATTTTATGAATTTTTCAGAATTGCAGGTAGAGGAAAGCACTTCTCCTGCAACAAATTAGTGGTTAATAGTTTCAGCTTTTGAAAATCATTTCATATTAATCTATTCGAATCAAACTCCCTCACATAACATTCCTCTAACGGTTGAAGCGACTTCAATAGCTCGTCAAGTCAGTCTGTCCAACCCAGGCAGAATTTTCACTTTCGACACTTAAAACACCTCATTAAGACCTTTAGCAACTAACATGTTCACGGACGTTGAGGAGGTATCTTGCCTTATTAGTCTTTTGAAATCAAAAAAATCAGCTGGGCCTGATGGAATATCAAACTTCGCCCTCACAAAAATTTCCCCTTTAGCAACAAGTTATTTAACGATTCTCTTCAATAATTGTTTAAACAATGGATATTTTCCCACTTCCTGGAAGATGGCAAAAATATTACCCATCCAAAAGAAACTCCCCTACAGAAAACCCAATCGATCCTCTAGCGGACAACCAATTTGGTTTCCGCAAAGGACATTCGACTGTTTAAGCACTCTTAAAACTTCATAATGACATTACGTTGAATCTCAGAGAAAAAAAATGTACGGTGGCCTGTGCACTGGCTTTTGATAGTGTTTGGAGAGATGGCCTTCTTTCCAAAATTGCTACTCTTAATCTTCCACCTCATATTGTGCATCTACTGGTAAGCTTTCTCCAGGGCAGACAATTTTTTATGCAAATACATGGATCGAAATCTAACATTGGTGCTAGCGACATAGGGGTGCCACAGGAATCGATACTGGGTCCTCACCTATACAACTTATTTCTCAACGATTTCCTCCATACTTACTCTAAACGCGGGGCAAAATCCATTTGTCTTCTATATGCAGATGATACAATCGCATATACAAGTCACAGCTCTCCGATAGCAGCAGCGCATATTTTGCAAAAGCATCTTAATATCATTAATGATTATTACAATGCGTGGGGAATTTCTATAAATATTGCTAAATGTGAGACTATCTGCTTCCGCAATGCTAGTGGTAAAGGACCTGCTAGCACTATACTAGAAAGCAAACATCTAGCCCTTAGACTAAACGGGCACATCATACCAATTAAAAATAACATAAAATACTTGGTGGCATATCAATGGGGGAAGTTTGGAAGATTGGTACGACCATACTATTTTATGTTTTTATTGTTGTTATATTAAACAATTTGTACTATAGAATGTCAGTTTTTATTACTGTTAATTTTCATTGAATGTGTTTGAACAACAACAACAACTTAAAGGCGCTACCACCAATTATAAACGAATTTTATTTACTCGTTTTTACGAATATTATTATTCGTTTTTTTTTTTCTATCTTTGGCTGGAGATATAGCTATTTCAAGGAGTGCCAATTCCTTTCATCAGTTTCATTTTAGTGGTATCGAGCTTTAATCCAATTTTATTATGAAAAACTTTTTCACATAAACATCATGAGATTCGAACCCACGCTTTCAGATTTACTCAGTCTTCGAAGTCGTATGCACAACGCGTTCCACCGCTTATGACCACTGACGACACAGGTCGAGATGTTATGTTTGCTTGTTTTTTCAAACGCATTTGGTGCTTCAACATTTTTCTAAGCGCCTCTAAGTATGTTGTTTTGTTCCGCCTCCATTTTCTCCTAACCTTATTTGATGGACTACAATTTGTAGGACATATCAAAGGGGGAGAGGTTGGAAGATGGGTACGACCATACTATTTTAAGTTATTATTGTTGTTATATTGTACTATTTGTACTATAGAATTTCAGTTTTTATTACTGACCATTCTGTTAATTTTCATTGAATGTGTTTGAACAACAACAACAACTTAAAGGCGCTACCACCAATTTTAAACGAATTTTATTTACTCGTTTTTACGAATATTATTATTCGTTTTTTTTTCTATATTTGGCTGGAGATATAGCTATTTCAAGGAGTGCCAATTCCTTTCATCAGTCTCCTTTTAGTGGTATCGAGCTTTAATCCAATTTTATTATAAAAACTTTTTCACATGCACATCATGAGATTCGAACCCACGCTTTCAGATTTAATTTTTTTAATTCATTTTTTATTTTTTCATTTCCTTATATCTATCTTAATGCTAGACAAAAAATCTTAAACAACTAGCTTACATATAAACTTAACTAACTTACTGGCCCCATGCGGGCGCTCTAGATTAAACTATGACTATACTTAAAAAATGTCTTTCGACGGAGAATAACTTATTATTAGAATTCATGATTACTTAAAACTAACGAGAAAATTATTAAAAAAAACTCATTTTCTATATCATTTTTGTTTGTCTGCCACTCTACCAGTGTTTAAACTATCTAGTTTAAACACTCGCGTCTCTAGTTAAAATGAACACAGTGAAAGTCGCCAACGAAGTGCACTCTTCCACGGTTGCTGAACGACATAACATCTCGACCTGTGTCGTCAGTGGTCATAAGCGGTGGAATGCGTTGTGCAAACGACTTCGAAGACTGAGTAAATCTGAAAGCGTGGGTTCGAATCTCATGATGTTTATGTGAAAAAGTTTTTCATAATAAAATTGGATTAAAGCTCGATACCACTAAAAGGAGACTGATGAAAGGAATTGGCACTCCTTGAAATAGCTATATCTCCAGCCAAAGATAGAAAAAAAAAAACGAATAATAATATTCGTAAAAACGAGTAAATAAAATTCGTTTAAAATTGGTGGTAGCGCCTTTAAGTTGTTGTTGTTGTTCAAACACATTCAATGAAAATTAACAGAATGGTCAGTAATAAAAACTGACATTCTATAGTACAAATAGTACAATATAACAAAACTAATGGTTTCTAACAGGTTAATGACTTTCTTAAGACATAGAGCTCTGAACAAAAATTCAAAGTTACTTTTCTATAAATCTCTCATAAGACCTATACTAACTTATGCGTTTCCAATTTGGGCAACAATCTCTCCTTCTGTTGTTTTAGAACTCGAAAGATTCGAAAGACATATACTTCATCACTGCTTCGGGAAAAAACTTTCAATCCCTAAATAAACGTTACTCTAATGACTATATTTATAATGACACAAACACCATTCCGTTAATGAAATACTCGCTGTCCTTATTAAAAAATACAATTTCTAACCTTCTAAACTCTAATAATGATCTAATAAAAGCTATTGTTATAAATCGGACAGGGTCCTCTGAGGACTCAGTGAGGTATCTTACCCCTTTTGATATATCCTTGATGAACCTTAGTTCAACTGAGGCTCTCCTCACTTCCTTTTACGCTAAAGCCTCATTGGGCCAAAATCGTGGTTAATAACTAACCTTATTATTTGCGGGTATTCTCGATTCACTGTTGTATTTGGGAATGCTTTAAACCTTTTGAAAATTATATATCTAGTAAATGGTTGGACAAAACTCGAATTTATCATTATAATTTGTTTTATTAAAATGACTAACACTATTGTATTGCTTCACTGTTAATTTTATTCTTATGATTTATACCTACACTTGAGTAGATTTATATCTTTACTTGAATCATAACAAACATGTTCTATAAATTAACGTAGCACATATGATATGTAACTTAAAAGACAATAATTAAAAAAAAAACTTAACAAAATAAAATATAAACTTCATTTGAATTCATCTTTTGTATCTTAATTTATGTATCTTTACATCTCAAATAATATTTTGCATTCAGCACTCATATAAGAATCAATACTCTCTGTACAAATCATGTGCTCTCGCTTTTTCATATGTTATATTCATATATATTATTGTATCACTACATTATCTCAATGTTCATTGTAATAATTAATGTTTAAACCACACAAGTGTTTTCGTACCTGAGAACTTGAATTCGAATGTATACTGTGTATACTCGTCTCTCTTGTTCCTGTAGTTTTAAGTTTTAACTTATATGTATATATATTTATTTCGAACCTCAGTCACATGCAATCGCAAATACATTGCTCCTGGGCACAGAGGAGCTAACAGAGAGGGTAATCCTGTCATTAAATTTGACGGTACCTACAAGCTTCGATATCAGCTGATCTCAGCTCAGGTGAGAAAGTGTGCGTGAGAACAAAGGAAAACTGCACACACTCTCACCTAAGCTGAGTGGTGGATTAATTTTCCCGCCTTTTTCAAAATCATCAGCTTTTTGGGTCTGTTCACAAACTCGTTTATTTTTTGGTTAGGCTTTTCCTAAACCGGTAACTCATTACCTCACTAGTTGCTTTTTCGTTTGTTTGTTTCGATATAAAAAAAAATTTGGGGTAAGAAAATTCCCTCCATTGAAATATTAGTACCTAATATTTAGAAGGTTGAATCATAGACAACAAAAATATTAAAAGCAAAACTTAAGGATATAGTACACCGAATGTAAAAAACCACATGCAAATGTGTCTCTGACGTCCCGTAACAATGGTTTATTTGTGTTACTAGCGCAACATTTAGCGATGTTGTTGGCCGTGTGCGAACTGCACATTAGCTTAATTATGACACTAGTGTGGTGAATATAAACTTCAAAAATTTAACCTGTTCTGGAGCAGGCTAAAATTTTAGCCAGTGGATAAAGGAGTAAGAGAGACAAACGGAGTAGTGTGTTTGTTTTTATTTGCATTTATTTTTGTTTGTTTTATATTAATCATTAATGTCAAATTTTCCGTTTGTGTTTTTGTAAATTCCGTTTAATTTTACTTCGTTACGTACGAAGAATTACTAAAATTAACCGATATTCTCTTTTTTACATTGATATTCATTGTGTAAAAATTTTTTTTTTTAAGTTCAGCTGCCAAACCAGTGTTCTGTACCGCGTTAAAACTTCCCATAATTTTAATTATATTACAAGGTAGTTGTTTTGGATTCATTACATTATTTACATTCATATACATTTCACACATAATTTCATTTGCACATTATTAACTAAATTCTATCAATGTCTTTCATACAATCAATCATATACCTACTTATATTTGTTATTACATTTGCTTCATTTATAACAACATTCAAATAACACCCTATTTTTACTTTCACTCAAACTGTTTAAGTTATGAAAATTCGTCTCATGCACTCAATTCAATTTTACCGCAAACTGTTTTTAACTTTAATAACTCCTGTTATCTATTTTTTCATGTTCTCTTTATACTTACCTTCCGTTTACAAATAATTGGCTTCACCAAATAAACAATCGGCTGGCATCGATCTCTTGGATTTTGATCGTTGACCAGCACGGTAACATTTATTGTACACAAATGTTTAAACATTTACACATTATACATTAATCAAATACATTTTTTTATATACAAAATACAACACAACACATATAGTTCGTTCCTTTATTCAAACAGACTATTTCGTTGCAGAAAAAGGGTTTAATTAGCATATTGACATATATATTCGCTGATGCTGTTTTTTTTTTTTGTATTGTGTCGTGTTTTCATGAACCTTAGAAGATTCGCTGGTGTTATTTTTATATAGATTGTGCTGGGTTTAGTTTTTTATACAATCCCCGTTTAATCAAAAACATTTGGTCCTTTAGAGTTGGGATTCTTTGAGAGCCAGATCCAAATCCAACGCAAATACCTACAGTCCATCTAAAGTAAAAAAAACTCTAATTCGCGATTCAGTGATTGTGTGTGCCTGCTGATTGTTATGTATGCCTGAAATCGTAGGTAGGTACATAAAATTACATTAAATATTTGGAAAAAAGTGCACGTGCCAAAATTGACATTCGTTTTAAAACAGAACAGTATTCCTTTATTTTTAAAAGTTTCTTAGACTTGCTTGGTCATAAACAAAAGGATGACTTCTTTAAAACAAAAATACGGGAACGTGAAAGGACGGTTAACTCGGGCACGTGATTTTGTGAATACGATCACAATAGAAATCCCTCTAGAGATGCTAGAAATACGTTTTCAAAATTTAAATCAGGCTTGGTCGGAATATTGCGATTTATTATAGAATCTCTTGAGGATGAGGAACTCGAAACGTACGAAAATGAATTCGGGAATTATGAAACGCGGTTTTTTGATGCTCACGCAAAACTATTGGCATCCATTCGTAAAAATCAAACGGTTTCGAGATCTGATGATGAAAATACATCCGCTGTTGAAAAGCTGGCCCTCCAGCAAACCACGCTTTTAGAAAAACTCAACGCTTCCTCAGACAAGTGCTCGATTCAGCTGCCAAAGCTAACCGTTCCAGCATTTTCTGGAGATTATAAAGATTGGCCTTCGTTTAGAGATTCCTTTACCGGTTCGGTGGATCAAAAAGAAAATCTTACGGCCATCCAAAAATTTCATTATTTGAAATCTTTCCTTCGCGATCGTGCTCTTGACCTCGTCAAACATAGTCCTTTATCGGAAGCTAATTATTTCGAAGCATGGGAACGCCTAGAACATAGATATGATCGTTCGCAACTTATCGTTCAAGCGTTTATAGAAACATACATTTCGCTTCCCAATGCAATAGGTGGTAATGTGAAGCTACTCAGGCAGATAGCAGATTTGGCAGATGAGGTAATTCGTAGTCTTAATGCTATTAATTCAAACAATCGTGACCCATGGTTAATTCATTTGCTTTTAATCAAATTAGACAACGATACTAAGCAAAGTTGGGCAGAAAATATCGGTACCCGAGATGATGCTACAATTGACGAGCTTTCAACTTTTTTGGAATCGCGTTGTACTGCTCTAGAATCATGTCAATCGGTAGTATCAAGATCAAGTGTATCGCGAAATAAGCAACACAATCAAATTCGTTCGCATGTTGAATCCCGTCGGTCTTTTGTGAAATCGAACTCGTTGTGCTTGCTTTAATTGCCTTCGTCCTGGACATTCGGTACAACGGTGTCGCTCGAATTTCCGCTGTCGTGAATGCAGATCGCGTCATCACTCACTTGTGCATTCCACCCAACCCTATAACACTTCCGCTTCATCATCATTGCAACTACAAACATCGTCGTACAAACCTGTTCCTGACCATTCATCTTTTTCTTCAGTTGCACCAATTGTAAACAACCATTCACTTGATGTAGGGTTCGATAGGCAAACTATTCTCCCAACAATATTAGCACAAGTACAGGACTACCAAGGAAACTTTCATAATTGTAGAATATTAATCGATTCGGGGTCTCAAGTGTCCTTTGTGGTAGAATCATTTGTTCAGAGGTTAAGACTTCCACGCAAACACGCTCGCATACCTATACTTGGGGTATCATCTACAAATGCAGGCTATACAAAAGGTCTTGTGTCAATGAAATTATCTTCTCGGTTTGACAAAACTCCATTGCTCATTGACGCATAAATCATACCAAGGCTCACATCTAATCTGCCTTCTCAATCGTTTGATCCATCTTGTTGGCTTCATATTCAAAATTTAAAACTCGCTGATCCGTCATTCCATATTCCAAGTTCAATCGACGTACTGCTCGGAGCAGATAAACTATGGTGTATTCTCAATGGTGACCAAATTCAAGGCCCACAAGGCACTCCGGTGGCCCAACATACATCGTTTGGTTGGGTTGTTACAGGAGAGTTACTCAATTCTGCACAACCATCTCCTCAATTTTCAATATCTTCGCTTCATTCAACCCTTGTTGTTGATGTTCTTTTGCAACGGTTTTGGGAATTAGAAGAGGTTGACCCACCCAAAGATGATTCATTCATTAATGATGAAGCTGAGAAACATTTTCGTGAAACATTTTCCAGATCGTGCGACGGTAAATATGTAGTTCAGCTCCCATTTAAGTCCCCTTTGCCCGTTTTTGGTGATTCGTTAAAACTCGCAGTCAATCGTTTATATTCGATGGAACGAAGGTTTCAACGGGACAAGGCCTTACAAGAGTCTTACTCAAACTTCATGAAAGAATACATTCGACTTGGTCATATGACACGTATTTCGAAAAATGAGATTAATTCTAATCGCGGACAACATTTCTACCTTCCACATCATGCAGTGTTGAAGCCAGATAGTTCGACAACAAAGTTACGCGTTGTATTTGATGGGTCTGTTGCTCATTGGTCCTCCTATACAAGGGGATTTGTTAGGAGTTTGTTTACGCTTCCCGCAACACAAATACGTTTTTTCGGCAGACGTTGTAAAGATGTTCCGCCAAATCTGGGCTGACGACGAACACGCGGACTTTCAACGTATCCTCTGGCGTGAGAATCCCAACAACGATCTTGAACACTTTCGTCTTCGCACTGTTACCTACGGTACCACCTCGGCACCATTTTTATCCGTTCGCGTTTTAAAACAGATTGCAAATGACTACCAATCGCAATATCCAATTGCAGCTCGTGTTCTCGTTAGAGATGTTTATGTAGACGACATTATGACCGGTGCAGATTCGACGGAGGAGCTGATTAGTTTGCAGTCCGAACTAGTTGCCTTACTATCAAACGCTCAGCTTGAACTACGAAAATGTAATTCCAATTGCTGGGGTCTACTTGCTAAGCTACCTAGGAACGATTGTGAGTTTTCCTGGTTTGTCGCTGATCCCTCAAAAACGATGATAAAGGTTCTTGGCTTGCATTGGAGCCCTACATCAGATGAATACTCATTCCGCATATCTAATTTTCGAGACTTGTTTACACCTACAAGACGTTCATTATTGTCAGAGATCTCAAGCATTTTCGATCCACTAGGATTCCTAGCTCCATCTGTTATTTTATTTAAAATCCTATTCCAGGAATTGTGGTCAACTAAACTCAACTTAGACTGGAATGATCCTCTTCCATCAAAGTTGGCAACCAAGTGGGTAACCTATCGAAACGAGCTCCATTTTTTTGAAAACATACGTATCCCAAAAAATATATTTTCCTCATTGCGAAATGTAGAACTCCATGGTTTTTGCGATGCGTCATCATTGGCTTACTCTGCTGTTGTCTATGCTCGCTGTAAAATCGCTGAAGACTCGTACAAAATCATACTCATTGCATCAAAAACGAAGGTAGCACCTCTCAAACCCGTTTCCATTCCTCGTCTTGAGCTATGTGGGGCATTTCTTCTATCAGGGTTGCTGCAAATAATAAAATCGTCACTAACAATCGATTGTAAGGTCTTTGCCTGGTGCGACTCACAGGTCGTTCTTCATTGGCTCTCTTCACCACCTCGTCGTTGGAAAACTTTCGTCGCAAATCGTACAGCTGCAATACTCGAGACGATTTCCAGATACGCCTGGAATTATGTCGCGTCAATAGAAAATCCAGCAGATTGTGCCTCACGAGGAATATTGCCGTCAGCTGTTCAAAACCATCCGCTCTGGTGGACTGGTCCATCGTGGCTCTCGTTGCCACAAGCGAATTGGCCACCATCAGAGTTCACAGTGTCTCCATCCAACGATATTTTTATTTCTGACGAGCAAAGACGAACAGCTCAAGTTGTTCTTACATCTCTTCCTGTTTCTAACAACATTATCCTGCTAGCCAACAGACTTTCATCATGGAATCGACTTATCCGGATATTGGCAACTTGCATTCGATATGCTTCAAACTGTCGACCTAATAAATTCGAAAGGAGGACTGACGGTATAACTTTTAACGAAATTCGCGCTGCAATCATCTGTGTTTTAAAAAATGTTCAACAAGAATCGTTCGGTAGTGATATTCAATATTTGATAAAAAATCGTGAACTCCCTGTTAAATCAAAACTCTTGCGTTATGCTCCCTTTATTGACAAAAATGGGCTCTTACGCGTGGGAGGTCGTATTGAAAATGCTAACGTCTCCTTTAATTTAAAACACCCTATCCTTTTACCTGCTAATAATCACATTTCCTTTCTCGTTGCCTTAGATATTCATAATAACTATTTACACCCTGGGGTATCAGAAACATTTGTTATAATACGTCAAAAATATTGGATCATGGGAAGCCGCAATCTCATCCGAAAAATAGTTCACTGCTGTAAAAGGTGCTTTATGCAGTGAAAAAACACTTCCACACAGCTGATGGCTGAGTTACCAGCTCATCGTGTTCACCCAGCAAGACCCTTTACCAATACCGGATGTGACTACGCGGGGCCTTTTACAATAAAGCTATCTAAGGGTCGAAATCCGAAACATTCCAAGGCTTATTTTGCAATTTTTGTGTGCATGTCCACCAAAGCTATCCATTTGGAATTGGTAAGTGACCTAACAACCAATGCATTTTTAGAAGCGTTCAGACGATTTGTATCTCGCCGTGGAATGTGTACAAATGTCTATAGTGACAATGGAACGAACTTCCAAGACGCACGTCGTTGCCTTAACGAGATGCAGAAATTGGTCATTTCCCCGGATCATAATGATAAAATCGCCGCTAGACTTGCAACCGACGGAATCGCATGGCACTTTATTCCTCCCTCAGCCCCACATTTTGGTGGGTTGTGGGAGTCAGGTGTCAAATCCGTAAAATTACATTTACGTAGAGTTGTTGGACACTCTATACTTACATTTGAAGAACTTTATACAATTTTGACTCAGATAGAATCAATATTAAATTCTCGTCCTATTTGTGTTATTTCTGATGAAGATTTAAACCCATTAACCCCGGCACATTTTCTTATAGGCGAACCTCTTGCTGTTCCGGAACCAAGTTACTTGGATGTACCACTCAATCATTTGTCTCATTGGCAGCACCTCCAATCCATGGTTCAAGGTTTCTGGAAACGATGGCAAACCGAATACATCACATCACTTCAAGAGCGACCAAAGTGGCAAACTCTTAAACCAAACTTGGAGATCGGTGACCTAGTCGTGAATAAAGAGCCAAATCTTCCTCCGTGTAAGTGGATGCTTGGTAGGATAGAAGACATTCATCCAGGTTCCGATCAACGAATTCGTGTGGCAGCAGTACGAACTGCTAATGGAACATTTCTGCGCCCAATCACCAAACTGGCAGTGTTACCCAAATTCTGAAACTCGTTCCAGGGGGCCCGGGATGTTTTGGATTCATTACATTATTTACATTCATATACATTTCACACATAATTTCATTTGCACATTATTAACTAAATTCTATCAATGTCTTTCATACAATCAATCATATACCTACTCATATTTGTTATTACATTTGCTTCATTTATAACAACATTCAAATAACACCCTATTTTTACTTTCACTCAAACTGTTTAAGTTATGAAAATTCGTCTCATGCACTCAATTCAATTTTACCGCAAACTGTTTTTAACTCTAATAACTTCTGTTATCTATTTTTTTCATTTTCTCTTTATACTTACCTTCCGTTTACAAATAATTGGCTTCACCAAATATACAATCGGCTGGCATCGATCTCTTGGATTTTGATCGTTGACCAGCACGGTAACATTTATTGTACACAAATGTTTAAACATTTACACATTATACATTAATCAAATACATTTTTTTATATACAAAATACAACACAACACATATAGTTCGTTCCTTTATTCAAACAGACTATTTCGTTGCAGAAAAAGGGTTTAATTAGCATATTGACATATATATTCGCTGATGCTGTTTTTTTTTTTTATTGTGTCGTGTTTTCATGAACCTTAGAAGATTCGCTGGTGTTATTTTTATATATATTGTGCTGGGTTTAGTTTTTTATACAATTCCCGTTTAATTAAAAACAGTAGTTCTATTTTATTTTCTTTAACAAAATAAAATAATTCTATACACAAAAAAAATGGAGTGTCTGTTTTTAATGTCAAAATAACAGTATTTTACTACACGCATATGAAAGCATACACAGTTCTTATAACAAAACACATATTTTTAAAATGTTTGTCTGTCTGTTTGTCCTGGCTAATCTCGGAACGGCTGAACCGATTTTGGCGAGACTTTCACTGACCGATAGATAATGTCGATAATATAGGAAGTAACTTATGATGCAAATTATCCCCTAGGTGGCGCTATGGTAAAATTTTATTTTTAAACTGACGAACGCGACGACGGAAACGGATGTACCGATTTTGAAGGGGCTTTAACTGGTGGATAGCTTATGTTGTACGAAATGACTAAGGCTATTTCAAATAACCGAATAGATGGGGCTGGGGTCGTTTTTTCGAAAACTCTTATATTATGAGTTTGAAAGCTTTTGTAAAAATGTTGCACCAATAGGTTTATAATAAAATGCTGCGTTTTCAGTTTTTATCAGAACAGAACAGCAACGATAGCGGTTGAAAATACTAAGTGGGACCATATTTTCTAAACCACTGAACTGATCTGGATGATTGATACCATTCCAGACACATATTTGGACCGAGCTATCTTCTGCATAGTCAGTTTTTTATTTGGTTCGAAATCAAAAACAATTCATAGGATTTACAAAATGTAGGTATACGTTGAAAATGCTAAATGGGTCCATACCTCCTAAACTACTGAACCGAATCGGATGGTTTCTACCATTCCAGAATCAGTTTAGAACTTTCCTATATGCTGCGTTCTTTTTTTTTCGTTTTTTCCATAACAATTTTTTACATTTCTCTGTACCAAGAAATAGAAGGGAAATTTTTTTCAATTCTTGTAGGGAAATTTAAAAAAATATATTAGTGTTAAAAATACCAATTAATCCAGTTCGCACACCAAAAAGCTAAATATTTATTCACCTCAACTCAAACGTCAAAAATTAGCCAGAGGATAAAATTTTAACGCTGTTCGTACACGGCCTATATTCACGAATATTTCGGTAGTAGGTACATCGCATGTTTACCCAAAAAAGACACATGTGCAAATGTACCCAGAAGGGTTGCATTCGACGTGGTTACATAAGAATGCACATAAATTTGGTGCTTACGAATGGCTAGTATACGGCATGTAGTCAAATGTTTCACTGCACACTATTTAACATTTAAATGTGGTTTCCTAGTACACGATATGCAAACATTCATGCAGCGCTATCATTTTTGAAACATTATTTTAGTGTTGTCTTCTAGTTCAATATAAATTATACAAGAATATACCAGAAATAATTAAAATAATTTGTTTAAAAAAACTGAAAAAAATTTAAAAACTGAAAAAAATTTAAATTTCATTACAACTCTTAATATTAAGAAATTATCAAACAGTTATTCGCACAAAAAGCCAATATTAATTTTGTTTAGATTAAATTTAGACACAACTTTATTTTCCATTAACATAATACATACAAACAAATTTTTAAAGCTTTTTAAAGGATCCGCCTCCCGAACCCAAAAATATATGAAAAAACTAAAATATTCTTTGAAAAAACACGAAATAAAAATATATTTCCAATAAATATATATATATATTTAAGTTACGGTTTTGCTTCTATTATGAGAATGGCGTGCTAAAATAGAGTACCAGCTGAAAATACAAGTGTGATCATAGCTTAGCGTGCATTTATGAACATATCCTTATTCGGGAGAATTCTACCTCATTTCATGAACGAAATCCACCACAGCTCATGAGTTTAAGGGGAAACTTGAAATTTAAAAAAAAAATCATGAACTGATTGCCGTGTTACATATTGGAATTTTATTTAATAAAACAAGAGAAGTGAGTGTTTTAAAGCAATCTGTAATATTTACAATACGTTTAAAAACATTCAGAAACATTTATTAAAATAAATCTGATGCCGCAAATACTGGTTAAATCAATATGCATTTTATATTTATACTTCTAGAGTTTTTAAACAAGATTCAAACTTTTTGGGTCTGTTCATAAACTTGTTTATTTGTTGGTTAGGCTGTTTATACACTGGTGACACAAGTTGTTAAAGTTTATTTGTTGGTTAGGCTGTTTCTACACTGGTGACACAAGTTGTTAAAGTTAGGCTTATAATGAGAAATACTATATTTGTATTTGCATTTTCGTTTGTTTGTTTGTTTCGATATAAAAAGAAAAGAAGGTAACGAATTCCCTTCAATTGAACTATCAGTTCGAAACCTACTTGCAAAAGAAAACGAAAAACAGTTCTTTTTTGGCACCATTGAAATCGACGTTAGTCGCTTTCATATTATTTGATGCAAAATATGGAAGTGAATCGATGACAATAATAACATCGAATATTTTTTCCATTTTTTAATTGTTTCAAACACATCAGTAAACATTTTACTTAAGCAATTTGAATCCAGAAAATAAGTTTAAAAGGTATACAGTCTCATTTTACTACTGATGCTATTAACGCGCAAATGTAAAAAAAAATTATTTTTAATTGGCGCAAAATTAAAATTATATTATAAAAGCAATTTAATTTGAAACTTGGTTAAAAATACGTTTTTCCGTATTATAAACGGCATAAAGTATACATTTTCTTAATGAAGTTGTCTAACTTTAAAAACAGCAAACCTTAGCATTATATTTTTAATGCAGCACAATAAAATCTCTGATAGATTGACAGCTCACTCTCTTGAAATCGCTTTTGTGGAATGTAACTAAGCACAAATACTGCATAAATTCATCAACCCCTTTCAGTGGAATATATAACTGGAAGTTAAAAAATTGTTTATTCTTGAGTAAAAGTTAGACAACTGTTCTAAAATTGAAATAATGTTAAGTGGTGTCACGTTAATTCCTTAAATATAAGTTGACTATAATTTTGCGCCATTGGGTTTATAACATAGAGAAATCATGTGGAAGTTTCAAAATTTGCTCCTAGGATGACGTTACTATCGACTTGTTTTTTTTACTCTAGTAGCAATTATTCTTGAGTTAAAAGGCAAGAGAAATAAAAATACAAGTTGCTGTTTTGCTTCTATTACGAGATATGCGGGCTAAAATAGTACCAGCCGAAAATACAAGTGTGATCTTAGCTTAGCGTACATTTATGAAAACAACCTTATTCGCGAGAACCCTACCTCCATTCATGATCATGAACTATAATTGCCGTGTTGCTTGTTAAAAAACAATATGTAATATTTGGAAGACATTTAAAAAACATCCAGAAGCATTTATGAAAATAAAAATAATACAGCAAATATGGATAAATCAATACGCATTCTATATTTTAAACAACAAGAGTGGCATGAAGCGTTGCGATTCCTTTTGATTTCTGAGGAAAATCATTTTGTTGTGTTAAGGGAAATTAATTAATAAAAACAATTCAGACTTATTTTTAAAAATATTATTTCAAATATTGATAGCATGTGTTATTATTATTTTGTTACTAAATATTACAAAAAGACAAATGAAATTTACTAATATAACAAAAGAAAAAAATTTAACTGTCAAAACAACAAAATCTACCTCGATTTGTTATTGGTTCACGTCACCAACTTTACACGTATTCACAGACGCAAAATGCAAAAAAATTTAAACATTGGGTAACCGGAGGGACGGACGTAACGATAGATTTTTATCTTTATTAGATAAAAGCCATGTGGCTTTCTTGTAACTAGATAAAGCTGACAATACGTATAGCCGCAGTCAACATAATTAAAGAAAAATATATAGAATTGTATCTTTGTAATCAGCAAAAAGTCTCAATAAAAAAATCAATTCAATTCAATCGTGCGAAAGAGATGTTTAATTTGTTTTAGGAATTCGGTCAGTCATTAGATGTCATTCGGGTAAGTACGTGCGGTCGGTTAGTCGGTTTCGGAAATAAAAAAAAAACTACCAGTAGTTCGTTGTTTTGAGTACAAAAAATATTTGTATATGTCATTATATCTAATTCTTCTTGTTGTACGATTGGCTGAAAGTCGACCACAATTTACACCAGATCATAAAGGAAACGTCTATTTGTACAGGTACACATATATAAATATTGAAAGACAGCTGTATTGTAAATTATTAATAAGTTTGTTTAACCCCCAGTTTCACAGTGCTTGTTTATACTTATACTGAAGTTTACTGCCTGTAAATTTTAAAGTTCAAATTTAAAAGAGCACTGTAAAACTGGGGGGGTTACTGTTGTTTAAAAAAATTAATAATTTATGCAGTAAGCTATCTCCTTCCTTTATCTTTTTCATATTTTGTTTTTATTGTTCAGGGATCTTCCGAGAATGTGCACTGAAACCGGTGCTGCACCTTACATCCTAGATGCTGATTACAACTCCAGTATAAAAGAAGGACCAATAGGTAGACAAACTCGTGTAACACTACGCAACGAGCATTTATCTTATATCATTACATGGTTTACCTTATCAGTAGCAACTGCATGGCTTTGGTATCGCCAAATAATAAAAAGAAAAGCTTTCTAGTTCCTGTTTTTTACATTTTTTTCATCGTTTAGAAAAAAATAATTATATTTATTTTAATCTTTAATATATGTATGTATATATATATATATTGTTTCTGTCGTGCTTATAACATCTATTTAAAAATAAAAATGTGTATACATATTGCAAATTAAAAATGTGTTTTGTTTCGTCAATTGTATTGAACACTTGGTAAAGATATCTTCCGTGGAATCAGTAACAGAAGGATGTGTTAAATCATCAATGATTTGTTCGGGTTCCACTTTTGGATCGAAGTTTTTAACGAAACCTTTGGTGACTGCTACGTTTTTTCTTAAGAAGGAAACAACAACTAAGACTTGGTGAAGATATTATGTTTTGTAGATTATACCTTCGTAGTTAACAACTGGGAAATTCGTCGACTTTTTACCGTTGACAATAAAGCACTTATATTATTAAAATTGATTATGGCAGGTACCGTTAATAAGCCTCTGCGGAAAAAAATAGGTGAAAGATATCACCATTGGCAACTTATCACTTATATAAAATTAAAACAAAAATTAATAGGATTTTTTTCGAGAAAAATGGAATTATCGGTAACGCTTATATGGTAGGTGCCGTTGTTTTAAGACACAAAAATAAAAAAAAAACGTCCGGGTATATTAATCACAAAATACTCAGCTAGGTATATAGAGGAATTGTTTTTTCAAATTATTTTCTTACCACCTATTTTCATTATAATATGTTTAAATTTAAATATGCTTCCATGTAAAAATTCAAAAAGTGACTTATAACATTTAGTCATCTGGCCTGGACACATAATTTCTGCAAGTATAGTTGGCATATCAAGAACAAGCCTTGACAGTGCAGAAAGAACTGCCTAAGGTAGTTTGGCAAATAAGATATCCAAAAAAGCTGGAAAAGTTGGATTCTCAGGTAGGTACATAACAGATTTGTGTGTGCTGTTTCTATTGTTATTAGATTATGTGCACTGTAATTTGTTGGATTTGATGTCATTTTGCTAATGATTTGAAAAAATTTCAAAGAGAAGGAATAATTGGTGCGACGTTTCTATGGTGCGAAATCGAATGGTAATGGTATAATCAAAAGTGCACTTAACACATGTGTTAATGTAAGTATATTAAGGCAAAAGGGTTTTGTCCCCAAAAAATATGTTTATGTAGGGAAGCTGAGATATGACAAAGGAGTATGTGAAAAACTGCTACAGATAAAAAGAATGTATAAGTTTTCTAACTAACAATTTATAGATTTTGGAAAGTTGGATCTCAGGTACATTAATGTGGTTTTTTTTTCATAGCCAAATTTGTTTTTTTTTTGTTTTTGACCAAGAATATTGAATTTAGAAAACAAAAATTGCATTGAATAACGTTAAACTTTTCAAAAAATTCATTGCAAAAATAAATAAAGGGCACGACTGGGTCGCATGTAAAAATTGACACGAAAGTTCAAACATAAGTTAAGAACACCGAAAATATGTTTTTTGGGATATAAGTAATTGTCATTTTATTTTTAATTTTCAAAAACTAGGATACTTCTCAACACCGAGTTTTCGGTATTCGACTAGAAATTAAAAGGAGCGTTGAATATTGGTAAAAAAAATTGCACTTAATAATGCAAAATTTTGTAAAAATTCAATTTGAAGAATGGAAATAATTTTTTTTTTGTAAAATTTGACTTTAAAATTTTATTTCTGAAAAACCATTCTTGAAATCAACTTGAATTATATATTAAAATTTATAAGCAATTATATTTTATAATTCAATGTCTATTGGTTATTTTTTAATTATTTTGTTTCCATCTTAAGACGACTTTTTTCACTATATAGGCAAACATTATACATATTTATATTTCTCATAGGTAGGTAATATAATACAAAAAAGTTTACTAATCGTAAAAAATGTACCTACCCATGATTTTGCAATAGGTATGCGTATGGCAATCACGATTTGGTAACAACATACACTTTCCACCCACAAATATCACCCAATGGTAAGAGAAGTATCCTTTTTTCATATTTGGATACTTCGCAGCTGCAGAATAAACAAAATTCATCAATACTTACTTATTTGCCTTTATTTTGCTTCCACAAACTCAACACCGCCTGTAAAAAAAATTCTATTAAATACTTTTCTATTGCAATTTGTGGTATTTATAAAACGGTATAAAAATTATTTTTGTAGTGATAGTATCTTAGAAGTTAAAAGGAAAAAAACGAATAAAAATAGACCTTGTGACCTTAATTTTCGAATTGCTCCCCAATTTTAAGATTTTCGGAAAAAAGTATTAAATACTTTTTTATTATAATTTTTTTGAAAGCCAGAAAAATACTCTTTTATTTTATTTTTAAATTAAGTTGTTTAAGTGAACAGTTTTAAAAAAATTAATTTTCAAACTCAAAATTTTGAAAAAAACATTAAAAAAAAAAATTTTAAACTAATTTTTTTCAAAATTTTATGTAATCAACTATTATTTTTATTTTCAAAATTCAATGCTCTCATTAATTTTTAGTCAAAAACAGAAAACCGTATGCCAAAATGTATCTTAGTTTTTGAGAAATTAAGAAAATACTAAAAGCTTTTTTTTTAAAAAAAAGGTGAAATCTGGTTAATCCAGTTAATTGTTTTTAACCAGATTAACCAGATTTCGCCTTTTTTGAAAAAGTGCTTTTAGTATTTTCTTAATTTCTCAAAAACTAAGATACATTTATGCATACGGTTTTCTGTTTTTGACTAAAAATTATTAAGAGCATTGAACTTTGAAAAAAAAATAATAGTTAATTACATAAAATTTTGAAAAAAATTAGTTTAAATTTTTTTTATATGTTTTTTTCAAAATTTTGAGTTTGAAAATTAATTTTTTTAAAACTGTTCACTTAAACAACTTAATTTGAAAATAAAATAAAAGAGTAGTTTTCTGGCTTTCAAAAAGATATAACAAGGCTTTGTATCATTCACCGTTGTTTTTAAATAATTTTTTTTCTGATTTAAGTCAATTTTTTAGAAAATTTACCCTCCCTCCTAAACGGGGGAAAATAGACCCCCCTCCCATACGATTTTATTCTTGTCTTAACCCCACCTACACGGTCAGCTTTTTGGTGCACCTTAAACCAATCACCCTTTATATGCATTCCATACTGTTCCGGATGATGTAGTGAGGTCAAAAACCAACCGATATTAACGAAAAATTCAAAACTTTTTTTGTAAAAAGATTATCTTTAAAAAAGTATTTAATACTTTTTTCAGAAAATCTTAAAATTAGGGAGCAATTCGAAAATTAAGGTCACGAGGTCTATTTTTTTTTGTTTTTTTTCCTTATAACTTCTAAGATACTATCAGTTACCTAGTTCATATGCATGGTTGAAGCGAGCTTGAACTTAGGTTCACCCATTTGTAAACGGGAATGAGTTGGAACGAAATGGAATTCGACTCGATCGCACTCGAGCAGTGGTGTTGAGTCGAAAATTAAATGAAATACCTGGGTTGAAATGTTGAATACACAATTATTTCTGCATGTGATCAAATGCATATTTACGAATGAATATTTGTTGTTGAAAAGTACGCGCATAACTTGTAAGAGCAATAAAAATATTTTTTTCTCGAAAACTCAATCTTTTTGCCTTAATGCCTACAAAGCAACGCAAGTATTCTCCTGTCATTTCAACTTTTTCGCACTTAACTCAACTCCTCAAGCTTTCAACTAGTTTGCTGAAATACCTGTGTTGGAATTTCGTTTCAACGAAAACTCGACATTTCGACTCTGCATATAAACTAGGTAAGTACAAATATAATTTTTATACCACAAATTTCAATAAAAAAGTATTTAATAGATTTTTCATGAAAACGCACACAAACATAGAAAAACGCAAAATCTCAAAAATCTTAAATTCAAGATGGCGGATGCTGCACAGACCAAATTTCACGCAAACTCAGTTTTATACTGAGAATCAACCCCCCTACAAAACTGCATTCAAACTTGGAGACCTTCAAAACTTTTCTCAGATTGTTCGCAATTGACTGTACTAATCATCGTAATGTCATGTTTGATTGTTATCTCAAAACTTTTTTTTTGTACGAATGGATAACTTGCCTTAGAGTACATATAATCGCAAGTAAAAAAACATAAAAGAAGAGATTTCTCGCGTTACCATAAGGTACGTAGTATATCATAGCATTATACTGCTGGCTGGGATACATCATCGTATAAGTCCATAGGTATTTGAATGTTCTACGTTAAAAATCGTTATAACTCGATAACGGTGTTTTGTACGGAAAAAAGTCTAACGGCATTTTTTTACAACTTGTTCTCATACATATTTGAAGCATCTTTCACCGTTTCAGACGTGTTGAGTACCTACCTATACCTATTTACAACTTGTTCTCATACATATTTGAAGTATCTTTCACTGTTTTAGAGGTAGGTTTACGTAAAAAACGTAAATGTGACATAGGTATCCTTGATGTAAAAGCGTTGAACATTGGTAAAAAAAATTGCACTTAAGACAATAAATAATTTTATTTTTTAAAATTGACTTTGAAATGTTATTTTTCAAAAACCATTCGTTAAATCAACTAGCATCAAACATCAAATCAAAGTATGAAGTTTAACCTTTAAAACAAGATGTAATGTATTGCCATATTATTTTTGGTTAATTTTTAATAATTTTGTTTCAATTCTAAGTCGATATTTTTTTTCAATTGGTTCTCCTGCCTAAACAGGTGAAGATAGACCATTGCAATATTTGGGGAGAGTACGATAACTTTGGCGCCAAGAATTGATAACGGTTTTTTGTAGAACAGTTCAATACGAGCATTTTTACTATTAGTGGGGGGGTCTATCACCCTCCGTTTGGGCGGGAGGGGCAATTTTATAAAAACAGTGCTAAAAATTTAAAACAAATATTAAAAAATAACGGTTATATTTACAACTAAGTTTCATATCTTTTTTAAAGTCAATACTTTTTTCTATAAGATGCTTTGTAAATCAAGTGAAACTTATGCATAGTCTTTGAAAAAACGGACTTTAAACTCAAAAATTGCGAAAAAAAAGGTAAAAAAAAACTTTGAAGTGTGATTTTTCAAAACTGTAAAATAAAATACTACTTTTTTTTATAAAATTCGTTGCTCTTATTAATTTTAAATAATAAACTAAAAGGTATACAGTCTCTTTTTACTACTGATGCTATAGACGCGCAAATGTAAAAAAAAATTATTTTTAATTGTTTTCATAATTGAAAGATTGTTTTTGCTAATAACTATAACCATTGGCGCAAAATTAAAATTATATTATAAAAGCAATTTAATGTAAAACTTGGTTAAAAATACGTTTTTCCGTATTATAAACGGCATAAAGTATACATTTTCTTAATGAAGTTGTCTAACTTTAAAAACAGCAAACCTTAGCATTATATTTTTAATGCAGCACAATAAAATCTCTGATAGATTGACAGCTCACTCTCTGGAAATCGCTTTTGTGGAATGTAACTACGCACAAATACTGCATAAATTCATCAACCCCTTTCAGTGGAATATATAACTGGAAGTTAAAAAATTGTTTATTCTTGAGTAAAAGTTAGACAACTGTTCTAAAATTGAAATAATGTTAAGTGGTGTCACGTTAATTCCTTAAATATAAGTTGACTATAATTTTGCGCCATTGGGTTTATAACATAGAGAAATCATGTGGAAGTTTAAAAATTTGCTCCTAGGATGACGTTACTATCGACTTGTTTTTTTTACTCTAGTAGCAATTATTCTTGAGTTAAAAGGCAAGAGAAATAAAAATACAAGTTGCTGTTTTGCTTCTATTACGAGATATGTGGGCTAAAATAGTACCAGCCGAAAATACAAGTGTGATATTAGCTACGCGTACATTTATGAAAACAACATTATTCGGGAGAATCCTACCTCCATTCATGATCATAAACTATAATTGCCGTGTTGCTTGTTAAAAAACAATCTGTAATATTTGGAAGACATTTAAAAAACATCCAGAAGCATTTATGAAAATAAAAATAATACAGCAAATATGGATAAATCAATATGCATTCTATATTTTAAACAAGATTCTTGACACTGGCATTTAATGTTTAAAATTCATCTTTTCGAGTGGCATGAAGCGTTGCGATTCCTTTTGATTTCTGAGGAAAATCATTTTGTTGTTTTAAGGGAAATTAATTAATAAAAACAATTCAGACTTATTTTTAAAAATATTATTTCAAATATTGATAGCAAGTGTTATTATTGTTTTGTTGCTAAATATTACAAAAAGACAAATGAAATTTACTAATATAACAAAAGAAAAAAATTTAACTGTCGAAAAAACAAAATCTACCTCGATTTGTTATTGGTCCCCAACTTTACATTTTACACTTCACACGTATTCACAGACGCAAAATGCAAAAAATGTAAACATTGGGTAACCGGAGGGACGGACGTAACGATAGATTTTTATCTTTATTAGATAAAAGCCTTTCTTGTAACCAGATAAAGCTGGCAATACGTATAGCCGCAGTCAACATAATTAAAGAAAAATATATAGAATTGTATCTTTGTAATCAGCAAAAAGTCCCAATAAAAAAATCAATTCAATTCAATCGTGCGAAAGAGATGTTTAATTTGTTTTAGGAATTCAGTCAGTCATTAGATGTCATTAGGGTTAGTACGTGCGGCCGGTTAGTCGGTTTCGGAAATAAAAAAAAACTACCAGTAATTCGTTGTTTTGAGTACAAAAAATATTTATATATGTCATTATATCTAAAGGCAGAACCATAATAGAAGAATTAGTACGTACGGTGCCGTACGAAATTAGCGAGAACAAGGTATTTGTATAGTGCGCACATAATGTCGGATTGCTCAGTTTCGTAAATTACGTAAATCTGACAGCCAGCCGAATACATGTGAAATTGGCTTGCGTGTGCGTTCGACCATTATGGTCGACTGAAGGTAATGGCGGAACTTAAGGAAACTTGACGTAGAACTATGACATTAGCTTTCGTTTGCTTACGACTATTATGGTTGGCCCTTAATTCCTCTTGTTGTACGATTGGCTGAAAGTCGACCACAATTTACACCAGATCATAAAGGAAACGTCTATTTGTACAGGTACACATATATAAATATTGAAAGATAGCTGTATTGTAAATTATTAATAAGTTTGTTTAACCCCCAGTTTCACAGTGCTTGTTTATACTTATACTGAAGTTTACTGCCTGTAAATTTTAAAGTTCAAATTTAAAAGAGCACTGTAAAACTGGGGGGGTTACTGTTGTTTAAAAAAATTAATAATTTATGCAGTAAGTTTTTTCCTTCCTTTATCTTTTTCATATTTTGTTTTTATTGTTCAGGGATCTTCCGAGAATGTGCACTAAAACCGGTGCTGCACCTTACATCCTAGATGCTCATTGACGTATTAAGTATGGACCGCCAGTAGCCAACTTCACGCGTGTTCCAACATAACTAGGGGCGCCATCAACTACTAGCAGGGAATCTGCGTAGCAGTAATATGATTTTTTTAATTAATTATTTACTATTGAAATATTTTGGTGGAAATTATTATCAAACTACTTTTATTTTACAAAACACATCCACTCCTTATGCCATGAGTTACTTACAGATGAATATATTATCGTTTTCATATAAATTCTAATGGCGAAATTAGAACACGTATTTAACACTAAAAGATGATGGCGTTTTTAGGCTGTTTTAAGATGGAACAACTTTTCTTGGCTGTTTGTATGAAAATTTCAACCGACTGGCGGTCCATATCTAGTACGTCAATGATGCTGATTATAACTCCAGTATAAAAGAAGGACCAATAGGTGGACAAACTCGTGTAACACTACGCAACGAGCATTTATCTTATATCATTACATGGTTTACCTTATCAGTAGCATCTGCATGGCTTTGGTATTGCCAAATAATAAAAAGAAAAGCTTTCTAGTTCCTGTTTTTTACATTTTCATCGTTTAGAAAAAAATAATTATATTTATTTTAATCTTAAATGTATGTATGTATGTATATATATATATATTGTTTCTGTCGTGCTTAACATCTTTTTAAAAATAAAAATGTGTATACATATTGCAAATTAAAAATGTGTTTTGTTTCGTCAATTGTATTGAACACTTGGTAAAGATATCTTCCGTAGAATCAGCAACAGAAGGATGTGTTAAATCATCAATGATTTGTTCGGGTTCCACTTTTGGATCGAAGTTTTTAACGAAACCTTTGGTGACTGCTACGTTTTTTCTTAAGAAGGAAACAACAACTAAGACTTTTTACCGTTGACAATAAAGCACTTATATTATTAAAATTGATTATGGCAGGTACCGTTAATAAGCCTCTGCGGAAAAAATAGGTGAAAGATATCACCATTGGCAACTTATTACCTATATAAAATTTAAAAAAACATTAATAGGATTTTTTTTCGAGAAAAATGGAATTATCGGTAACGCTTATATGGTAGGTGCCGTTGTTTTAAGACACACAAATAAAACAAAAACGTCCGGGTATATTAATCACAAAATACTCAGGTAGGTATATAGAGGAATTGTTTTTTCAAATTATTTTCTTACCACCTATTTTCATTATAATATGTTTAAATTTAAATATGCTTCCATGTAAAAATTCAAAAAGTGACTTATAACATTTAGTCATCTGGCCTGGACACATAATTTCTGCAAGTATAGTTGGCATATCAAGAACAAGCCTTGACAGAGCAGAAAGAACTGCCTAAGGTAGTTTGGCAAATAAGATATCCAAAAAAGCTGGAAAAGTTGGATTATCAGGTAGGTACATAACAGATTTGTGTGTGCTGTTTCTATTGTTATTAGATTATGTGCACTGTAATTTGTTGGATTTGATGTCATGTTGCTAATGATTTGAAAAAATTTCAAAGAGAAGGAATAATTGGTGCGACGTTTCTATGGTGCGAAATCGAATGGTAATGGTATAATCAAAAGTGCACTTAACACATGTGTACATTAGTAAGTATATTAAGGCAAAAGGGTTTTGTCCCCAAAAAATATGTTTATGTAGGGAAGCTGAGATATGACAAAGGAGTATGTGAAAAACTGCTACAGATAAAAAGAATGTATAAGTTTTCTAACTAACAATTTATAGATTTTGGAAAGTTGGATCTCAGGTACATTAATGTGGTTTTTTTTTCATAGCCAAATTTGTTTTTTTTTTTTGTTTTTGACCAAGAATATTGAATTTAGAAAACAAAAATTGCATTGAATAACGTTAAACTTTTCAAAAAATTCATTGCAAAAATAAATAAAGGGCACGACTGGGTCGCATGTAAAAATTGACACGAAAGTTCAAACATAAGTTAAGAACACCGAAAATATGTTTTTTGGGATATAAGTAATTGTCATTTTATTTTTAATTTTCAAAAACTAGGATACTTCTCAACACCGAGTTTTCGGTATTCGACTAGAAATTAAAAGGAGCGTTGAATATTGGTAAAAAAAATTGCACTTAATAATGCAAAATTTTGTAAAAATTCAATTTGAAGAATGGAAATAATTTTTTTTTTGTAAAATTTGACTTTAAAATTTTATTTCTGAAAAACCATTCTTGAAATCAACTTGAATTATATATTAAACTTTATAAGCAATTATATTTTATAATTCAATGTCTATTGGTTATTTTTTAATTATTTTGTTTCCATCTTAAGACGACTTTTTTCACTATATAGGCAAACATTATACATATTTATATTTCTCATAGGTAGGTAATATAATACAAAAAAGTTTACTAATCTCTAAAAAATGTACCTACCCATGATTTTGCAATAAGTATGCGTATGGCAATCACGATTTGGTAACAACATACACTTTCCACCCACAAATATCACCCAATGGTAAGAGAAGTATCCTTTTTTCATATTTGGATACTTCGCAGCTGCAGAATAAACAAAATTCATCAATACTTACTTATTTGCCTTTATTTTGCTTCCACAAACTCAACACCGCCTGTAAAAAAAATTCTATTTAATACTTTTCTATTGCAATTTGTGGTATTTATAAAACGGTATAAAAATTATTTTTGTAGTGATAGTATCTTAGAAGTTAAAAGGAAAAAAACGAATAAAAATAGACCTTGTGACCTTAATTTTCGAATTGCTCCCCAATTTTAAGATTTTCGGAAAAAAGTATTAAATACTTTTTTAAAGATAATCTTTTTACAAAAAATGTTTTGCATTTTTCGTTAATATCGGTTGGTTTTTGACCTCACTACATCATCCGGAACAGTATGGAATGCATATAAAGGGTGATTGGTTTAAGGTGCACCAAAAAGCTGACCGTGTAGGTGGGGTTAAGACAAGAAAAAAATCGTATGGGAGGGGGGGTCTATTTTCCCCCGTTTAGGAGGGAGAAATCAGAAAAAAAATCAGAAAAAAAATTATTTAAAAACAACGGTGAATGATACAAAGCCTTGTTTGCATTTTATATGTAAGAAATATAAAAAGAATGTTTACCTGCATCGGTTAACATACCTATGTAGGTATATGTTATTTTTTGTGTTTTATAGATAGGTAATAAAAATAATCAATTTATAACATGCATTAAAAAACTAGAACGAATAGTTAGGTTTGGTCAAAATAAGGAATAGGTAGATAGGTAGGTATATTGTATGATATATTGCAATGGTCTATCTTCACCTGTTTAGGCAGGAGAGCCAATTGAAAAAAAAATATCGACTTAGAATTGAAACAAAATTATTAAAAATTAATCAAAATTAATATGGCAATAAATTACATCTTGTTTTAAAGGTTAAACTTCATACTTTGATTTGATGTTTGATGCTAGTTGATTTAACGAATGGTTTTTGATAAATAACATTTCAAAGTAAATTTTAAAAAATAAAATTATTTATTGTCTTAAAATAGATTTTTTACAAAGTTTTGCATTGAGTGCAATTTTTTTTACCAATGTTCAACGCTTTTACATCAAGGATACCTATGTCACATTTACGTTTTTTACGTGTACCTACCTCTAAAACAGTGAAAGATACTTCAAATATGTATGAGAACAAGTTGTAAATAGGTATAGGTAGGTACTCAACACGTCTGAAACGGTGAAAGATGTTTCAAATATGTATGAGACCAAGTTGTAAATAGGTATAGGTAGGTACTTAACATTTCTACAAAAAATGCCATTAGACTTTTTCATTCAAATACCTATTTACTTATACGATGATGTAGCCCAGCCAGCAGTATAATGCTATGATATACTAGGTACCTTATGGTAACGCGAGAAATCTCTTTTATTTTTTTTACTTGCGATTATAGGTACTCTAAGGCAAGTTATCCATTCGTACAAAAAAAAAATTTTTGAGATAACAATCAAACATGACATTACGATGATTAGTACAGTCAATTGCGAACAATCTGAGAAAATTTTGAAGGTCTCCAAGTTTGAATGCAGTTTTGTAGGGGGGTTGATTCTAAGTATAAAACTGAGTTTGCGGGAAATTTGGTCTGTGCAGCATCCGCCATCTTGAATTTAAGATTTTTGAGGTTTTGCGTTTTTCTATGTTTGTGTGCGTTTTCATGAAAAATCTATTAAATACTTTTTTATTGAAATTTGTGGTATAAAAATTATATTTGTACTGATAGTATCTTAGAAGTTATAAGGAAAAAAAACGAATAAAAAATAGACCTTGTGACCTTAATTTTTGAATTGCTCCCCAATTTTTAGATTTTCGGAAAAAAGTATTAAATACTTTTTTAAAGATAATCTTTTTACAAAAAAAGTTTTGTATTTTTCGTTGGTTTTTGACCTCACTACATCATCCGGAACAGTATGGAATGCATATAAAGGGTGATTGGTTTAAGGTGCACCAAAAAGCTGAGCGTGTAGGTGGGGTTAAGACAAGAAAAAAATCGTATGGGAGGGGGGTCTATTTTCCCCGTTTAGGAGGGAGGGGCAATTTTCTAAAAAATTGACTTAAATCAGAAAAAAAAATATTTAAAAACAACGGTGAATGATACAAAGCCTTATTATAATTTTTTTGAAAGCCAGAAAAATACTCTTTTATTTTATTTTTAAATTAAGTTGTTTAAAAGAACAGTTTTAAAAAAATTAATTTTCAAACTCAAAATTTTGAAAAAAACATTTAAAAAAAAATTTTAAACTAATTTTTTTCAAAATTTTATGTAATCAACTATTATTTTTATTTTCAAAATTCAATGCTCTCATTAATTTTTAGTCAAAAACAGAAAACCGTATGCCAAAATGTATCTTAGTTTTTGAGAAATTAAGAAAATACTAAAAGCTTTTTTTTAAAAAAAAGGTGAAATCTGGTTAATCCAGTTAATTGTTTTTAACCAGATTAACCAGATTTCGCCTTTTTTGAAAAAGTGCTTTTAGTATTTTCTTAATTTCTCAAAAACTAAGATACATTTATGCATACGGTTTTCCGTTTTTGACTAAAAATTATTAAGAGCATTGAACTTTGAAAAAAAAAAATAATAGTTAATTACATAAAATTTTGAAAAAAATTAGTTTAAATTTTTTTTTATATGTTTTTTTCAAAATTTTGAGTTTGAAAATTAATTTTTTTAAAACTGTTCACTTAAACAACTTAATTTGAAAATAAAATAAAAGAGTAGTTTTCTGGCTTTCAAAAAGATATAACAAGGCTTTGTATCATTCACCGTTGTTTTTAAATAATTTTTTTTCTGATTTAAGTCAATTTTTTAGAAAATTTACCCTCCCTCCTAAACGGGGGAAAATAGACCCCCCCTCCCATACGATTTTATTCTTGTCTTAACCCCACCTACACGGTCAGCTTTTTGGTGCACCTTAAACCAATCACCCTTTATATGCATTCCATACTGTTCCGGATGATGTAGTGAGGTCAAAAACCAACCGATATTAACGAAAAATTCAAAACTTTTTTTGTAAAAAGATTATCTTTAAAAAAGTATTTAATACTTTTTTCAGAAAATCTTAAAATTAGGGAGCAATTCGAAAATTAAGGTCAGGAGGTCTATTTTTTTTTTCGTTTTTTTTCCTTATAACTTCTAAGATACTATCAGTTACCTAGTTCATATGCATGGTTGAAGCGAGCTTGAACTTAGGTTCACCCATTTGTAAACGGGAATGAGTTGGAACGAAATGGAATTCGACTCGATCGCACTCGAGCAGTGGTGTTGAGTCGAAAATTAAATGAAATACCTGGGTTGAAATGTTGAATACACAATTATTTCTGCATGTGATCAAATGCATATTTACGAATGAATATTTGTTGTTGAAAAGTACGCGCATAACTTGTAAGAGCAATAAAAATATTTTTTTCTCGAAAACTCAATCTTTTTACCTTACAAAGCAACGCAAGTATTCTCCTGTCATTTCAACTTTTTCGCACTTAACTCAACTCCTCAAGCTTTCAACTAGTTTGCTGAAATACCTGTGTTGGAATTTCGTTTCAACTAAAACTCGACATTTCGACTCTGCATATAAACTAGGTAAGTACAAATATAATTTTTATACCACAAATTTCAATAAAAAAGTATTTAATAGATTTTTCATGAAAACGCACACAAACATAGAAAAACGCAAAATCTCAAAAATCTTAAATTCAAGATGGCGGATGCTGCACAGACCAAATTTCACGCAAACTCAGTTTTATACTGAGAATCAACCCCCCTACAAAACTGCATTCAAACTTGGAGACCTTCAAAACTTTTCTCAGATTGTTCGCAATTGACTGTACTAATCATCGTAATGTCATGTTTGATTGTTATCTCAAAACTTTTTTTTTGTACGAATGGATAACTTGCCTTAGAGTACATATAATCGCAAGTAAAAAAACATAAAAGAAGAGATTTCTCGCGTTACCATAAGGTACGTAGTATATCATAGCATTATACTGCTGGCTGGGCTACATCATCGTATAAGTCCATAGGTATTTGAATGTTCTACGTTAAAAATCGTTATAACTCGATAACGGTGTTTTGTACGGAAAAAAGTCTAACGGAATTTTTTGTGGAAAAGTTGAGTACCTACCTATACCTATTTACAACTTGTTCTCATACATATTTGAAGCATCTTTCACCGTTTCAGACGTGTTGAGTACCTCCCTATACCTATTTACAACTTGTTCTCATACATATTTGAAGTATCTTTCACTGTTTTAGAGGTAGGTACACGTAAAAAACGTAAATGTGACATAGGTATCCTTGATGTAAAAGCGTTGAACATTGGTAAAAAAAATTGCACTCAATGCAAAACTTTGTAAAAAATCAATTTTAAGACAATAAATAATTTTATTTTTTAAAATTTACTTTGAAATGTTATTTATCATTCGTTCGTTAAATCAACTAGTATTAAACATCAAATCAAAGTATGAAGTTTAACCTTTAAAACAAGATGTAATTTATTGCCATATTATTTTTGGTTAATTTTTAATAATTTTGTTTAAATTCTAAGTCGATATTTTTGTTTCAATTGGCTCTCCTGCCTAAACAGGTGAAGATAGACCATTGCAATATATCATACAATATACATACCTATCTACCTATTTCTTATTTTGACCAAAACTAACTATTCGTTCTAGTTTTTTAATGCATGTTATAAATTGATTATTTTTATTACCTATCTATAAAACACAAAAAATAACATATACCTACATAGGTATGTTAACCGATGCAGGTAAACATTCTTTTTATATTTCTTACATATAAAATACAAACAAGGCTTTGTATCATTCACCGTTGTTTTTAATGAATTTTTTTTCTGATTTAAGTCAATTTTTTAGAAAATTGCCCCTCCCTCCTAAACGGGGGAAAATAGACCCCCCCTCCCATACGATTTTTTTCTTGTCTTAACCCCACCTACACGGTCAGCTTTTTGGTGCACCTTAAACCAATCACCCTTTATATGCATTCCATACTGTTCCGGATGTGTAGTGAGGTCAAAAACCAACCGATATTAACGAAAAATACAAAATTTTTTTTGTAAAAAGATTATCTTTAAGAAAGTTTTTAATACTTTTTTCCGAAAATCTTAAAATTAGGGAGCAATTCGAAAATTAAGGTCACAAGGTCTATTTTTTGGCGGTCAGCCATCAGACGAATAGGGGGAATAACATGTAGCATACGAAAACATGCACGTGCCGTAACTATTCGGGACTGATGGAAGTGTTATCATAGCCTCTTCGCGGCGGCTGCTAGTAACAAGCCTTTTAAAAAAAGGTTTGGCTAATATGATCAGGCTAGTTCCTCAGGTTGGCAACAGGTTAATTCCCTGTTCCGTAAAAATTCGAATTACAAGACCGACAACAAGCCTCGGAAACGGACTCATCTCACGACGACAACCTACGCAACGAAAACGGCAACACGATTTACGAATTTTCTAATGGAACGTACGATCGCTCTATAGAGCTCGAGCTGCTCAGCAGCTAGCTGATGCCCTGTCAAAATATAAAGCTGACATAACAGCACTTCAAGAAATCAGATGGACAGGGAATGGTGTTTTACAGAAGAAAGAATATGACGTATACTACAGCTGTCATACAAAACACCATGTGCTCGGGGTAGGCTTCCTTGTCAGCGAAAAAAATGAAGTCTACCATCATCGGCTTTAACGCTATAAGCGAAAGGCTATGCACCCTTCGCGTGCGAGGCAAATTTACGAACATCAGCCTCATTAACGTTCACGGACCTCAGACGAAGGAAAAGAGACTTACTACGAACAAGTCGAGAGGACCCTCAATGTCTGTCCAAGGTATGACGTAAAAATCATCCTTGGGGATTTGAACGCAAAAATAGGTCGGGAGCCAGTATTCAGGCATTACGCAGGCACCCATAGTTTGCATGAGAACACTAATGACAATGGACTTCGAGTCTTAGAATTGGCAGCATCGAAAAACATGGTCGTTGCGAGTACCAGGTTCCCGCGTAAAGATATCTTCAAAGCCACCTGGGTATCACCTGATGGAGTCATCATATGATCATCATCATCATCGGCTCGACAACCGGGGTCCGGTCCTGGCCTCCTTCAACAAGTCTTTCCACCTATCCCGGTCTCGAGCCGACGCCATCCAGTTGCGCACCCCAAGGCTCCGGGCGTCCTGGTCTACGCCATCTCTCCAGCGCAAGCATGGTCTACCACGCTGTTGTCTGCCATAGAATGTACCACAAAGAACTTTCCGAGCAGGTTCCTCTTCGCTCATGCGAGCTAGGTGCCCTGCCCACCGAAGTCTACCGAGTCTAATTTTTGTCACGATATCTGCTTCAAGGTAGATTGCGTACAATTCATGATTGTACCGTCTCCGGAATCGTCCTTCCTCACATATGGGGCCAACAATTCTCCCTAAGACTTTTCTCTCGAACGCGGCTTAGAGCTCAGAGTGCCTTTTGCTAAGCACCCAAGTCTCGGATCCATATGTGAGTACTGGCAGGACCATGGTCCTGTACAGCAGTAGTTTTGAAGTTATGGTGAGATTTCTGGATTTGAAGAGCTTTGACAGACTGTAGTAGGCTCTGTTGGATTTGAGAAGCCGCCCGCGTATTTCTTCTTCTATATTGTTATCGGCTGCTACTATTGACCCAAGGTATTTAAAGGATTGCACCACTTCAAATTCGTGCTCCGCTACCTTGATTGTTTGACCAACTGTTCCTCTCGCATTCGACGCCACCTTGTACTTTGTTTTACCTTCACTAATGTGCAGCCCCAGATTTTATGCCGCCTGCTCAATCTGGATGAAGGAATCGTGTACAGCTTGCTCGGTTCTTCCGATGATGTCGATGTCGTCTGCCGAAGCCAGTATCTGGCTGGACCTGTTGACGATGGTCCCTCTTGTTGCCGTGCCAGAGTCACGGATTGCTTTCTCCAACGCCAGGTTGAAGAGGAGGCAGGCCAAACCATCCCCTTGTCGGAGTCCATTAAAGATGTTGATTGGTCTGGATAGCAATCCGGCTATTTTTACTTGGCTTGTTACGTTGGTCATGGTCAACCTACATAGTCGTGTCAATTTATTTGGGATGCCGAATTCTCTCATGGCTTTGTAAAGTTCTACCCTGGCTATGCTATCATAGGCGGCCTTAAAGTCTATAAACAGGTGGTATGTTGGGATGTTAAATTCTAGACATTTTTCCATCGCCTGCCTAAGGGTAAAGATCTGATCAGTTGTTGATTTGCCTGGAATGAAACCACTCTGATATTGTCCGATGATGGTTTTAGCGTATGGGGTTATCCGGTCTTGTAGGATAGAGGAGAGTATCTTATAGGCGGTACTCAACAACGTGATACCTCTATAGTTGCTGCACGTTGTGACATCTCCTTTCTTATGTATGGGGCATATTATACCTTTTCGCCAGTCTTCTGGCATTTCTTCATGCTCCCACACGTGCACTATAATATCATGAATTGCCTGACGTAGAGCTGGCCCACCGTGTTGAAATAATTCGGCTGGTATACCATCAGCTCCCGGGGCTTTGTTTTTCTTTAGCCAGTCTATAGCCTTCTCAACCTCTTCTATGCTTGGTGACGGCAACATAGGGTATTCGTCTTGAAGCAGTGGAGCCTCCACTTCTGCAGTGAGTTGACCATTTAGCAATTCATTAAAGTACACTTCCCATCGCTCCAGTATGCTTTGTGGATCGGTGATCAGATTTCCCTCTCCGTCCTTGCAGTATTTTTTTTTTTTTTTTTTAAATTCATTTTTATTTTCCATTTAACTTATAACTAACTTAAATGCTAGACAAAAACCTTAAAAACTAGCTTACAGAATAACTTAACTAACTTACTGGCCCCATACGGGCGCTCTAAATTATACTATAGCTATATATTAAAAATGCCTTTCGGCGTAAATTCTAGTGTAAATTAAAATCTATATTACTTAAACCTAAACAAGAAAATTCCTTAAAAAAACTTGTTTTCCATGACATTTTTTATTTAAAAACTTAAAACTACCCTGTACCTAAATAAAACTATATTAACCTAAATAAAACTAAAATATACGTAAATATACGTAAATACCTTAAAACTATTTAAAAATACTTAAAATAACTTAAAACTAGAACAGCCACCAGCAGCGTTTTTTTTTTTTTTTGTCGTCATCAGCCTATGCACATGCCCACACGCGCATACAATATGCATATATTAACACATAAACATATGTATGCGCTCAAGCACATATCCAGAGACAGCAATTTTTTGGATTTTTTATCTTTTTTTGGTGCCACCGTCACTGTCCTACTTAATCTACCTAGTTATGCCTTAGAAATACGTAGGTCGGTCAAGGCAACAACTTCGACTAACCATCAATATCAAGGTGGTCACCCAACCACCAGTATTTTTGAACTTGCTTATAAAAGTCCCTTTTGTCCCGAAGGGGCACAGCTCTACTGAACCGCAGACGCTCTGCTCCGTTCCCAGAGCCGACGTTTCGACCATACAGGATTCGCCGATCCACAGTTCTACGGCCGACGTGGTAGATTAACGGAACCGCCAATCTATCCTGTATCAGCCCCCGACTGTCTAAATAGAGGAATGTCTCGGGCGCGATGAAACCGTTAAGACAAACGCTTTCACTATATTCTTCATTGGGGTAATAAGCCCCGAAAAAAAGTCCATTGGCTGAGGTCATCGCTCTTGCAATGTGACCCCGAATCAGCTTAATTAAAAAGTTATCTATCCTGTTTATATTGGCCCCGTTGTATAAGACATCGTTGGCATAATAATGTTTGTACTCCGACTCTGGTGTTCTGTGTAATCCAAGACAGGTCCTAAGACACTGCCTCTCAAACACCCGAATCTTTTCCATTTGAGATGGGGCAACGTTAAACCACACAGGGCACCCATAGGCAATCATCGGCCGGATGAGGGCCATGAAGCAAATCACCTTCACCCTGTTTTCAAAGCGGCTGCTATAAAACAACCGTCTTGTCAGAGCAAACGCTCCCCTAGCTCTGGCCAGAGCAGCATCTATATGTCGATTGAAATACAGATACTGATCTAGCCAGATACCAAGGTACTTTACTACATCTTTACTCGCCAGTGGATGTCCACTTGGTCCAACGATCACTAGATTTCTCCAGTTCTTTCTTGTATCCCTAGAAGCCTTAGACAAAGGGGTTCTAAACAGGATAGTTTCTGATTTCTGAAAGTTAATTTTTAACTTCCAGTCATCACAATATCGCTGAATCTTGTCGAAGTCACGCTGCAAGAGAATTCTGATGACTTCAACTTTTGGACCCGTCCTGTACGCTACAAGGTCATTGGCATACGCAATCGCATGAGTGAGACTACCTATCAGATCGCTGGTGTAAATACTAAAAAGAATCGGCGAGTTCACAGCTCCTTGCTGTAGACCGTTTTTAATATCAAAAGTTGTGGTCGAAGTTACATTGCCATTTTTGACAACAAACTTTCTACCATTGAGCATGTCATGAAGCATATACAACAGTGGTTTACTTATGCCAGATCTAGTTAATTTCAGATAAAGACCCTCTAACCATACGGTGTCGAAAGCCTTCTCTAAATCAACAAGAACGGCACCCGTGCATTGATTTTTCGCTTTGTTCCATTGAACATCAGAAACTAACTTAGACGCGGCATGAATAGTATCATGTCCCGCCTTAAAGCCAAACTGATTGTCTGGAATAATATTCTTGTCTTCAGCCCACTTGAACAGAGCTCTATTGAGAATCTTTTCGAATACCTTACTGATACTTGGAAGAAGACTTATCGACCGAAGATTTGCCGGATTGGAGCTGTCCTTTCCCTTTTTGGGGAGAGGATGGACCACAGCTGTCTTCCAACTCAATGGATAATATGCATTATTCAATGCGTTGTTAAACATTGTGGTATAAATGTCTATGGCTTCCTCAGGGAGATGTCGTAACACAATGTTGGGTATACCATCGACCCCCGCAGATTTCTTTTTCTTTAATGTTTGAAAAATTAACTGAAGTTCTACCTTCGAAATTAACAATGAACTGGGTCCATTTCGCTCGGCGATGGTGGCGTTTGCCAAGTTTTCGTCATTGAACCCGGTGAAACCAGTATTCTCAGATCGCCATTGCGTTATGTTATTTCCAAGATAGAAATTGTGCAGCAAGGCTCTGTTCTCCAGGTCATGATTCGGACAAATGCTAGCATTCACCTTATACACTTGCTGGAAAGCAGCCCCTACAGCTTCTACCTTTTCCTGAGGAACTTCTATCATATAAAAATTGTCATCGAAAACGGCACCTTCCGGATCAATTCCCGCAATCGTTAGTACGTCTTCGTTATCTGTTGTCCTCTGGAGTTTAAGACATGGAAGATCGTTTTGATCATTTCTTCTAAATATCTTATTTATTTGGGGAAACATACTAGGGTCGCTAGAATTAACAGCCCGAATTCTGTTATCCCAATATAAATTAATAGATAATCTATAGTTTTGTCTAATCAGAACGTTAATGTTTTTGATCGACGACTTCAATGTCCTAATCTCCAGATCACGTGTGTCCGTGAAACGTCTATAAAGAAGTTTCAACCTAGTCAGCAGTCCACTTTTTTGTCGGTGTAGTGCGTCGATTGTCGCGTTCTTGTATAAACCAGTAGGGTCTTGTTCCTTATATTTTGGGATTGTTTTGTCCATTGTTCGTTTTATAGTCGTATCCATTTGAGTCAGAAACCCGTCGATCTCGAGGTTCGTCAGGTTTCTGTCGTTTGGTGGAGAAATGTCCTCGGAACGTATTTCTCTTGCAAAGGCGTTGGAGAAGCGTGGCCAGCGCGTCTTACTGAAATTGTAAGAGTGCACAGGCACATACTCATCCAATTCCACAAGTTCGCTCGGAAGCTGTATTACGGTGGCAAGTCCGCAGTGATCGCTGTCTTATTCAATCGTTCGTAAACAGTTTCTTGTCTGTTGATTAGTTGCGTCAGTTATAACAAGTCGTGAGTCAAGCAGAAACAGATCCAGAAAGCCACCGCTCCTAGGAAACGAAGGTCTATCTGTCGCAAAAAGATCGATCCTACACTGTGACGACCCATCCAATTAAATAAATGGTACCCTCTCGGATTTTGAATTTGATTTCCCCAATCTTCATGTTTGGCGTTCAAATCTCTTGCCATTAGATAATAATTTTCATCAAAGTGCAGTCTTAAGCATTCGAAAAGTTTTTCGAGTTCTGCGATAAAATTAGCAGGCTGAGGTGCTTCGGGTGCGTACGCCGCGATCACGTTCATTCTTTTCCCCTGAAGGAGCGGAATGCAAATGATGCAGGCTTCTAGCTGCCCAAATCTTCGCACTTCACTATTATATATAACCTTATATTTAATGCCCTTTCGTATGAAGATTGCGACCCCACCCCCTTGAGAGGAGTTAGGCCGATCCCTTCGCAAGATATTGTAATTATTATTAGTCAATTTGTGTTTCTGAGTAAGCTTAGTTTCGCTAGCCATAAACACATCAGGACTTTGGTCTTGCAGCAAATGAAAGAGATTTGCTCTACGTTCGGTCCTAATCAGCGAATTTACATTCACAGCTAGGATCTTAAAGGGTCGCTCATGCAGCGCGCATTTAACCATTTCGCGTTGCCGGCAGAATAGAGTAGAGGTAATCCACCCTAGCCGCCTGCTTCCTGATCTGTTTTTGCACGTCGGTTAACTGACCATGAATGGTCATCAACACCTGCATCAGATCTGCCTCTGGCGCAGGAGCCGTAGGCACTTGGACCTGTTTGGCTACCTGTGGTTGAGGCTGTACCGTGTTTCCCTTTCCAGACGCGATTTGGGCGTAAGAAATTACGGGATTAACGGAAATTGTTTTCTGGTGTACTTCAGGGCGTCTCACCTCAACTGTTTTCTTTTGGGCTTTGCTTTGCCTTATCTCCTGAAACTTCGTACACCCCCGATAGTTTGCGGGGTGCCCGGAGCCTCGGCAGAGCGCACATTTTAACTGGGTCATATCTGTCACCCTATCTTGCCCGAGTTTACAATCCACTGTTTTGTGGGTATCTCCACATTTAACACAGACTGGGTCCATACCACAGTTAACTGCAACGTCCTTGCAGTATGTACAGCGTGGTGTGTACTGCGTCATGTTTCGTTTTCATTGCGTTGGTAGTCGTCGTGAGATCAGTCCGTTTCCGAGGCTTGTTGTCGGGTTCGTAATTCTAAATTTTACGGAACAGGGAATTAACCTGTTGCCAACCTGAGGAACCAGCCTGGTCATATTAGCCAAACCTTTTTTAAAAGGCTTGTTACTAGCGGCCGCCGCAAAGAGGCTATGATCACACTTCCACCAGTCCCGAATAGTTACGGCACGTGCATGTTTTCATATGCTACATGTTATTCCCCCTATTCGTCTGATGGCTGACCGCCTGATGGAGTCACTCGTAACCAAATAGACCACGTGTTGATAGACCGTCACCACTACTCGAACTTGATGACGGTACGAACGTACCGAGGCGCCAATATCGACTCGGATCACTATCTTGTTGGTATGGTCTTCCGAGGGCGGATTGCCTTGCGAAGACGTATTGCATCCGCCGATCAGGTTCGAATCAACACGGCCGCCCTGCGCAATGAAAATGCCAGTAACACTTTTGGTAATGCGTTAGGACTCGCCCTAGAATCACTTGATTTAGGGAGAGTAAGTCCTGGAGCCAGTATGCTGGGCGTAGATGAGAAGTGGACACGCCTTAAGAATACTGTCATTAGTACTGCCAACTCCATCTTAGGCAGCAGTCGTAGAAATCGGAACGACTGGTTTGATGATGAATGCAAGCTAGCGACTGAACTTAAGAATGTTGCGTACCGAGCAATGCAACAGTCTCATAGAACGCGGGCACGCGAAGAAGAATATAAAGAGCTCAGAAGAAAAGAAAAACGGCTTCACAGACAGAAAAAATCAGCCTGGGAGAAGAACTTAATCTGTGAAATAGAAAAAAGCCGAGAGCGAGGTCCGCACCAGGCGCGGAAGTTCTACCAATCCGTCCGAAACATGACGCAGTACACACCACTCTGCACATACTGCAAGGACGGAGAGGGAAATCTGATCACCGATCCACAAAGCATACTGGAGCGATGGGAAGTGTACTTTAATGAATTGCTAAATGGTCAACTCACTGCTGAAGTGGAGGCTCCACTGCTTCAAGGCTATAAGCGAAATGCTATGCACCCTTCGCGTGCGAGGCAAATTTACGAACATCAGCCTCATTAACGTTCACGGACCTACGGAGGAGTCCTCAGACGAAGAAAAAGAGACTTACTACGAAGAAGTCGAGAGGACCCTCAATGCATGTCCAAGGTATGACGTAAAAATCATCCTTGGGGATTTGAACGCAAAAATAGGTCGGGAGCCGGTATTCAGGCATTACGCAGGCATCCATAGTTTGCATGAGAACACTAATGACAATGGACTTCGAGTCTTAGAATTGGCAGCATCGAAAAACATGGTCGTTGCGAGTACCAGGTTCCCGCGTAAAGATATCTACAAAGCCACCTGGGTATCACCTGATGGAGTCACTCGTAACCAAATAGACCACGTGTTGATAGACCGTCGCCACTACTCAAACTTGATGACGGTTCGAATGTACCGAGGCGCCAATATCGACTCGGATCACTATCTTGTTGGTATGGTCTTCCGAGGGCGGATTGCCTTGCGAAGACGTATTGCATCCGCCGATCAGGTTCGAATCAACACGGCCACCCTGCGCAATGAAAATGCCAGTAACACCTTTGGTAATGCGTTAAGACTCGCCCTAGAATCACTTGATTTAGGGAGAGTAAGTCCTGGAGCCAGTATGCTGGGCGTAGATGAGAAGTGGACACGCCTTAAGAATACTGTCATTAGTACTGCCAACTCCATCTTAGGCAGCAGTCGTAGAAATCGGAACGACTGGTTTGATGATGAATGCAAGCTAGCGACTGAACGTAAGAATGTTGCGTACCGAGCAATGCAACAATCTCATAGAACGCGGGCACGCGAAGAAGAATATAAAGAGCTCAGAAGAATAGAAAAACGGCTTCACAGACAGAAAAAATCAGCCTGGGAGAAGAACTTAATCTGTGAAATAGAAAAAGCCGAGAGCGAGGTCCGCACCAGGCGCGGAAGTTCTACCAATCCGTCCGAAACATGACGCAGTACACACCACGCTGCACATACTGCAAGGACGGAGAGGGAAATCTGATCACCGATCCACAAAGCATACTGGAGCGATGGGAAGTGTACTTTAATGAATTGCTAAATGGTCAACTCACTGCTGAAGTGGAGGCTCCACTGCTTCAAGAGGAACACAATATGTTGCCGTCACCAAGCATAGAAGAGGTTGAGAAGGCTATAAACCGGCTAAAGAAAAACAAAGCCCCGGGAGCTGATGGTATACCAGCCGAATTATTTCAACACGGTGGGCCAGCTCTACGTCAGGCAATTCATGGTATTATAGTGCACGTGTGGGAGCATGAAGAAATGCCAGAAGACTGGCGAAAAGGTATAATATGCCCCATACATAAGAAAGGAGATGTCACAACGTGCAGCAACTATAGAGGTATCACGTTGTTGAGTACCGCCTATAAGATACTCTCCTCTATCCTACAAGACCGGATAACCCCATACGCTTAAACCATCATCGGACAATATCAGTGTGGTTTCATTCCAGGCAAATCAACAACTGATCAGATCTTTACCCTTAGGCAGGCGATGGAAAAATGTCTAGAATTTAACATCCCAACATACCACCTGTTTATAGACTTTAAGGCGGCCTATGATAGCATAGCCAGGGTAGAACTTTACAAAGCCATGAGAGAATTCGGCATCCCAAATAAATTGACACGACTATGTAGGTTGACCATGACCAACGTAACAAGCCAAGTAAAAATAGCCGGATTGCTATCCAGACCAATCAACATCTTTAATGGACTCCGACAAGGGGATGGTTTGGCCTGCCTCCTCTTCAACCTGGCGTTGGAGAAAGCAATCCGTGACTCTGGCACGGCAACAAGAGGGACCATCGTCAACAGGTCCAGCCAGATACTGGCTTACGCAGACGACATCGACATCATCGGTAGAACCGAGCAAGCTGTACACGATTCCTTCATTAAGATCGAGCAGGCGGCACAAAATCTGGGGCTGCACATTAGTGAAGGTAAAACAAAGTACATGGTGGCGTCGAATGCAAGAGGAACAGTTGGTCAAACAATCAAGGTAGCGGAGCACGAATTTGAAGTGGTGCTATCCTTTAAATACCTTGGGTCAATAGTAGCAGCCGATAACAATATAGAAGAAGAAATACGCGGGCGGCTTCTCAAATCCAACAGAGCCTACTACAGCCTGTCAAAGCTCTTCAAATCCAGAAATCTCACCATAACTTCAAAACTACTGCTGTACAGGACCATGGTCCTGCCAGTACTCACATATGGATTCGAGACTTGGGTGCTTAGCAAAAGGCACTCTGACCTCTTTAGCCGCGTTCGAGAGAAAAGTCTTAAGGAGAATTGTTGGCCCCATATGTGAGGAAGGACGATTCCGGAGACGGTACAATCATGAATTGTACGCAATCTACCTTGAAGCAGATATCGTGACAAAAATTAGACTCGGTAGACTTCGGTGGGCAGGGCACCTAGCTCGCATGAGCGAAGAGGAACCTGCTCGGAAAGTTCTTTGTGGTACATTCTATGGCAGACGACAGCGTGGTAGACCATGCTTGCGCTGGAGAGATGGCGTAGACCAGGACGCCCGGAGCCTTGGGATGCGCAACTGGATGGCGTCGGCTCGAGACCGGGATAGGTGGAGAGACTTGTTGAAGGAGGCCAGGACCGGACCCCGGTTGTCGAGCCGATGATGATGATGATGAAGGTCTATTTTATATTCTTTTTTTTCCTTATAACTTCTAAGATACTATCAGTACAAATATAATTTTTATACCACATATTTCAATAAAAAAGTATTTAATAGATTTTTCATGAAAACGCACACAAACATAGAAAAACGCAAAATCTCAAAAATCTTAAATTCAAGATGGCGGATGCTGCACAGACCAAATTTCACGCAAACTCAGTTTTATACTGAGAATCAACCCCCCTACAAAACTGCATTCAAACTTGGAGACCTTCAAAACTTTTCTCAGATTGTTCGCAATTGACTGTACTAATCATCGTAGTGTCATGTTTGATTGTTATCTCAAAACTTTTTTTTTGTACGAATGGATAACTTGCCTTAGAGTACATATAATCGCAAGTAAAAAAACATAAAAGAAGAGATTTCTCGCGTTACCATAAGGTACGTAGTATATCATAGCATTATACTGCTGGCTGGGATACATTATCGTATAAGTCCATAGGTATTTGAATGTTCTACGTTAAAAATCGTTATAACTCGATAACGGTGTTTTGTACGGAAAAAAGTCTAACGCCATTTTTTTACAACTTGTTCTCATACATATTTGAAGCATCTTTCACCGTTTCAGACGTGTTGAGTACCTACCTATACCTATTTACAACTTGTTCTCATACATATTTGAAGTATCTTTCACTGTTTTAGAGGTAGGTTTACGTAAAAAACGTAAATGTGACATAGGTATCCTTGATGTAAAAGCGTTGAACATTGGTAAAAAAAATTGCACTTAAGACAATAAATAATTTTATTTTTTAAAATTGACTTTGAAATGTTATTTATCAAAAACCATTCGTTAAATCAACTAGCATCAAACATCAAATCAAAGTATGAAGTTTAACCTTTAAAACAAGATGTAATGTATTGCCATATTATTTTTGGTTAATTTTTAATAATTTTGTTTCAATTCTAAGTCGATATTTTTTTTTCAATTGGTTCTCCTGCCTAAACAGGTGAAGATAGACCATTGCAATATTTGGGGAGAGTACTATAACTTTGGCGCCAAGAATTGATAACGGTTTTTTGTAGAACAGTTCAATACGAGCATTTTTACTATTAGTGGGGGGGTCTATCACCCTCCGTTTGGGCGGGAGGGGCAATTTTATAAAAACAGTGCTAAAAATTTAAAACAAATATTAAAAAATAACGGTTATATTTACAACTAAGTAAACTCAAATCTTCAAATTTACAAGTATCTAAAAATTCTTGTAAGAAATTATCTCTTCTTTATACTTAACTAAAGATTCACAATATAAAAATCCTTTAATATTTTTATCTATATAGGAGTTGTAAAGCAACTTCTTTTTATTAGCCCAAACTGAATTCTTGACCAAAAATCTCAAAAAAATGACGTTAATTTAAAAATTTTAACTTCAGCAAAAAAAAAAAAATTTTGTTGCCAAAGATCAAAAATACTCAAAGTGAGGATTGGTGAATTACTTCACACTCCCTCTACTACGTTACGAACGATCCACTCCGCTGAGTAATCGTTTTCATACATAAAAGCCTAACTCGAAATCTCAAAACGTATCCCAGAATTGTTCGCTTCCTGGATAATCTATATAAAGGCCTCTTACACTTAGTTTGTTTACACAAATTCAGGCAAGGTCGACGATTTTCGAGCCCAGATTATGAAGGACTAACAAATTCTTCCAAAACGCGGCTAATGATTCATTAGCATAATATTTAACACGAGCTAAAACGATAGGTAAGTACCTATTACGCGATTTCAACAATGAGTTAAACTCAAACAAAAATCAAAACTAAAAGTTTTGATTAATCAAACTTTTCGCAAAATTGCGTAGGACGCCTCCACTGTTCAAAATATATCCCACCCGAATATCAAGAGAAGAATTGTTAAAAAGTTTCAAAACAATAAAAATCAAAATTTTACTTAAATGGATCTGAAGGATCTTTTCGAATGTTGGTGGGTACATTCAAACCTCACCTTAGCTGTAAAGAGCGTTTGGTTAGTTTTATAAAAATTTATGTAATCAATATAAAAAAAAATTTTAAAAATCAAAATATAGTTTATCTAAAAAAAAAATACATGGTTCGACGAAGGGAGAGTGCACTCTACAATGTACAAAACCAGCTAGACAGACTTGGATTAGGTATGTACGTTAAAAAAAAAATCACTTTAATAACTCTTTTCTTTTCTTTCAGGGTTCGAAGTAGTTGACCAAAATTCAATGGTGGGACCAGTGAGTGAATTTGTAAGTATGTCTGCTTATCGACAGACTTTTTTATAAAATTATGAATTTTATTTTTAACAAAATTATTATTCTTAAGTTTTTCAGACGGACTCCGATTGAATTCAAATCTCAATACACAAAAATGAATTGCAAAAAAAAATCTAAACGCAACAACGAATTTAGTGTATTTATCATCAGGTAGGTACTTATATTAATAACCATAAGTTTGCGACTGATCTTAAAAATTTTTGTATCTTGCACAGATGGTTCAAGATTATTTAAAATTTAAAATCACTTGCACACTTAATCAAATTCAAAATAAATCTTTTAATTGGCTTTTTATTTCAGCCGGTTATCAATTAACTTTACTTGAAGTTAATCCAAGCTTCCACTGGGCACAAAAATGTAGGTATACAACACCTCCAGAGTAAACTTGAGTGAACTTCTTAAATTCAAATATTTTTCTTTAATTTTTCTGCAGAAGGCAATTTGCACCTTAGGTACACTGAATCACTTTAGTTAAGTACACTATTTTTATTCACTATATATTGCACACGAAATTTACTTTATGTTTTTTTTTCTTTTACTTTAATTTCAGAATTTATGAACTCGACCGACAGTAAGTTATGTTTTACGTTTTCTTTATTTTCTTTTCTTTTCAGTTTTCGACCGAATAAAATTTCCGCGAACGTAAGTAGATATGGTAAGTATGTTTCATTCAAAAAAAAAAACTTTAATTAATTTGACAGAATTTTGTGATAGAGTAACGTCTTTTGAAGACGAAATTCTCACAAGTTTTTGGATAGATATTGGTAGGTATGTATTTTGTTTAATTTTGTCTTTTAGGACTTTTTTCTTTTTCAGCTTTTATATTATAGTTAATTTCGATATTTAATTTATATGGAAACTTTACATATAGAGACGACTCTATGCACTAGTACATCCAGTTTTGTTTCATTCAAACTTTAGATATACACAATTGTTTTACACTTATATTTTTTTGCGTGTATTTTTGTATGTTTTACTATAAATTTTATGTTTTGCACTCAAATATCTATATATGTCACTTTTATGTTTAGTTATAAGTGACTGGTATAAACTTTCTTATTTTTTGTTTTAAATCAGATGATAACTTTTTAAATTTTCTTAGGGAATCTCAGATTAAATAATATAAATAAATAACTAAACTACCATACCTCAATCTTCTTAATATACAAATACTTTATTTTCTTCAGGATCCACAAGATGATTTAACAGGATTTGTTGACTGCTACTAAACTGTTGATGAGTACCGGTATTGATTTTTGACGTAGGTACTGTATCCAATATTAGATGACGTTTTATATATTCCAATTTTAGGTCCTCCAGTAGGAACCAGACGTCACCAGCCGAGTGAGGGGTTCTTTGACGTGGACGTTGCAATGAGCTTTTGTGAATTGCGTATTGTTCACAAGCTCGTTTTGCTAAGTATATCCCACTCGGGGTGCATCTGTTTCAAAAGAATAGAAAAATTTGATATTAGTAATTTTATCAAGATAAAAGAAATTATATATGGGTTTTTTTTTCTGTTTTTTTTTTTCTTTGTGTGATGTATCTACGTAGGTACATCTTTTTTTTTTTTATTTTATCACCATATTTCTGAACAGTGATCAAAAGGATTTTTATAATCTTTCGTCTACATATCTATATATATATAGATTATTTTATTTTTGAATTTTATATGGACGAAGGTATATTTTAAGTTTTTATGAGAAATTTTTCTTAACAAAAAAAATATTATCATATTTTTACCTGGTTTTTGTTTTCTGTAGGTAATTTTGTTGATACGCTTTGGAATGGATTTTTATTTCCACACCACTGTGACTTTTTGTACAATCCTTTCTTTGTGGTTGTGGATTCTTTGGTCTTGGCGCGATCTTCACGAGGGTGGTTTTGTCGTGACACGTTTTGGAAAGAATATCTAGTGGTACGAACTTTTGTTGCATCGTACGTTCGGCCAAGTTAAGTAGATTATCCTCCAGATTACAGAATTTGTGACACGCGTTGTCACTCTGAAGATTTTCATGTAATAAACGTGGTAGGTATTCCCACGTGAAATAATTTTTGATTAATTAAGTTTTCTTTGCGCTTTCTTAGTTTTTGATTATAACAATCAATTTCATCGTCAAGCATGTGCTCTCAAATTGTTTTAAATAGAATTTTAACACCAAAAGAAAAGAAATTTTTGCTCACCTTGTAAATTATCCAATATGCGTGTTGGTTTTTCTCGTTCTTGTTTTTTTATCCTTATGTTTCCTTTTTATGTGTTTATTTGTTTCAAATTGTCTTTGTTTCTATATATTATTATTTGTTCACTATTTTTTTGGTTTTATTTCAAATACTTTTATTAACTTTTTTCCTTTTTTTCTTTATTCAATTTTACCTTTTTAGACTTTCGACTGACTGCGACCAAATGTAAATTCCGAATGAAAGTTTTCGGCACACTTACGTTACGTATCACTCACATTAGAGTTACTACATCTGCAATTTTTTTGGCGGTTTAGCAGTTCGGTTCTTTGAGACAGACTCAATAATGTGATATTAGTCTCTTTCGTTCTCATTAGAATGAGTGTTCGACTCTCGCAAATAATTCATCCATCTTTATTTTAATTTCAACGGTGTTCGAGAATTTTTCGAGATTTGATGTGTTTTGTCTCTACGTGACTAAACTCTTATAGATATGTATGTATGTATACATTTTTTTTTTTTTTTGCAGGGCTTTTGTTTACATACATATCTTTTGCCGTATTTTTCCTCCGCTTTTGCGTCTTATTGGAGCTATGTCGTTTTTTCTCTTTTTTTCTAAAGTGCTGATTGACTCAACTATTTTTCTAAAAATTATCTTTTTCTTTCCCCTTTACAGATTTTAGTCTAGCTAAGAGTAGTGTTCGGACGAAATAAAAGATTGTTTTATTTTGGTTGGTGTCTATTGGGTAAGTATTATTTTTATTTTACTTTTGATATTTTCAGGTTCATTTCATGGGTTATTTTAAACAAACACGGTAAGTATGTACGTAGGTATATGTAATCAAATGGTTCATGGACATTTATTCACGTAAGTAGGTACGTCGTTTGGGTACTGTTTAACGTTTATATTGATTTAAGTGTCTCTTTTTATTACTTAGAGTAAATAATATTGAATACGTGCAGTATTACTATGTTGCAAATAAATCTTTTTGTAGGTACATCCGTTAAGGATTAATATTTTATCAACTACCGACTTTTTAGATTTAACTTAAACTTGTTCAATGTCTACCTTTTCGTTTTTCAGTAACATTTCTCAAAGGTAGTAGAATTCTTCGTTGATGCTTGGCATTCATATTTTTCCATACTACTGTTGGGTGTCTCAACTCAATTTCTTCTACTGCCTACTATTAGGTGGTTGTAATGTTGTTTCGGTATGAACTAGATATGCGGTTGGTGTATTCGATGTTTCATTTTGTCTATACTGGGATGAATATTGGTTCTTTTCGGATTTCCCTTAAACAACTTTACTTAAATTCATCTCGTTCGGAAAGGGATTTTTCAGTCTTATGAGAACATTAGGTGTATTGTGAAAATTTTCAAGTTGGTTCGTTTTTATGTATGATGACATGAATGTACTTTAGCAGGTATGAATAAATAGGAGAATTTCACTAGTTAAATTTTAGTAGGTAGAGAAATGGATTTTCCTACATAACATCTTCAATGTTCCTGGTGCCAACAGGTACATTGACGATGGAAACGAAAATCATCATTATGTCTCATCATATTCCTTGAACTTCTCATAAAACTTCAGATAAGTTATTTGCTACCCACGACCCTTTTGCGTCTCATGCACAGGCTGAGCAGTTGGCTATGACACTTGTCAAAGCAAAAAAAAAATGTAAATTATACAAAAGAATTCGCCGATGGCTCCTTAATTTGCTTCATTTGCGCAGGTCTTTGGTGTGAACCACAGTTTCAAACCCGTTCGCGTCTTTGACCTTGTATAGGTTGTTGCCTATAATTTTTGTAATTTTGGTCTTCACAAACTTTGGACACAATTTAGCATTGCGGTGTTTACTCGCATCGCTCAACACAAAATTTCGACGAAATACGTCGTCGCCTATATTAAAAGTCACTACTCTGCTACGTAGATTGTATACTTTTTCGTAACTATTATGGGCCTGATTTAGAGCAGTTTTGAGGTAAGAATGAAGAATATTCATCCTTGCCGTTTTGGGTAACCAGTCAATTTCGGACTGGTTAAGTCCACCCAGTTTCCTCAATAAAGCGTAATCTGCACCATGTTCAATCATACGCTGGCCGAATAATGCTTCGTATGGTGTCATGCCAATAGCGCTATGTAGTGATGTGCGTAAGGCACTGCTAATAAAGGATAAATGTTCATCCCAATTGAGCTGTTTTGTGTCAATATAAGCTCGGATCGCACTTAAAATAGAGCGGTTGACTCGCTCACTTGCATTTGCTTGTGGGGAATATGCAGCGGTTTTCACGTGATTTATCCCGAAATTCTCTAAAAATGTTTTAAAGTCGTTACTAATAAACTGCGAACCATTGTCTGACAGTAAACTCTCTGGAACTCCAAATATTAAGAAAATGTCATCCACTAAAAATTTCACTACCTCTGAGGTAGTTGCCTTTTTCAATGGTTTAATGAATACAAATTTCGTTAGCTGGTCTAACGCGATTATAATAAAGGTGTTACCTCTTCTAGATCTAGGATACGGTCCTAGGAAATCAATATACATGTGTTGAAATGGTCTTTCAACTTCAAAACCTTTACCCATTTCGGTTCTAAGAACAGAATTTGGCGCTTTAGTAGTTTTGCATACTTCACAATTATTCACATACATTTTTACTTGTGCAGCCATTGCTGGCCAGTAAAATTGGTTACGGAGGCGATGCAGGGTCTTGGTGATACCACCATGCGCTGCCTGAGGTGGGCAATGAGCCGCAATTATCAAACTTTCGCCCAGCTGCGATGGGATCCAAATCTTCCAAGCCAAATCGTCTTGAATTGGATTACCTGTTACGTGCCTGACTTTCTTGTATATGAAACCATCAGATACTTGCAAGTCAGGGAGACGATCTTTATTTTTATTAATGTGTTCCACGATCTGGAGGTATTCTTCCGACTTGAAGACGGATCCTTCAAATCAAGATGTAACACTTTAGATGGACTTGAATTTTCGATGGGCATTTCTAGGGAAGATAAACGTAAGGCCTCCACTTCATGCACTCTAGACAGGGCATCAGGCACAGCGTTTAACGTGCCTTTTCTATATTCCACCGAAAACTCGAAGCTTTGAAGCTTCAAACTCCATCGAGCTAAACGTCCGGTTGGGTCTTTGAGACTCATCAACCATCTCAGGCTTGCATGATCAGTGATCACCAAGAACCTGTAACCTTCAATGTATGGTCTGAATTTGTATATGCCTTTAACGGCAGCTAGACATTCGCGTTCAGTGACGGAGTAGTTGCGTTGTGCACTGTTTAGTTTTTGCGAATAGTAATAAATGGGAAATTCTGCGCCAGTCTCATCTCTTTGACACAGAACACACCCGATTCCAGTGGCTGAAGCGTCGCATAAAATCACGAATTGCTTACTGAAATCGGGGTTACGGAGAACTGGCGCAGAAGTCAAAGCTACCTTAAGCTTGTTGAACGCTTCTACCGCCTGTTCGTCGAACTCAAACTTGTTTTTTTTCTTTAGTGTGTCGGACATCGGTCCAGCTACCTCAGAAAAATTCTCGATGAATCGCCGGTACCAACCAGCCATTCCAAGGAATCGACGTACTTGACGTACAGTCGTTGGTACCGGAAAATCGAGAATTGCAGAAATTTTGGACGGGTCTGCTTTGAGGCAGCCACGCCCTACGACATAACCTAAGTATTGAAGTTCTTCGAAGCAAAAGCGTGACTTCTCCACATTTATTGTAAGTCCAGCTTCGTCTAACTTCCTTGCTACAATTTTTAAAACCTCAATATGTTCTTCAAACGTTTTTGATATGACCAACAGGTCATCTAAATAGATAAAAACTTGATCTCTCAAGTTGGACGGGATAACTTTATTCATTAGGTTCGTCAAACTCTGAGCGGCGTTGGAAAGTCCGAACGGCATCACCTTGAACTGATACAATGGACGGCCTGGAATTGAAAACGCAGTTTTCTCCCTTGACATCTTCTCCAACGGTACTTGCCAGTACGCGTCTTTCAGATCTACGCTAGAAATATAGCGCGTCTCTGAAAGTCGTGCTAACAAACCTTCTATGTGCCCAATTGGACTCGCATCCTTCTTTGTCACGGAATTGACTTTCCGAAAGTCCAAGCACATTCTATTTTTGCCGGGTTTTCTCACCAGCACAACTGGTGAGGACCATGGGCTTGAACTTTCTTCAATCACTCCCAAAGAAATCATGCGGTCCACTTCGGCGTACACCAAGGCTTGTATCGCTGGAGAGATAGGGTAATGCCGTTGCTTAATAGGCAACGCATCGCCAGTATCAATGCTATGTTCCATGAGGTGTGTTCGTCCGAGCCCCCGCTCAGCGAATGACGGAAAAAGTTCTACAGTGTTTTTCAACATAACGGACTGTTCTGCAGTTAGCTCACATTCAGAGAAATTAGGTTTCTCTGGAGTTAACTCAGAAATGGATTCTTTAAACGGAATTATATGGGGTGCTATCTCGAAGATGGCCCAAAAATTTACTCCCAAGTAGAGTTTCTGCGTTAAAGATGGTACTATGAATAGATCTAAAGGATGTGTTTTGCCGTTAAAAGAAATTTTCGTTTTAACTACTCCTACTACTGGTTGTTGTTTGCCGTCAGCAGTAGATATATTGGTAGTGAATTTCTGAAACGTGATGTTTTTATTTTTCAAAATTTCTAACGCTCCTTTGCCTAAGCAACTAACACTTGCTCCGGAGTCGAGCAAACCGTACCACTCTTCTTCGAATAATTCTACTTGAACGTAAGGACGGGGATCGTCCTTATAATTAGACAATTTTGTCGAAGATACTACTTTATAAATTTTACGTTTGTTAGTGAATTTAGTTCTCAAAGCTTCAATTTTCTTTAAATGGTTAGGGTAAGTATAGATTCTTTTTCTCGCAATATTGTATTCAATTTGCCTTTGATGTAAGGACTTCAACGGTCTAAGTCTAGGAATTCTAGAATTAGTGGATGGTGATTCATGATATTCTTAGTTTCAGGGTTCTTTAAGATGGTAATTTTATCAGATTTTTCTAAGTTTATAGAGGACTCCCCGAGTTGCCCATCTTGGCCAACTCCCTCTCGGTTGAATGTTGGCTCGTTGACGAGTTTCCCGGACACATTTTACAATTTGGTGACAAAACCTCGGGTTTGCCACAACGATAACAGAATATTCTTCGCTGTAAATCAGCGCAATCTCTAAACGTATGACCTATTTTTAAACAATTCCAGCATTTGACGTTATCTGAAATTGGTTTCGTTTCGCGGTTCCTATTATGATGGAAAGCTTCGACGGCAGTGGACATTTCTAATGATTGAGAATCAGTTTGAACCTCGATTTCGTGGACTAGTTTTCTCGGGGGGTTGTTGTAAATTGGAGGCGCTCTAGATCTCATTGGATCATATTGAGCCAAAAATCTCTCCATATCCCGACAAGTGAAAACTAAGTCTGCTAGCCGAGTCGATTTAAACGTCAATAATAATTCTCCCATGCGTCTGCGGACGTTTTGCTTAATTATCTCCGCTAACTCCTCATTAGGTCTCGGATTTTTCATCCGCGAATTAATCTTCAGAATGGCATCGTAAAACGAGTCAAAGCTTTCGCCAGGAGCTTGTTTTCTTTCTGCCATTTGTCTAGACAACTCTGAGTCAGTTTCCAGACTACGGTACTGTTCGATAAGCGCAAGTTTTAACGCTGCCCAAGATGAATACGGGTTGTTTTTCATGAACATCCAGTACCACACCTCTACCGTTCCGCTCACAAAATGGTGGAAATTGAGTACAATCTCTTCCCAAGATGCACCGTAGCTATCCTTTACCCGATCAAGTCGGAAAAGGAATTCGTCTACCGGCATATTTTTGGCATTGTAAACTATGCCCCATTTGTGATAATGTGGAGAACGTATAAATGATGTCGCTGGTGATGGTGCTGGAGCTCTCACATTTCTATTTATCGACGTATTGTCGAACTGTCTTTGATCTAGTCTTTCATAGAAATTTGGGTCGTATCTACGAGAAGGTTCAGCTCTAGGTGGAGTTACGTTGCGTCTTGGCCACTCCCTAGGGAATTCCGGTAGGTTGTTTCGATTGGTATCAACTCTAGGTGGAGTGCCATTTCGCCTTTGTCTCTCGCCTAATGCTTCCCTGACCGCTTCTCTTAATCTTTCGTGAGGTATTTCTCTTGCTCTTTCTCTTGCTGGTTCTTGATCATTATTTCTAGATGTTACTTCTGGATTAGGTTCTCTTCTTACGTCATAATTGCGTGTATCAGGTGTTGGAAGGTCACATAAGGGTACAGCAGCAGCAGTTGGACGAGTTAATTCGCTCATTTGGGTTAAAGCGTTCTTGACCGCTAAATCCACTCTTTCCAATATTTGCTTTTGGCTCTGGGCTAAAGTTTCTTGCAAATTCTTGCGATCTTCTGTCCTGTTGAGTCCAATGGTTGCTAAAGCTATCTCCTCAATGTAATCCTCCCACCTATCAGCTTGTTGGTCTAAGGTATCGTCTTGACCACCTTCGGGTGTCAAATGTCTCGACAAATCAACTAGAGGTACATCCTCGTCGTTAGCTCGTTCTGTGTGTGATGGTCCCGCCGTATCTTCAACATGACTCGCATCTGCCACTGCGTTATTATCCATCGTCATGTTGTGATACATGTCGAGGTTTTTTCTGTAACGCGTATTGCGAGGTTCCGGTGTTGCTGGAACAGGTGCTCTGTTTAGTGTCGGTGGTTTGAGAGGTCTACCTCCCTTTTTCTTTTCTGTTGAACCGTTTTTGTTTTTATTAACCATCGTGTTTAGTGTTATTGCCGATAAAATGTATTATAAGAAGAAAAATTTGTATTTAAGAATCTATCAAAAAAAAATTACAAATGTTTACAAATGTTATACCTATTCTATGCTATTTCTAGCTTACAAAAGAATTTCTTAACTAATCTTACTACCTATATGTATTTCAAAAAAAACTAACTATAACCTATTATCTAAATTTCAAATTTCAAAATCCAAATACCTATTTCTTAATAATTAAATCTTAATACCTAAATCTTATAACCTATGCTTACTACCTATATCTTATTATCTAAATCTTACTAACTATCTTACTAACTAACTTAACCTACTTCTTTTCTAGGGTAAACCCTCTAAATATTACTAGATACTCAAAAAAAACTAAATTCCAAAATCTCTATATTCAAAATAACTCAAAAAATTCTAAACTATATATTCAAAATAAACTAAATCTATATCTAATCAAAAAAAAATTTTTTTGATCTCCAAACTCAATCACTATATCTTAACAACTGAATAACTAAATCTAAATGTTCCAAAAATTTCCTCAAAACTCATAAACTAAACTAAATATGTGCCCCAGGCAAAATTAACTCTAAACTGAATAAAAAAAAAAATTGTCACCAGACAAAACTAAATCTAAATTTGTGCCCCCAGGCAAACTAAATAACTCAATATATGTGCCACCAGGCAAACTAAATAAATCAAAATACGCCACCAGGCAAACTAAATTACTAAATCGATGAGTTTATTTTTTTATGTAAACTCATTCTTACTAAATTTTTCAAAATTACTCAAAATAAATTTCTTAAATTTTCTCAAATTAAATTTTACTTAAAATTTCTCAAAAATTTCCTCAAAACTTTTCTATTATCATTGCTAGTTTTGAGACGTGACTGAAGCATCCCTGTGTTTCAGAAGCAACTCCGCAACAACATGAGAGATTCTTCATTCCATACTTCTCAACACCACAAAAAAAATTAAAACACTTTCTATATTTGACTCGTAAAGTTTATCTCGCATCTCTTATCAGACTATTTTGGTTCTCAATTCTCCCTGCTGCTACTGACCTAGGGAAGTAATATCATCCCCTAGCGGACATCAGACCAAAACTGTATCATCAAATTAGCTAATTCGATTTGCTCAACAAAATCTTTAACTTTATTTTCTTTGACGTGTAGTAAAACTCAAAATTTTTCAGATAACTCGTTGTTTGAAATTGGTTGTTCTTTTATATAGCCGTCGTTATTTGGCTTGCGCTGCAGACGTGAACAGGAATAATCAACCATTCACCGGACGTAGTTGCAAACAACTAAACAGATTAAAAAGAGATTTTAGTTTCAGGATTATGATTGGCTTTCATGAGAAGCAACGGACTACTGGACGAATAACATATCCAATACGGACATCCCTATGTAAACTAACCTTACTGAAAACTAATTATTGAATGTTCAGAGAGTGGAGTGGATTTCTGACAGGTTGTCGCTACAGACGTAATCAGGAAATGAGTTCAACTAAATACCGGCCGACACTTAAGTCATCAAACCATCCGATGTTGAATCTTCTAACATTACCAACTCCATAAAAAAATCAAAAAAATGACTTAATCAATTCAGACTGACGTTTGAACAAATTTACTATATCATCAAAATACTACACTTCAAAAAAGTTACTAAAAAAAAACATCTATCAAAAAAAAATAATTTCTTTCAAAAAAAAACTATCCTAAATTTACTCGAGCCCCACACGTTCGGGCGCCATTATGTAACGGGAGGAATGGGATGGTCCCGCTACAAAAATTGAAAAATAATTAACTTTTAATCCATACTCAAGACTTTTAAATGATTTAATGAAAAATCAATAAAAATGTTAAGAAATTATTAAGTTGATCTTGAATATGAATTAAAAATAATTAAATTTAATGTAAATAAAATACGAGGCTTGATGGAGAGTGATAGAAAGTGTTTCACTAAGCTAGCCTTAAGCTAAGCGTAGCTAAGACTCGAGAAAGTAAAAAGGATTGACCCAAGATGACCAAAGCCAGGAAAACCCCAAACATAGGACAGAATTCAATTAAACTCTTACTAACTCTCAAGCTTAAATTTATCTTCCTCATTATACTTTTTCAATTATGCAGCGAAATAGAAACAAAATCCCTATTCAGATCCAATTTCATAAAAATATTTGAGACTGTAGTCGACTGGGAAAAGTAGAAGTGTAAGAGATGCTTTCGAACGCCCACTACTCGACAGTAGTAAACGATCCGAAAGATCTCCTTACTCTCTTCTCACAGGCAATTACATCTCAACGTATGTCGGTGAAAAATACGGGAATTAAAGACACCACGGATTACTAAACCTTACGTCCGATCCGTAATCTGGCGTAGTCAGATGGTCTCAAAAGATTTCTAAACTAGATCTCCACCTAGCCTATACTATCTTGAGAATAAGTTAATCTGACTGCGGAATCACGAGAATCCATGTCGAGAGAAAATTCCGAAAAAGTAACGTAATATTCAAAGAAGAGCCTTTAATTCCTCTACCTATTGTACCTAATAGACAGTTAAATGTTCTTCGAAATCATCCTCTAAATGAACTTCGTTATTGTAGGATCCGAAACCTATTTGTTCCATCAACTTTTAGTACCTTCTCTTGCGATAGGGCACGTCCAAGCTTGAACAAATAGGGTGGCTAACATCACGCCGATGCGTCAGGTCTGCAAATTTCGCCGGGGCCGAACTCGTCGGGTCAGGGAAGTGGGTGGTGCTGCAGGGATGATAGCCGGTGTCACATCTATTAGACCTGGAGTCTTGATGTTTGTTGACTCTTTTAAATTTTAGAAAAGCTATGCTGAAAAGCAAAAGGGCCGAGTAAATATTTTGAGTGGGATAGCAAATCTTGAAAAAAAATGATAGAATTTTGTGGTGGAACACGAGTGTATAGAAAGCTTGAGATGAAGATGACATTATCTCAAAGGATTGCCTAACCCTACCCTTCCTATGTCCTATTTCATCCTTGAAGTTTTCTAGGACCCTATTGGTGTGGGAAATCAGATGATATTGATTTCCCAACAGTACCTAACTTCCCTACCTAAACGATCTCTTTGGAGACTAGTCCGCCAAGAACGTTACCCTATGACACTCTCACTGGTACTGAATCTGTGTGAGAATATCCCGCAGATGTGTTGATATTGATGAAGAATGAAATAAGTTTCTACTTTGCTCTTACATGTTGAATTGGAATTTGTCGTTGTTGTTTCGTCTTCACATTAGGATGGCCTCAGCCACGCCTCTCCGCTACACGCCTTCAATTATCCATGGTTCCTGAAATTATTGTTCAGCCTCAAAAATAAACTTCCCATGGAAACATAAACTTCCGTCTCAACTCAGCAATGGAAAAAAAAACTAAAAGATTTTCTTTATATAAAAATCTCATAACAATTTTATTCATAAAAAAAAATATAACTAAATCTAATAATCATTAATCTTAAAATTTCTTATTCTGATTGGAAATACTTTAATTTGCTGTTTTCTTAAATTCATAAAAATAAACCTCTAAAAAGGATTCTAATAGGAATTATATTCTTTATGACTCAAAAACAAGTATCTCAAATCTTCAAATTTACAAGTATCTAAAAATTCTTGTAAGAAATTATCTCTTCTTTATACTTAACTAAAGATTCACAATATAAAAATCCTTTAATATTTTTATCTATATAGGAGTTGTAAAGCAACTTCTTTTTATTAGCCCAAACTGAATTCTTGACCAAAAATCTCAAAAAAATGACGTTAATTTAAAAATTTTAACTTCAGCAAAAAAAAAAAAATTTTGTTGCCAAAGATCAAAAATACTCAAAGTGAGGATTGGTGAATTACTTCACACTCCCTCTACTACGTTACGAACGATCCACTCCGCTGAGTAATCGTTTTCATACATAAAAGCCTAACTCGAAATCTCAAAACGTATCCCAGAATTGTTCGCTTCCTGGATAATCTATATAAAGGCCTCTTACACTTAGTTTGTTTACACAAATTCAGGCAAGGTCGACGATTTTCGAGCCCAGATTATGAAGGAATAACAAATTCTTCCAAAACGCGGCTAATGATTCATTAGCATAATATTTAACACGAGCTAAAACGATAGGTAAGTACCTATTACGCGATTTCAACAATGAGTTAAACTCAAACAAAAATCAAAACTAAAAGTTTTGATTAATCAAACTTTTCGCAAAATTGCGTAGGACGCCTCCACTGTTCAAAATATATCCCACCCGAATATCAAGAGAAGAATTGTTAAAAAGTTTCAAAACAATAAAAATCAAAATTTTACTTAAATGGATCTGAAGGATCTTTTCGAATGTTGGTGGGTACATTCAAACCTCACCTTAGCTGTAAAGAGCGTTTGGTTAGTTTTATAAAAATTTATGTAATCAATATAAAAAAAAATTTTAAAAATCAAAATATAGTTTATCTAAAAAAAAAATACATGGTTCGACGAAGGGAGAGTGCACTCTACAATGTACAAAACCAGCTAGACAGACTTGGATTAGGTATGTACGTTAAAAAAAAAATCACTTTAATAACTCTTTTCTTTTCTTTCAGGGTTCGAAGTAGTTGACCAAAATTCAATGGTGGGACCAGTGAGTGAATTTGTAAGTATGTCTGCTTATCGACAGACTTTTTTATAAAATTATGAATTTTATTTTTAACAAAATTATTATTCTTAAGTTTTTCAGACGGACTCCGATTGAATTCAAATCTCAATACACAAAAATGAATTGCAAAAAAAAATCTAAACGCAACAACGAATTTAGTGTATTTATCATCAGGTAGGTACTTATATTAATAACCATAAGTTTGCGACTGATCTTAAAAATTTTTGTATCTTGCACAGATGGTTCAAGATTATTTAAAATTTAAAATCACTTGCACACTTAATCAAATTCAAAATAAATCTTTTAATTGGCTTTTTATTTCAGCCGGTTATCAATTAACACTTATATTTTTTTGCGTGTATTTTTGTATGTTTTACTATAAATTTTATGTTTTGCACTCAAATATCTATATATGTCACTTTTATGTTTAGTTATAAGTGACTGGTATAAACTTTCTTATTTTTTGTTTTAAATCAGATGATAACTTTTTAAATTTTCTTAGGGAATCTCAGATTAAATAGTATAAATAAATAACTAAACTACCATACCTCAATCTTCTTAATATACAAATACTTTATTTTCTTCAGGATCCACAAGATGATTTAACAGGATTTGTTGACTGCTACTAAACTGTTGATGAGTACCGGTATTGATTTTTGACGTAGGTACTGTATCCAACGATGGTATATCATGCGGCTTTCGATCGCCGATGATCTCATATGCTGTTGTTTCCAAAATTTGTTTTATTAGATGACGTTTTATATATTCCAATTTTAGGTCCTCCAGTAGGAACCAGATGTCACCAGCCGAGTGAGGGGTTCTTTGACGTGGACGTTGCAATGAGCTTTTGTGAATTGCGTATTGTTCACAAGCTCGTTTTGCTAAGTATATCCCACTCGGGGTGCATCTGTTTCAAAAGAATAGAAAAATTTGATATTAGTAATTTTATCAAGATAAAAGAAATTATATATGGGTTTTTTTTTTCTGTTTTTTTTTTTCTTTGTGTGATGTATCTACGTAGGTACATCTTTTTTTTTTTTATTTTATCACCATATTTCTGAACAGTGATCAAAAGGATTTTTATAATCTTTCGTCTACATATCTATATATATATAGATTATTTTATTTTTGAATTTTATATGGACGTAGGTATATTTTAAGTTTTTATGAGAAATTTTTCTTAACAAAAAAAATATTATCATATTTTTACCTGGTTTTTGTTTTCTGTAGGTAATTTTGTTGATACGCTTTGGAATGGATTTTTATTTCCACACCACTGTGACTTTTTGTACAATCCTTTCTTTGTGGTTGTGGATTCTTTGGTCTTGGCGCGATCTTCACGAGGGTGGTTTTGTCGTGACACGTTTTGGAAAGAATATCTAGTGGTACGAACTTTTGTTGCATCGTACGTTCGGCCAAGTTAAGTAGATTATCCTCCAGATTACAGAATTTGTGACACGCGTTGTCACTCTGAAGATTTTCATGTAATAAACGTGGTAGGTATTCCCACGTGAAATAATTTTTGATTAATTAAGTTTTCTTTGCGCTTTCTTAGTTTTTGATTATAACAATCAATTTCATCGTCAAGCATGTGCTCTCAAATTGTTTTAAATAGAATTTTAACACCAAAAGAAAAGAAATTTTTGCTCACCTTGTAAATTATCCAATATGCGTGTTGGTTTTTCTCGTTCTTGTTTTTTTATCCTTATGTTTCCTTTTTATGTGTTTATTTGTTTCAAATTGTCTTTGTTTCTATATATTATTATTTGTTCACTATTTTTTTGGTTTTATTTCAAATACTTTTATTAACTTTTTTCCTTTTTTTCTTTATTCAATTTTACCTTTTTAGACTTTCGACTGACTGCGACCAAATGTAAATTCCGAATGAAAGTTTTCGGCACACTTACGTTACGTATCACTCACATTAGAGTTACTACATCTGCAATTTTTTTGGCGGTTTAGCAGTTCGGTTCTTTGAGACAGACTCAATAATGTGATATTAGTCTCTTTCGTTCTCATTAGAATGAGTGTTCGACTCTCGCAAATAATTCATCCATCTTTATTTTAATTTCAACGGTGTTCGAGAATTTTTCGAGATTTGATGTGTTTTGTCTCTACGTGACTAAACTCTTATAGATATGTATGTATGTATACATTTTTTTTTTTTTTGCAGGGCTTTTGTTTACATACATATCTTTTGGCGTATTTTTCCTCCGCTTTTGCGTCTTATTGGAGCTATGTCGTTTTTTCTCTTTTTTTCTAAAGTGCTGATTGACTCAACTATTTTTCTAAAAATTATCTTTTTCTTTCCCCTTTACAGATTTTAGTCTAGCTAAGAGTAGTGTTCGGACGAAATAAAAGATTGTTTTATTTTGGTTGGTGTCTATTGGGTAAGTATTATTTTTATTTTACTTTTGATATTTTCAGGTTCATTTCATGGGTTATTTTAAACAAACACGGTAAGTATGTACGTAGGTATATGTAATCAAATGGTTCATGGACATTTATTCACGTAAGTAGGTACGTCGTTTGGGTACTGTTTAACGTTTATATTGATTTAAGTGTCTCTTTTTATTACTTAGAGTAAATAATATTGAATACGTGCAGTATTACTATGTTGCAAATAAATCTTTTTGTAGGTACATCCGTTAAGGATTAATATTTTATCAACTACCGACTTTTTAGATTTAACTTAAACTTGTTCAATGTCTACCTTTTCGTTTTTCAGTAACATTTCTCAATGGTAGTAGAATTCTTCGTTGATGCTTGGCATTCATATTTTTCCATACTACTGTTGGGTGTCTCAACTCAATTTCTTCTACTGCCTACTATTAGGTGGTTGTAATGTTGTTTCGGTATGAACTAGATATGCGGTTGGTGTATTCGATGTTTCATTTTGTCTATACTGGGATGAATATTGGTTCTTTTCGGATTTCCCTTAAACAACTTTACTTAAATTCATCTCGTTCGGAAAGGGATTTTTCAGTCTTATGAGAACATTAGGTGTATTGTGAAAATTTTCAAGTTGGTTCGTTTTTATGTATGATGACATGAATGTACTTTAGCAGGTATGAATAAATAGGAGAATTTCACTAGTTAAATTTTAGTAGGTAGAGAAATGGATTTTCCTACATATAAAAGACGGACCAATAGGTGGACAAACTCGTGTAACACTACGCAACGAGCATTTATCTTATATCATTACATGGTTTACCTTATCAGTAGCAACTGCATGGCTTTGGTATCGCCAAATAATAAAAAGAAAAGCTTTCTAGTTCCTGTTTTTTACATTTTTTTCATCGTTTAGAAAAAAATAATTATATTTATTTTAATCTTTAATATATGTATGTATATATATATATATATTGTTTCTGTCGTGCTTATAACATCTATTTAAAAATAAAAATGTGTATACATATTGTATTGAACACTTGGTAAAGATATCTTCCGTAGAATCAGTAACAGAAGGATGTGTTAAATCATCAATGATTTGTTCGGGTTCCACTTTTGGATCGAAGTTTTTAACGAAACCTTTGGTGACTGCTACGTTTTTTCTTAAGAAGGAAACAACAACTAAGACTTGGGGAAGATATTATGTTTTGTAGATGTTACCTTCGTAGTTAACAACTGGGAAATTCGTCGACTTTTTACCGTTGACAATAAAGCACTTATATTATTAAAATTGATTATGGCAGGTACCGTTAATAAGCCTCTGCGGAAAAAAATAGGTGAAAGATATCACCATTGGCAACTTATCACTTATATAAAATTTAAAAAAAAATTAATAGGATTTTTTTCGAGAAAAATGGAATTATCGGTAACGCTTATATGGTAGGTGCCGTTGTTTTAAGACACAAAAATAAAAAAAAAAACGTCCGGGTATATTAATCACAAAATACTCAGGTAGGTATATAGAGGAATTGTTTTTTCAAATTATTTTCTTACCACCTATTTTCATTATAATATGTTTAAATTTAAATATGCTTCCATGTAAAAATTCAAAAAGTGACTTATAACATTTAGTCATCTGGCCTGGACACATAATTTCTGCAAGTATAGTTGGCATATCAAGAACAAGCCTTGACAGAGCAGAAAGAACTGCCTAAGGTAGTTTGGCAAATAAGATATCCAAAAAAGCTGGAAAAGTTGGATTCTCAGGTAGGTACATAACAGATTTGTGTGTGCTGTTTCTATTGTTATTAGATTATGTGCACTATAATTTGTTGGATTTGATGTCATGTTGCTAATGATTTGAAAAAAGTTCAAAGAGAAGGAATAATTGGTGCGATGTTTCTATGGTGCGAAATCGAATGGTAATGGTATAATCAAAAGTGCACTTAACACATGTGTACATTAGTAAGTATATTAAGGCAAAAGGGTTTTGTCCCCAAAAAATATGTTTATGTAGGGAAGCTGAGATATGACAAAGGAGTATGTGAAAAACTGCTACAGATAAAAAGAATGTATAAGTTTTCTAACTAACAATTTATAGATTTTGGAAAGTTGGATCTCAGGTACATTAATGTGGTTTTTTTTGCATAGCCAAATTTTTTTTTTTTTTTTGTTTTTGACCAAGAATATTGAATTTAGAAAACAAAAATTGCATTCAATAACGTTAAACTTTTCAAAAACATTGCAAAAATAAATAAAGGGCACGACTGGGTCGCATGTAAAAATGAAAAAAATCATTTGAAAATTGACACGAAAGTTCAAACATAAGTTAAGAACACCGAAAATATGTTTTTTGGGATATAAGTAATTGTCATTTTATTTTTAATTTTCAAAAACTAGGATACTTCTCAACACCGAGTTTTCGGTATTCGACTAGAAATTAAAAGGAGCGTTGAATATTGGTAAAAAAAATTGCACTTAATAATGCAAAATTTTGTAAAAATTCAATTTGAAGAATGGAAATAATTTTTTTTTTGTAAAATTTGACTTTAAAATTTTATTTCTCAAAAACCATTCTTGAAATCAACTTGAATTATATATTAAAATTTATAAGCAATTATATTTTATAATTCAATGTCTATTGGTTATTTTTTAATTATTTTGTTTCCATCTTAAGACGACTTTTTTCACTATATAGGCAAACATTATACATATTTATATTTCTCATAGGTAGGTAATATAATACAAAAAAGTTTACTAATCGTAAAAAATTTACCTACCCATGATTTTGCAATAGGTATGCGTATGGCAATCACGATTTGGTAACAACATACACTTTCCACCCACAAATATCACCCAATGGTAAGAGAAGTATCCTTTTTTCATATTTGGATACTTCGCAGCTGCAGAATAAACAAAATTCATCAATACTTATTTGCCTTTATTTTGCTTCCACAAACTCAACACCGCCTGTAAAAAAAATTCTATTAAATACTTTTCTATTGCAATTTGTGGTATTTATAAAACGGTATAAAAATTATTTTTGTAGTGATAGTATCTTAGAAGTTAAAAGGAAAAAAACGAATAAAAATAGACCTTGTGACCTTAATTTTCGAATTGCTCCCCAATTTTAAGATTTTCGGAAAAAAGTATTAAATACTTTTTTAAAGATAATCTTTCTACAAAAAAAGTTTTGCATTTTTCGTTAATATCGGTTGGTTTTTGACCTCACTACATCATCCGGAACAGTATGGAATGCATATAAAGGGTGATTGGTTTAAGGTGCACCAAAAAGCTGACCGTGTAGGTGGGGTTAAGACAAGAATAAAATCGTATGGGAGGGGGGGTCTATTTTCCCCCGTTTAGGAGGGAGGGGCAATTTTCTAAAAAATTGACTTAAATCAGAAAAAAAATTATTTAAAAACAACGGTGAATGATACAAAGCCTTGTTTGCATTTTATATGTAAGAAATATAAAAAGAATGTTTACCTGCATCGGTTAACATACCTATGTAGGTATATGTTATTTTTTGTGTTTTATAGATAGGTAATAAAAATAATCAATTTATAACATGCATTAAAAAACTAGAACGAATAGTTAGGTTTGGTCAAAATAAGGAATAGGTAGATAGGTAGGTATATTGTATGATATATTGCAATGGTCTATCTTCACCTGTTTAGGCAGGAGAGCCAATTGAAAAAAAAATATCGACTTAGAATTGAAACAAAATTATTAAAATTAATCAAAATTAATATGGCAATAAATTACATCTTGTTTTAAAGGTTAAACTTCATACTTCGATTTGATGTTTGATGCTAGTTGATTTAACGAATGGTTTTCGATAAATAACATTTCAAAGTAAATTTAAAAAAATAAAATTATTTATTGTCTTAAAATTGATTTTTTACAAAGTTTTGCATTGAGTGCAATTTTTTTTTACCAATGTTCAACGCTTTTACATCAAGGATACCTATGTCACATTTACGTTTTTTACGTATACCTACCTCTAAAACAGTGAAAGATACTTCAAATATGTATGAGAACAAGTTGTAAATAGGTATAGGTAGGTACTCAACACGTCTGAAACGGTGAAAGATGTTTCAAATATGTATGAGACCAAGTTGTAAATAGGTATAGGTAGGTACTCAACATTTCTACAAAAAATGCCGTTAGACTTTTTCATTCAAATACCTATTTACTTATACGATGATGTAGCCCAGCCAGCAGTATAATGCTGTGATATACTAGGTACCTTATGGTAACGCGAGAAATCTCTTCTTTTATGTTTTTTTACTTGCGATTATATGTACTCTAAGGCAAGTTATCCATTCGTACAAAAAAAAAGTTTTGAGATAACAATCAAACATGACACTACGATGATTAGTACAGTCAATTGCGAACAATCTGAGAAAAGTTTTGAAGGTCTCCAAGTTTGAATGCAGTTTTGTAGGGGGGTTGATTCTAAGTATAAAACTGAGTTTGCGGGAAATTTGGTCTGTGCAGCATCCGCCATCTTGAATTTAAGATTTTTGAGGTTTTGCGTTTTTCTATGTTTGTGTGCGTTTTCATGAAAAATCTATTAAATACTTTTTTATTGAAATTTGTGGTATAAAAATTATATTTGTACTGATAGTATCTTAGAAGTTATAAGGAAAAAAAAAACGAATAAAAAATAGACCTTGTGACCTTAATTTTTGAATTGTTCCCCAATTTTTAGATTTTCGGAAAAAAGTATCAAATACTTTTTTAAAGATAATCTTTTTACAAAAAAAGTTTTGTATTTTTCGTTAATATCGGTTGGTTTTTGACCTCACTACATCATCCGGAACAGTATGGAAATAAGGTGCACCAAAAAGCTGAGCGTGTAGGTGGGGTTAAGACAAGAAAAAAATCGTATGGGAGGGGGGTCTATTTTCCCCGTTTAGGAGGGAGGGGCAATTTTCTAAAAAATTGACTTAAATCAGAAAAAAAAAATATTTAAAAACAACGGTGAATGATACAAAGCCTAGTTATATTTTTTTTTGAAAGCCAGAAAAATACTCTTTTATTTTTTTTTTTAAATTCAGTTGTTTAAGTGAACAGTTTTAAAAAAATTAATTTTCAAACTCAAAATTTTGAAAAAAACATTTAAAAAAAAAAATTGAAAATTAATTTTTTTCAAAATTTTATGTTAATTACTATTATTTTTATTTTCAAAATTCAATGCTTTCATTAATTTTTAGTCAAAAACAGAAAACCGTATGCCAAAATGTATCTTAGTTTTTGAAAAAATAAGAAAATACTAAAAGCTTTTTTTTAAAAAAAAGGTGAAATCTGGTTAATCCAGTTAATTGTTTTTAACCAGATTAACCAGATTTCGCCTTTTTTGAAAAAGTGCTTTTAGTATTTTCAATTGGCTCTCCTGCCTTAACAGGTGAAGATAGACCATTGCAATATTTGGGGAGAGTACGATAACTTTGGCGCCAAGAATTGATAACGGTTTTTTGTAGAACAGTTCAATACAAGCATTTTTTGTTGTTAGTGGGGGGTCTATCTCCCTCCGTTTGGGCGTGAGGTGCAATTTTATAAAAACAGTGCTAAAAATTTAAAACAAATTATAAAAAATAACGGTAATATTTACAACTAAGTTTCATATCTTTTTTTTTTAAGCCAATACTTTTTTCTATTAGATGTTTTGTAAATCAAGTGAAACTTATGCATAGTCTTTGAAAAAACGGACTTTAAACTCAAAAATTGCGGAAAAAAAGGTAAAAAAAACTTTGAAGTGTGATTTTTTAAAACTGTAAAAAAAATATTACTTTTTTTTATAAAATTCGTTGCTTATATTAATTTTAAATCATAAACTGAAAACAAAATGATTTTATGTTTTCTGGTTTTTGAGGAAACGGAAAATTACTAAATGTGAATTCGGGATCTCAAACTGGGCACGAGTACGATAACTTTGGCGAAAAGAATTGATAACTGTTTTTTGTAGAACAAATTAATACAAGAATTTTTTACTATGGGTGGGGGGGTCTATTTCCCTCCGTTTGGACGGGAGGGGCAATTTTCTAAAAACAGTGCTAAAAATTTAAAACAAATATTAAAAAATTACGGTAATATTTACAACTAAGTTTTATATCTTTTTTTAAAGCCAATACTTTTTTCTATTAAATGTTTTTTAAATCAAGTGAAACCTATGCATAGTCTTTGAAAAAACGGACTTTAAACTCAAAAATTGTGAAAAAAAAGGTAAAAAAAAACTTTAAAGTGTGATTTTTCAAAACTGTAACATAAAATACTACTTTTTTCTTATAAAACTCGTTGTTCATATTAATTTTAAATTGATTTTAGTTTTGTAAATATATTTACTAAAGTTTTACCTATATTTTTTTTTTATATATATATTTTTAGAGAAAACAAATATGTAATTTGATAATTGAGATATGTAAAGAGTATGTGTATGTTTGTGTGAGAATGTGCTTACAAACCCTTTTTCTAAAACGAATTCATTTATACATGTGTGTTTGGGTATTTTTTTTGTTTGTTTGTTGGGGTGTTTTTTTTGGGGTTTGATTTATTCCCGTTTTTTTTATATATATTAATAATGTACCCTCTTTTTATTTTGTAGCTGAAAACCCTCTTTTGTTTGGGGTTAAGACCCTCTTTTCTTAAAATTTAGGGTCAAAGCCCTCTTTTCGTAAAATTTGATTAGGCTTACTTACCATGGAATGTATCGTAATTCTGGATACCTTTTCAGTTCTATCATTAGATTTTTGTGGAACCTTATCATCTCCTGGTTTGTTGCCAATAGTTTTTACACTGAGCGAAATGGCTCGCTATCATGCATGTCATTTCACCACCACCCAGGCCCATCAATTGATTAGGAATCTTTACGGTTTTTAGCTCGTAAATGGGTGTCTTGCATGATTTATTTCTTTTTTCCCATTCTCGATTTATAAACCTTTTAACTGCTGAAAGAGCTTCTAGCCCGGATACATCCAGAATATTGTAGTTTTTAATAGTTTTTGTAACGTTGTTTACTACAATCAATGACCAATTCATTCCCACAACAGCGATTGAAATCAACAACAAATCATAATCGAATAAATTCGAATATATCTTTGTTTCCGAGCCATTCTTCCTGCTGTTTGTCCTGAAGAATTAATAGAGTAAGCGCTTGTAAGCTTTAGTCGCTTGGTAGTTCGTTATTTTGTTGATATTGTTTAATGTTTTGGAGGTTATACAAATAATGATACATTTGGATTTTACTGATGAATTCCCTGTTGTAAGTCATATTGATGATTTTAATTTCTGTAATAATTATAATAGATAATTAATAAAGTTGTAACTTTCTAGGGCGATGTAAAGATTTTTGTTTCACGCTTTCGGATGTTGTGAGGTTTTTAGTTTTTACTATTGGGTTTGTAATTATATTTGGTAGTGGCGGTGGAGTTGGTATCGTCTGTATTTTTGGAAGCGTTGGTGGAGTTGGTATTGTCATTGGTAACGTCCGTCGGAGGATTTGGTATTGTTTTTGGCAACCTTGGAGGAGTTGGGATTGTTGTTGGTCATGTTGGGGGAATCGAAATTGATGTTGATAGTGATGGTCCGGTTGAGATTGTTTTTATATCTGGTATTGGTGGTGGTGTAGAACTTGGTTTTGGTTCTGGAAGGGTATGTATTGTATGGTAGATAATGGGTCAGGAAATTACAGGTAAAGGAATTTCGTAATTTGAAACGGGATTCACCGTGCGCTTTGTTTTATTCTTATTTCGGCACAACCATCTGCCGAAAATTGAACACAGTATGCTTAAAATTGCTATCGAACTGAATAACAATGATGTGATTGAAGCTATTGTATGGTGAGTCCTCTGTTGGCGCGTTGTTTCAAATTCCTTTAGGTTTAGTTTCAAATCATTTATTGCTTGGGCATTTTCTTTTAGTACCCCGTTTGCTCCCACTTCTTTTATTACAAGAACTGATTGGTTCGAATTTTGTTTTGTAAACATATTGACTATTGATTTGTTTAGCAAAATTTTTTGTAATTCGAAGTCTGGTTGACTTATTTTCAGTTCTAAATGATCAGTATCTTCGTAAAAAATTGCTTTGTCTGCGATTTGAAATACGCATCTTTCCTTAAGGGAAATCATGCCGGCACCGATTAAATTTGTTCCATGCCATCCTCCTGAACATTGTATTTTTATTTTTGTAGGATTCGACAGTGAATATAGCAACGTGTTTTTTCTTGTAAGTTTAACGAGGAAATTTTGTTCATTTGGCATAGCCAAATATTCGCAATGATTTTTTTCATTAAAAGGGTTAAATATTAGGGACACCGAGCAAATGTTACTGTTGACTCCTTTAATAATTGGGGATTGGAGGGGTCCTACGTACCATTTGGTGTGAAGCTCCACAGGTATTAGTTTTAAAACATCGTATTCTTTTCATAGGGATGAATTCCTTGGTGCGTATGTTTTTGGCCAGAAAATCTTCTTGTATATTAAGAACAGTTACAATACCGTTTGTTCGGGTTGACTTTCATTATCTTTTATGCAATAAGCAGTTCATTCACTCAATAATAAAAAACCATACACATAATTGATTTATTTTCATGCAAAATAAACGATACACATTTTTTGTGTATTCGGGTTGATAAACTGATGGTAAACAAAGTCATGCTTTTTTTCTCATCATAAAAGACAATGAAATGTGAGCTTGACCTTTTTGCCTCAACTGTAATATATATTTTTATAAGCAATCAATGTGATTAATTTTGGTTTAGTAATAATTGTCTAATAAGCAATATTTTTCTATAAAATGTTACTATCAATAAAGAATATCATGAGTTAATTTCAAACCATCAACCAAGACTTTTAATTTTACTTCCAAGTGAGTCTGCTTGGAAAACCAACTACACAATTATACGCATGAATCGTTCTATATTAGCAAGCACCAGCAGGTTCTAGGTTTATGTACCTACGAATCCCATATATCAACGACAGCAGGTTCCAGGTTTATGCACCTACGAATCCCATTTATCATCGACATCAGGTTCTAGGTTTATGTACCTACGAATCAAGTGTGGACAAAAGAGTCCAGACTTTAAACACTGTTTTTGTTTTCTATAGGAAATAAATGAATTTGTTGCAATTCAAATGGCTCCAGATTAATTATTGGAAGTTTTATTCTAATTACCAGTACTCCATTCATTGAATGTGTTCTTACCCATTGACGTATTAGGTATGGACCGCCAGTAGCCAACTTCACGCGTGTTCCAACATAACTAGGGGCGCCATCAACTACTAGCAGGGAATCTGCGTAGCAGTGATATGATTTTTTTAATTAATTATTTACTATTGAAATATTTTGCTGGAAATTATTATCAAACTACTTTTATTTTACAAAACACATCCACTCCTTATGCCATGAGTTACTTACAGATGAATATATTATCGTTTTCATTTAAATTCTAATGGCGAAATTAGAACACGTATTTAACACTAAAAGATGATGGCGTTTTTAAGCTGTTTTAAGATGGACCAACTTTTCTTGGCTGTTTGTATGAAAATTTCAACCGACTGGCGGTCCATATCTAGTACGTCAATGTTCTTACCGTTAATGTTTTAGTTAGTACAGTTAGGAGCCTTTCTTTGTTTCCTATGGTCGGATTAGGGCATTCTTTTAAATATGTACTAAGTTGTTGGTGTTAAGAGGAGAGGATGTAATTGGTTTTGATGTAATGCGCTTATCACATCAAGTACCCTTTGTTGCTTGCTTTGGACTTCCATAATCTGCAAAGTGATACTGCTCAAAATTTCTTGTAACTTTTGAACTTTTATAACCTCATTTTTTGAGTTAAGCAAATTCTCGATGGCTTCTGAAATATTTTTTTGATTATTTTCCAAAATGCGAAGTGGCTGCTGTAAGTTTTCAAAGGATGTTTTCACTACCGTAATTTGCTTTTTCTGTAGTTCTTCCAAAACTTTGGTGTCAGATACTACTTCATCCAATTTACTGTACAGTCGCTTTTCATCTTGATTATCCATTACTCCAAACAAATAGTGTAATCCATTACCTATTCCGTCAAACAAAGATCTTTTTGTTTGATGTCGATGTGGGTTAAATAGATTTTGTATTACTTCTGTGTGTTGTCTAACTGTTGAAATAAGGCTGTTGAGTAATGACGTATGCCTATCGCAAAGGTTATTCTTTGTTGCTACACAAATCTGTGACCAAGATTCTTCGGCTTCGTTAATGATTGATGTGAATGCTGATATATCAGCTATCTTTATCTCTGTCATTAAACTTCAAGTATCGTGATAAAACAATACTTTCAATACGTCTTCGAATACTATACCCGTGTTGTTTAATGAATTTATTGAATAGGACGTTGAGGCTCTCGTAGTTCTGATGAATAGGAGGATGAATTCGAATAAACTTAGAATATTCGTTTGTTTCATTTCTAGAAATAAAAAAAATTATAAATAAAAAATATGGGTTGGAAAAGGACAACAATTTAAATTTTAATGTCTTATTAACAATTTAACAGTCCAGCAAAACAAAAATAACATCATTTATTTTTTATATCATATTACATCAATTTGAATGAATGACAAAATTCTGTTAGTTTATCAAAAACAATTTTAAGTGGATGGATGAAAAGTATTTTTTTTTCTTTACTTGGTCTACTTATTTAAACTACTTTCCAAATCAATGCCATCAATGCTTTTTCAGCAATTTCGTTTTGAATGCTTGCTTATGCATTTAACATATTTTCATTTTTTTTTTTTTTTTGTGTAACCTGATTATGATACTTGTACTTTGAGGTAGGTCATGTTTAAGTGACATGAGGAAAAAATGTTGTATTTTGTGAAGAAATTTGAGTAATTAAATTAACATGCCGCGACTGAAAGAACAAAAAAATATGTTTAGTGTAAAAAAATATGTTGCGATTTCATTGAAATTGGATTCTATGGTTTAATAATATTATTTTTTTCTTATTCATAATAATGTTTGAGGCGGTTATTGTGTATTGTTACTAGACGTTTTTTTATTCTGACTATACTGTTTTCGATATTTGGTACCTCTTCTATTGAGTATGGTCCTGTCCATAATTCTGACAATTTGTGTTGTCGATTTTCATTTTTTACCAATATTTTATCTTCGATATGAAATTATTTCGTTGCAATTTATATCGTAGTGTAAAATAATAATTTTCACTATCATAGATTGGTTCCGGTTCTCGTTTTAAATTTGAAGGTATGTCTACTGTGAAGCCAAAGAGACAATCCATTGGGCTGAACTTTGTACCTTTGTGTACACTGTTGTTGTATACGAATGCAGCGGTTCTAAGGTATTGGTCCCAAGATCTTGGGTTTCATTGCAAATTGTTCTTAAGTATTCTACCAATGGCCGATGAGCTCTTTCTAATGCTCCATTCGATTGGGGATGGTATGCTGTAGTTTGCAATTTTTCTACTTTTAGTAGTTTGCATACTCGTTTCAACAATTTACTTAAGAAATTTGTACACTGGTCAGTTACTAGTTGCTTTGGGATTCTATATCGGGTTATTATTTGTTCATAAAATATGTGTGCAACTGTTTCAGCCTCTTGGTTTGGCATGGCATACCAGTCAACGAATTTTGTTAGATTGCCTTGGAATGTCAGTATGTATTTGTTTCATATGTATGAGTCTCGTACTGGTCCTACTACGTCTAGATATACTTTAATCAAATGGTTTTTGACAGGTATCTGTTATTACCATTGGCATTTTTGTTTCAGCACAAGATTTCATTTTTTGACATTTTTTGAACTTTTTTATATACTAAGATATGTCTCTAAGCATGTTTGGCCACGTATATTTCATTCTAATACGTTTGTATATTTTAATGACACCTTGGTGGCCTCCTTAAGGGGAATCATGATAGTCTTTTAATATTGTTATTATGTCATCTGTGTTAGTAATTAATTCGCGGGAGTCTAATGGTCCTTGATTGTCAGGAATAATTGTTTGTTGTAGGTCGTCTTTAGTAGCTGTGTTTTTAAGAGGTTGTTGAGGTTCACTACTTATATCTGTTATTTCTAATGTATCCACGTTTTCTGTTTCTTTTGCCTGGAATATTTTGTGGGTACCTCTTTTTCAGTCTCGTATCATGGTGATCAGGAACTGTGGGTTCACGCGGATTTCGGCGTTCCTTCCCGTCCGTTGCTGGTTCTTTATCTTTTGGTTTTACCATTTTCGACTTTCGTATATAAAAATTGATTCACCAACAATCACTCAACCAAAAAAAAAATATTATATTACAAGAACTTAATAAAAAAAAAAATTTCGCAAATGTATCTTATCTCCTAAACTATTTATAAAACTACTTCTATAACTAAATCTAAAACTAAATCTAAAACTTACTACCTAACTTAACCTTATATTCCTGTTGGGTAAACCCTCCTTAAAATATTCACAAACTGAATCCTTGAACAAACTATCAAAAAACAACTAAATTTCAAAAATATTAACTACTAAAAAAAAATAAACTAAACTACTTAAACTTAAACTCAAAACTAAACCTTGAATTTCTAAATTACTCCTTTAACTTAAAAATCCAAAAACTGAACTCCACTGAACTAAATAAAAAACTAAATAACTACAAATCAATAACTAAATGCTTCAAAAATCTAAATAACTAAAATCAAAAACTATCAAACTAAAAATCGCCACCAGGCAATCTTAACTCAACTTGCCACCAGGCACTTCCAATTTCCAAATTCAAATGAGAATTTGCAAAAATTGCTAAACTCAAAATCGCCATCAGGCAAATCAATTTCCAAATTCAAAAGAGAATTTGCAAAAACTGACAAAACTCAAAATCTCAAAACTCTAAATCGCCACCAGGCAAATCAATTTCCAAACTCCAATGAGAATTTGCAAAAACTGACAAAAAAAACTAACTCGCCACCAGGCATAGATAAAAACTAAATCGCCCCCAGGCACTTCAACTTCTAAATTCAAAAGAGAATTTTCAGATATCGATTAAACTCAAAATCAATTCTCAATAAACTAAATTCAAAAATTTTCAAGATTCTACAAATCTTAAAAAGAAATAAACTAAACAAAAATATAGGGTTTTACTATATCATACAAAGGTTCGGAGTTGTGGCTGGACACTACTAAACGTGTTGACGACACTCCAAAAAAAAATAAAGTTACCAAAACAAATGGAACTTGAAACTAAATACTTTGAACTGTTTTAAACCAAATATAAATTATCGAAGATTGTCAGTAAACTTCCCAATTAGAATTACTCCATGTCGTTACAACTGACTTAAGAGAGAATATATTCATCCCCTAACGGAAAACACTTAGGATCATTCTACCCCAAGAAATCTACTTCAAACTTCATAAATGTTTCTAAGAACTGTGGTGTTATTACAAATAGTAATTTGTGTTGACCATATCTTCTTAATGAAGATACAATGAAGCTTTCGCTACTGACGTAACATGGGAATATAGTCAACCTAATCACCGGTCGAAAGTCTTCACTAAATCTACAAGAAGATTACAAAATTAGGTGTTACCTTCATCCAAGCGCTACTGACTACTAGAAAATAAACTTCCAATACGGTCGCTTGAATTATTAGATAACGGAATCTACAAAAATAGTGTAAAAGTGTAAAGTGTAAAATTTTACGAGAAAAGAGAAAAGCTTGATCTACTTACTGCTACAGACGTGCGTCAGGAAAATAAATCAACTAACCACCGGTCAGTACCCAAGACTAACCTTCCCCTAGGTAACAAATCTCAATAAAATCTCAACATCAAAAAAAAATTTATTTTTCAAAAAAAAATTGTTTGAAAAATTCTATACATCAAAAAAAAAAATATCTTCTAAATCCGATAAATCTTACAATCTTCTTCACCTTCGGGCCCCACGTTGGGCGCTGTTTAATATTTTTTGATTGGCAACACTATGCGAAATGTTGTAGGTTACGTATTCGATACCTACCAACCCACACAGTTCTATATTTTCAATTGCTAAATAATAATTGTATGTCTTTGCAATTCCCACGGGAAGCAAAGACCATTAACCTTTACACGCGCATTTATATTTTCTTGTAATTTAAGACTTTCCTTCAATTGTGAAATCATCACCTAAATAAAAATGCAGTAAATAAAATAAAATAAAAAATGTATTGCTGAGACAGCAAATAAAGTAATAGAATTAAAATAATAAAATGTACAATCAATTCAGTTAAGAGTAAGCAATCGAATAAAGAAGTTCTTCCGTTTTTGTTCAAATATACTTTCCGTGTTTCTTTTTAAAAAGGTCGCAGTCGGAAGGATTGTTATAAGACGTTAACAATCCATAAGAGAACGAATCGTTCGCAAAACGATAAAAATATTGAACAATTAGTGAAAAGTGAAGTTTTCATTAACGAAAATTTTTTTTGTACGCAAAAAAAAAAAAAAAATAGTGAACAATTAGTGAAAAGTTAAGTTTTCATTGAGAAAAATTTTTTTTGTATTGAAAACGAAAAAAAAAAATATTGAACCATTGAAAAAAAAATTTTCAGTGAAAGTTTTAAAATCGAGAAGTAAAGTTGTCGGTTTAAAAGGAACGAAGCGAACGACGTGGTAAAGTTTAAAGATACGACAGTAATTGAAAAGTTAAATTTTCAGTCACATAAAACGGAAGTAAAAAGAAAGTGAAAAGAAAGTGAATGTTTGTTAAACGCTCTTAACTCAAAACAAAAGTGAATTTGGAATCCCAAAGTGAACCGGGTGTTGAAAAAAATAACAAAATTAAGAAAAAAGATAAAACAGTTAAATTTTGGCCAAACATACCGGAAATGGAGCCAGATTCAATTCAACGGTTAGTGGAGGCAATTGAAGCCTTGGCAGTACGACCTCAAGAACAGAGTCGCACTGTCAGAATATTAAAAGAAATATCGTATATTCCGGAATTCGAAGGTGAAAGTCAAAAACTGACTCAGTTTTTAAACGTGGTGGAAAATCACATAAATGGTACGAGAGCTCCGGATAGAGGCGAATTGTGGCAGGCGATTTTCAACGTGAAAGTGACTGGAAGGGCCAAGGAGCTATTAATTCACAATCCAACAACAACGTGGGAGGCGGCTAGGACTCTCTTGAAACAACATTTTCGCCCAACAACAAGCTATAAGGAAATAGCCAACAAAATAACTTATCTGAGAGTAAGTTCTATATTAGATTTAAGCAATAAAATTGAATTCCTAATTAATGAAGTAAACACGTTTGCAACATATGAAAACAATTCAGGGGATGTGAAATCCAACTTTTATTCACTTATAAATAATAAAATTAAACAGGTAGCTATAGGGAATTTATCTAGGGACATAAGGGACATTTTTGACATACACAAAATAAAAGATATTGTTTATACCTACGTAGGCTACGACGAAGGGAACCTACAGACTGACTTCAGAATGAACAGACAACATAATCAATTTGATCAGAATAATTTTTCCAGACAACAGAATAATTCAAATCAATTTAAAAATTCATTTAGACAGAATAATTACCAAAATAATTACAACCCGTCCAGACGGAACGGATCAGGCAATTATAACCCTTTTAGGCAAAACAATTCTCACTATAACTCCAATTCATCGGGACAGTTTAACACTTCAAGATATCCACCTAGACAACAAACCAACGATCCCCAAAATAATTTTCAACCCCAAAACCAATTTCAACAATCAGGACAATTTCGAAATAACAACAATTTCAGACAGAATAATACGCAACCTGTATTTAATCCCTCAGGGCAAATGAGAAACGCGGCGCAGTATCCTGCACCAATGTCAGTTAATCAAACAGAACAAACTGATTTTAATGACGAAGAAATCCATAACGTTGAAACCGAGTTTTTTCTAAACCAGGCCTCGGGAACAAGATTTTTATAGAAATTACAATCGATGAAAAAAAATACAAAGCGCTCGTTGACACGGGGTCAACCATGAGTATAATAAACTCTAGTTCTGTAGATTGTAGCCAATTTAAATTATATAATAGAAAAAAAATGAGACTTCAGACAGTAAATAATATAACAATTGAGATAGTGGATAGAATCATAACAAAGACACCATTAGAATTTAATTATGACTCAGAAGTCATGACCAGATGGTATAAGAGAGACTTAGGGAACAAACCTTATGACATTCTTATAGGAATGGATATTTTAAATAAAATTACTAAAACTCTTGATTTTGGTAGCAAAATTTTAATATTGAAAAATAACTCAAGGATTCCGCTATACTCCGAAGAAGACGTGACAACTCTTGATTGTTTCGAACTCATCGGGGAGGGAAAAGAAGTTGACTTAAGCCATCTGAATGAAGAAGAAAAGCAAGGTACGAAAAACCTTTTAGATAGATTTAGAAATTTAATATACCGGGATGGAGATCAATTAACAAATACAAATTCAATTATGCATGAAATTAAAACAAAGGATGAGTCAATTCACTCCAAATTATATAGATTGCCTCCAAAGCACGAAACGGAAGTCAGACGGCAAATCCAAGAGATGGAATCTCAAGGTATTATAAGAAAATCTAATAGCAGATACGCTTCACCAATAGTTGTAGTAGAGAAAAAGAAAGATAGCTTAGGGCAGCAAAAATTTAGGATCTGTGTCGATTACAGACGACTTAATGAAATAACTATTGATGATAAATACCCTCTACCGAATATAGAGAGTATATTAGATAAATTAGGCAGGGCCCAATATTTCTCGTCAATAGATCTCGCAAAAGGCTACCACCAAATTAAGGTGCATCCAGCCGATATCCATAAAACAGCCTTCATAACACCCAACGGCCTCTACGAATACGTTAGAATGCCCTTCGGGCTAAAAAACGCACCCGCAACCTTTCAGAGGTTGATGAATGAGATACTCAGAGATTTTATTAATAAAATCTGTGTCGTCTATTTAGATGACATTTTAATTTTTTCCACAACTCTGAAAGAACATTTACACTCTTTGACATTAATTTTTAAAAAATTAGCCGAACACAATTTGAAAATTCAATTCGATAAATGCTCCTTTATGAAGAAGAATACAGAATTTCTGGGTCACATTCTGACTGCAGAAGGCATGAAACCAAACCCAAACAAGATCAAGTGTATCGAAGAGTACCCACTGCCTAAAACGGACAAACAAATTAAGGGATTCCTTGGGACCACTGGCTATTACAGAAAATTTGTAAAAGATTACTCTAAGATAGCATACCCTATGATAAAATACTTAAAAAAAGGTATGAAAATTAATATTAATGATCCTGAATACATACAATCCTTTGAAACACTTAAACGAAATATTATAAAACATCCAATTCTCAAATTCCCTGACTTTGAAAAAACGTTTACGGTATTTACTGATGCTAGCAATTACGCAATTGGCGCCGTTCTTATGCAAGAAGGTCAACCAGTATGTTATGCTTCAAGGTCATTAAATGAACACGAAAAAAATTACTCTGCCACCGACAAAGAATTTTTGGCAATCATTTGGGCTGTCACCTATTATAGACCTTATTTGTGGGGTCGGAGGTTTAAAATCGTTACAGACCATCTACCCATTAAATATCTAAATAAAAAATACTCAGGAAAGGAATTCAGTCAGAGAACACAACGATGGTTATTAATTTTACAAGAATATCAGTATGAGATCGAATATCTGAAAGGCAAATTAAATAACATAGCAGATTTTCTAAGTAGAATTCCAGAGAAAGATGAGAGCAAAAATAATAGTGTTGATAATCAGTCAGTTAACGATGTTTCAGACAATGAAACGAGACACTCAGGTCAAGAGGAACAACGTGATCACATACCCATATTAGAAACGATAGTCAATAAATACAAGACGCAACTAATATTAGCAAATAGTGCAGATAAAGAGATAGAGATTGTTCATATAAGAAGAATTATTTATATTGATATGACGAGGGAAAAGGAATACTGGATAGATGCTTTACGTAGATTCATAAAACCGGGAATCACAGGAATTTATACAGATTTGTCATACCACGAATACAACAAAATGCAAAAGCTATTGATAGAACTTTTTGGTCATGATAATAAAATAAGATTTGTAAAAGCTACTTTGAGGGCAAAAGAAATAGATAGTTTAGAAGAAGTGCAGAAGCAGATATCACTATATCACATTCAAGAAAGTCTCCATAGCGGAATAATCGAAACATATCATAGTCTAAAAAATAAAATTTATTATCCGAAAATAGTTAAAGAAATCACAAAAATTATAAACAATTGTAAATCATGTCTTGAAACTAAATACGAAAGAAAACCCATAAAGAAAAAATACGAAGTAAGTGAAACGCCCAATAGACCTAATGAAATGTTACATATGGATATTTATTATTTTTTGAAGCACCCATTTCTAACTCTTATAGACAAACTAACAAAGAAGGCATACGCTTATTATTTACCAAACCGAAATTGGACGAAAAAAATTGAAACATTAGAGGAACACTTCTCTAAATTCGGTAAACCTAGCAAAATAATTGCCGACAACGAGTTTAACTCTGAAAATGTCAAGGAATTTTTTAACGAACAACAAATTAACCTCCATCTTACCAAACCTAACACCCATACAGGTAATAGTGATATCGAACGATTTCATTCCACACTCCAAGAGAAGTTAGTTACAATGAGAAACTTAGATATAACACTCCTTCAGAAAGTACATAGAGCAGTTAGCAATTATAACAATAGATATCACTCAACTACTAAGATGTCACCAGAAGAAGCTATGTTTGGGGACACAGCTACTCTAAAAAAGCGTATTCAGGAAGAAAAAGAAAAAAGAACAGAAAAATTAAACCAAAATCGCGAAGACTATAATGAAAATAGACAGGTAGCACCCGTGAAAAATTACAAAAGAAGATATTATAAAAACCAACCAAGATATAGAATTAAGCAGTTAGAAGGAGAACATCCAATAAATTTAAAACGACCTCGTTTACTTGCAGGTGACAATCTTAGCGTACGTACTAACAACACTAGTAACACCAATACCAGCCACTCTGACAATTGACAAAATAACGACAGAAAATGGATATTCTATCATAAACATGGGACAAACTGAAATTATTGAGGACACAAAAACAATCCTTCACATTATTAACACTAAGGACCTAAAGCTTACAATTGGAACAAAGGAGAAAAATATTCAAAATTTAAAATTATATAACGACCCAATTATAAGAAAACAAATTGAAACATTAAAAGCTAAACTTCAATCGATAGAGCCAAAGAAAAACTTGAGACAAAAAAGGGGATTAGTTAATATTGTAGGAAAGGCTAGTAACTTCCTTTTTGGGACAATGGACGATGACGACAGGAAAGACATAACAGAACACATTAGATTAGTAGAAACGAACAGTAAAATTACAGTCGACACAATTAACAAACAGATAGAAATAAATCAAAATTTTAATGAAAGCATTACACACCTTAAAAACATAATAGAAGCTGACAGGATAGAACTGACAAAAACGTTTTCAGAACTAACAGAGAACGAAAAAAGATACATGCTCAAACAAATTAAACTAGATCAAATTTTGAAGCTTAACATGTTAGAAGATAAATTAAATCAAATAATAGATAACATTGCGTTAGCCAAACATGGACTGATACACCCTAGCTTATTGACAACCACAGAAATTGTAGAGACACAAATTGACTTTTTAAAATTAAAAAATATTAAAGTAGGAGCCCTTAAATATGACAGTGAAACGTTAGTCTTAGCTATAAAAATCCCTAATAATTACGTAGAAGTAGATTTGAAATTTTTGACTCCTATACCAAATAAGTTAAATTTAGAAATTCAACTTGAAGAATTTTTCTTCATAGAAATTAATAAAACAATGTTCCATTATAAGAATGATATCCAATATAAAAAAGATCTAACTATTGTAAATAACTGCATAATCAACAAAAACTGTACTTTGAAAGAAAACCATGTAACTGAAATAAAAAAAATAGATGATAGCACAATATTATGTAAAAATTTTAAAAATGATAAAATTGTAAACAAATGTGATGATAGAAATGTTGTACTTGAAGGAAATTTCCTTATAACAATTAATAACTGTAGCATTTATATATTTAATGAAACATTATCTAATAACAATATGTATTTTATTGAAAGATTTTACTATGATGAAACCGAAAATTACAATTTTACAAAAGAATTGAGCTTTGAAGATATTATTCTTAAAAACTTTGTTAACCTAAAACCAATAAAATTGCTAAAACTTCATAAAAATGTACAATATGCAATATGTTCAACAACTATAATAATTTCATTTATATTAATTTGCTTAATCTTCAAAATTTTGAAAAGACACAAAACACTTATTATTTCGGTTAAAAATATGAAAGAAAAATATACAAAAAATATAGAAGAAAATTGTAAAGTAACTCCAAAAATTCAGGAGAATTTTAATTTAGAGGGGGGAGAGGTTACGTATTCGATACCTACCAACCCACACAGTTCTATATTTTCAATTGCTAAATAATAATTGTATGTCTTTGCAATTCCCACGGGAAGCAAAGACCATTAACCTTTACACGCGCATTTATATTTTCTTGTAATTTAAGACTTTCCTTCAATTGTGAAATCATCACCTAAATAAAAATGCAGTAAATAAAATAAAATAAAAAATGTATTGCTGAGACAGCAAATAAAGTAATAGAATTAAAATAATAAAATGTACAATCAATTCAGTTAAGAGTAAGCAATCGAATAAAGAAGTTCTTCCGTTTTTGTTCAAATATACTTTCCGTGTTTCTTTTTAAAAAGGTCGTTCGCCAAGGACCAAATATAAGTTGTATAATAGTCCAGTCACTTAAGATTTTAACCTCTCACTTGAGATTCTACCTTCGGCCAGGCAAGTTTAATTTACTACCTTCATTAAAATATAACTTAAACAAAAAAGGGCGAATATAATTTTTTATTTTTGCTTTTCGAGCTATCGAAACATTGGTCCTTCGGCGGATTATAATTGTGAATAGTGAAGTGCGCGTTGAATTTAATTTTAATATTATTTCGTTTTATCGAACTGAATGATTTATTTTACCTGATTGGTAAAACAGCCGGTGCGGTACTGCTAGCAAAACTCTTCAACAAATATATGACTGCAATTGAAAGTCAGTCTTGTTGCACTAAATCGTATTTTTGGACTGATTCCAAAATCGTCCTTGCATGGATTCATGCATTGCCAATACGTTGGAAAACGTTTGTGGCAAACAGGGTGTCTGAGGTTCAACAACTGACAAATATTTCAGATTGGTATCATGTACCCTCTGAAGATAACCCTGCAGATTGTGCCTCGCGAGGGGTTCAGCCTTCTGATTTACAAAACCATCCCTTGTGGTGGTCCGGCCCCAAGTGGCTTAGTCTGCCTCCGTCTGAGTGGCCAAATAAAAGTGTCTCAGATTTTAAAACTGAACTAGAGAAAAAGGCTGACATAGTCTGTTTAACTACAAATGCAGAGTCAACTTTTGATTTACTTTCAAGATACTCGTCTTTAAACAAACTGCTTCATGTAACGAGTTATATTTATCGCCTTTATAGTTATAAAAAAAGAAATACGTTTCAAAATATTATTGACCCTGAAGAAATTAATAATGCTTATTCGAGTCTCATTCGCTTATCCCAGTCTCAACACTTCTCTTCTGAGATTAAAAATTTAAGATCAAATGAGCCAGTCTCAAATAAAAGTAAAATTAAAAATCTTCATCCATTTATCGACAAAGACGGTATTTTGCGCGTCGGTGGAAGATTACAATTTGCTAATATTGAAGAAGATGAAAAACACTCTATTATTTTGTCGAATCATTGCAACCTAGTAAAACTTATTATTTGGGATGCTCACTTTAAAACTATTCACGGTGGTCCTCAATTAATGATGTCTTATATAAGGCGAAAATTTTGGATTCTTAATCTAAGAAATCTCACAAAGACAAGGTTTCATGCCTGCGCTTTATGCCTTCATTTCAACCACAGGCTTTCAACCCAACTGATGGGATCACTTCCTAAAATACGGGTGAATGAAACTAGACCTTTTCGACACACTGGTGTTGATTACGCTGGTCCATTCGACATACGTGTTTCTAAGGGAAGATCACCGAAAACTTATAAGGGTTTTATCTGTGTGTTTGTCTGCCTGGTGACCAAGGCAATTCCCATTGAACTCGTCTCAGATATGTCTTCAGAGGGATTCTTAGCCGCATTTAGGCGATTCACCGGACGAAGAGGGAGCTGCAGTCACTTATACAGTGACAATGGGACAAATTTTGTCGGCGCAAACAAAACTCCTTGTCAGATGAATGCAGCATTTGACAAACTTCATCCAACTCATGTAAGAGAGACCATTGCATCTAAGGGGACTTCATGGCACTTCATTCCCCCTGCCTCACCTCACTTTGGAGGATTGTGGGAGGCAGGAGTTAAATCAGTTAAGTACCACTTAAAAAGACTTTTATTCAAAAAAATTTTAACTTTTGAAGAGCTTAATACGCTTTTAATTCAAATCGAATGTGTTCTAAATTCCAGACCACTTTGCCCTTTGAATGACGATCCATCCGATACCAGTGTTCTTACGCCATCAAATTTTCTCATCGGAGAGCCAGCCTTCATAGTACCTGAACCTTCACTACTGGATATAAAAACGAACAGGCTTCACCGTTGGCAGCAGCTACAACAAATGTTCCAAAATAAAAATAAAAAATTATATTCGCCCTTTTTTGCTTAAGTTATATTTTAATGAAGGTAGTAAATTAAACTTGCCTGGCCGAAGGTAGAATCTCAAGTGAGAGGTTTAAATCTTAAGTGACTGTGTAATGGATCATAAAGGAAAACGAAATCAATCAATCTACACGTTACGACAAAGGACCAATGGAAATGCTATCACATACTCCACAACGCGTCATAAGAAAAGAACGACTGCAAACTATACAGGGTGAGTCATGAGCAATGCGACAAAATGCTAGGGCGTGTAGGTTGCATTTAGACAAGAAAAAAATCGGATAGGAGGGGGGGTCTATTCCCCTCCGTTTAGCCGGGAGGGGCAATTTTCGAAAAAACTGACTTAAAATGGGAAAAAAATTATTTAAAATCAACGGCTTCATTCACAATGCTGTGCGATACGTTTTTGAAAAGCCAATAACTTTTTCTTTCCTTCTGTGTTTAAATAAATCTATTCTAAGAAATAGTTTTTGAAATATTAATTTTCAAAGTCAAAATTTTGAAAAAAAAATTGAAAAAAAAATTTCAAATTCATTTTTTTCAAAATTTTACGTAATTAAGTGCTAATTTTAATTTCAAAATTCAATGCTGTTATTAATTTTAAGTCTAAATAAGAAAACCGGATGCAAAAATTTTATGTCGTTCTCAAGAAATTAAAAAAAAACCAAAACCACCTTTTTCTAAGAAAAACATTTATTTTTATTGTAACGAAGCAATTTATTTATTTATTTAGCATCTTAGTTTTTTTACTTTTTTTTTTATTGGAGTTTTATGAGAACGTAATAAAATTAAATAGTATTGGAATAACCCTGGATTAATATTATTTTCATTGATAACTTCTGAAAACTGACCTGTCAATATTTTTGCCTTGGCCTGCCCGCAGCCCATGGGTTCTACCTGTTATGGGGACAATAGGGACAATAAAACCGCAATTTTTTTAATGAAAAAAAAAGAAAATTGCAACGCAAGATAAATAAAAGGCATTGCAGTTTTGCTTAGTAATTATTTCAAATTTGAATATTAACTCATTAACACGTAACGATGTCAAGCTCATACACCCGAGAAGAATTAACGGACATTGCAGTTTTACTTAGTAATTATTTCAAATTTGAATATTAACTCATTAACACGTAACGATGTCAAGCTTATACACCCGAGAAGAATTAACGGACATGCATTTCTGCTACGGTTTAGCTAATGGTCGAAGTCGTGAAGCCGAAAGACTGTACGCTGAAAGATATCCCGATAGGAGGTGTCCCCATCATAGCACGTTTCCAAGAATCCACCAACGTCTAAGAGATCATGGAGTGCTGGAGCATCGAAGAAGCGAAAGGCCAGTTTCTGATGAGTCAAGAATCTTAGATGAAAGAATTCTGGATTTAGTCCGAAATATATCACGTAATTGATGAAAAATTCTTAATAGGACAGTTCCATTCTCTGTTATATTTTCCACTTATGCAAATAGTTCATAGTCCTCGTCATGAGTGTCCATCTGTGTATGTACACAACAGAGAACCAAATCCGAATCACATCTAGAAATAATCCATAGAATGTTGATTGTGTTGATTTCACTTTATGTAGGATCCACATCATAAAAATTGAGTTTTGGATCAATCGATCCAGGAAGGAATACACAAACTCACAACAGAATAATCTTGCATCTTTGAGGTCACTAACCAACAAACGATTATCTTTGTGTCTCTTCCCTGCATCGGGAGAACCTGACATACGTAGATGGCATGTACGTCTCTATATCACACCTAGAATTGATAGGCTTGATACTAAAAAAAAGAATTGTGATTCGAAAATCAATATCCGATGTCCATAAATTCCTAATTCAGCATAAATCACCTTATTCCTATATCGGCTTGTCTCGTTACAAACAATTGTCTCCCACAAAGTACTTATAAAAAAAAAAAAAAAAAAAACAAAGGAGAGGGTTTAATTCTCCAACCCAATGTCTCGACGTAGGTATATATACTTCGTAGTACTATTGTTTGTACTTCGACTCACTTCATGGATCCTCTAGAACCTATTTGTCCCCGTCGACTTTTAGTACCTACGTATCATATAGGCACGTCCAAGCCCGGACAAAAAGGGTGACTATCACTTTGCTACTGCTTCAGGTCTCTGAAATTCGCCTTGGCTCAGCTCATCGGTTCAGGGAGGCGGATTAGACAATAGAAGTGTAGTCGGTGTTACATATTATTTGACCTGAAAGAGTCACGCTGACGACTGACTCAAATGTTAATTTAAAAAGGCTAAGCTAATGAGCAAAAGGACCCGATAACGGACATTGAAGATATAAAACTTCGAAGAGAGATAAAAAGAGACAAAAAAACCGCAAAAAGACATAAAAATAGTTTTGTACTAACTCAGAAACCATTTTCCAAAATGACAATAAAGATGTTACTATTGTGTCGGAATTTTATTTGTTCTTCATGTTCTGGATTTTTCACTTTTCCGAAATTATAATGCGAAAAATCTTCAGATGTGAGGAATGTGGATGGATTATTTTCCTCAAGTGCCTTACACCCGACCAAAGTGAATGCTACTACCATTATTTCAATCGCAGTCATTCACCCTACGCTTCTGAAATGCACCAAAATATCTTATCAGAAACTCCCACTTTGTGTTAGGAGTAATTAAACTCCTTTACAGAACCATTGTTGTTGTTGTTGTTGTTGGTGGTGAAGTTATTATCATTGTTGCTGCTGCGGAAGTCGCTTATCCCATGTTGGATAAGGTCCCAGCCACGACATCTGGCCTAGTGTTTACTCTACTCCATCTCGACTATTATCTGAAAAATTTTTGAATTATCTTCCCGAAATTCGCAGCTAAGTGAAATTCCAATGAAGTGAATAAAAATTCAAAGAAAAGTTTTCTCTCAAGAAATCCTTATATAAAAATTTATTGTTATATCTTACAGCTAACTTAAGTTTTCTTATCCAACTATCTCTGCCATAGGCCTTAGACCTCTTAACTAAAATTTGTTTCTAACAAAATCGGTTTAAATTCATATCCAATACCTACAATTCTCAAAATTAACAAAATTGATCATATTTTTTTTTCCGGATTTATCTAATTAGATCTTCAAAAAAAAATTAAGTTTCAGTTACTAGAATCTTTAAGTTAATCTCATTTAATTTAATTTTCTTTAAAAGTATAAAATTGATTGCACGAAAAATTAAAACATGATATTCTGAATTTTCAACCAGATTCGAAATATCTGTCAACGATGGAGAAATATCATTTTTTTTTTTACGAAAAAGTAAAGTATCAAAATAACTTTACTCCTTTACCGGAATTGGGACAAAAGTTCGATCTCAATGATAACAGCTCACACGAATCACAAAGTCAATCGATTCATTCGCCTTTTTTTTTTCTTCTTTAAACACGTTTTCAGAATTTATTTTTAAGAAAGAATTTACCGATATAGATCCTTCGCAAGGATACGGACTTATCACACAAAACGTAGGACGTCTCCAATCAAGAATTTCATCCCACCCCAAAACACAAGAAAGAAAGGTATATAGGTATGCTTTCCACCAAAATGGGTACTCGCAGTTATAAAAATGCAAACTTTAAAATATATAAAAAATTTTCAATATAATTTCGGTCCGCTGTGGAATTACAAAAGTTAATTAAAATTATAAATATATTTAATTAAATTCAATATAGTGGTCCAAAGAGTTCAATAAATAGGGTAGGTACGACGCGAAGAAGGTGCACCCTATTCAACAGTGTATCTATCCTGACCAGACAAAAAAAAATTTTATAAAGACTTAAATTTCTTTCAGGTATCAACAGGTTGACATAAATTTCCATCAATGGGATTTCAATCACCGCAAGTGATTCTTGCTCGCCAATGTATTACTTCACAGCATATGATATTTTATATCTTTATGTCGTGACACGATTTCGAAATACTAATTTTTTTTTTGCAGACAAATCTTACACGTATGTCAAAAGCTACGAATCACGTATATACTGTATCTATTAATATTTTTTTTTTTTTTTGTGTTACCAGTCTGGGTACACAACAGTATTTCACTATTGATGATTTTACTTTTGGCTAATTATTAAAAGGTAGGTATCCGTACCTATAAATTTAACTTCGACCGAACAATTAACGTAGGTAACCGTACCTATTATATTGCGTACAACCGCTTTACTGAAAATGTAAGTATTTGTATTCACAAACAATGATTATTAACAACCGCAAAAATACATGTAGGTAAAAGTACCTATTAAGTTACTATCATCCACATATGAACACGAAGCTTATTAATTTTTTTTATTTCTTTTTTTATAATCGAATGAATGTTTCGATTTGGAAATCGTGAAGCTTGTATTTACCGCATATGCATTATGATCAAAAACCCAAGTGAGTATGATTCATGAACAAAAGAGATTATTTTAAATAATTTTCGCACTTAAAAATTCTTCACAAGTAAGCAACTTCAAGATTTTCACATTTACTTTTACTTTAATATGAGTTTGATCGGAACTCGGTTTGAATCCAATTCGAAATAGGATATAACAAAATTTGTGTTTGTAACACATATCAATTTCATAATAATTTTTTTTTGAAATTTTTTTTTGAAATGTTACTGGAGGTGATTTGACACGGAACAATATGGTCCCAAAGACTTCATAAATAATGACTCTATATTTTATTTTCTTTTTGCTTATAAAAAGAGAAGGATTTAATTTTTCATAACCTTAGGTTTTCACACGTATACATATTATTTTTAATTTTTTTTTTTTTTTTTTTTTATATAGGGTGCTTATAGATATAATAAAAAGGCAAAACGGAATACAATATATACTGTATATAAAATAGAATATAATACTGAATTACAGTACCTTGTTATACTGCTACTTATTCTTTTGCGTTCAGCTACATAAATCCGCTACTTGCTGCATCTTTTATTTTAAAGTTGAGATGATCTGCCACTCCATATGTTTTGTTCGTCACTGTCCTGATGTCTTGTTCCTCGATGTAAATTCTTAGCTTTAGCCGCTTAGGCTAAAAATCCCTCGATGTTCGTTGTTTCGTCCTGTCGTATGTAATGTTGTATCTTTATGTGTAGGTAGTCCCTCGTTGATTTATTTTTTCTTTTCGTTATGTGTGGCTGGCTGTGGCTCGTACACCAGCCTGTATCTTTATTACAATGATGTATTAGTTCGTAGATTTATATTTTTTGGTTCCCAGAATGATTTTAATTAATTTTGTTGTTTTACAGCGGTGTATTAAGTAGATACATCCCTTTTTTTTTTTTAATTTGCAAAAAAAATGTTCCGGCTCGTCGTTGCTCGTCTCGTCTCTGATTCATAGAACATCCAGAGGTACTTCTGGGTACTTTTTCCTCGTTTTCCGCCTTCAGTCAGGCAGATTGGTTGAAAAGTGCTCTAGGGGTATTCACGATATCTCTTTTTCGGGGCTCGTAGGATCTTCTTTTTTTTTCTTCTGTTGATGTGGAATGTTCCGTCGGCCTTCGTGAGATGCTCCTAAGATGATGATTCGCCAATCTGCCTAAACGTGTCACGTAAAAAGAATTATTAGAAGGTTTTTTAAAAGTAAAATCAAAATTTCAAAATCTAGTTGGAAGAGCCAAATCTACTAAAAAGCTTTCTAATTTTCGTTTTACTAACTAATTGCTACTAGTCGACTGTTTCTAAAAATGTTTTACTAATAAATTTTAAAAAAAACTTTTTTACCGCCATGTGCTTAGATCTGTACCGCATGTACAGTCATTTATGCACCATACTGTAATTATGCTTTTTTCTCATATGTTAATTTTCACTATTCTTTTATACTTTTTCTTTGATTTTTATAATTGGGATTTTTAATATTTTACCTGACTGTCTCCTGTAAGGGTACTTGGAATGTCCACCTTGTCATATACGTATGACTGCAAGACGCTGTGATGCTGGATTGAACTTTTCGTGTGCTTTGGTTGCGTCGCCAACAGATGGCTGAAGCACAGAAATTCCACAAAGATTTTTTTTTCTCAAGCACAATTTTTCTTTGAAATTTAATGACACTTTGTTTCTTCACTACCTCACGTCTGAATTAATAAATGCACTAAAAAGATTTTTGTCAGGCTTTAGTTCTTTTATTACGCCGCTTATTGAAATATTTTATGATCACAAAAAAAAATTTTACTCACATGTCGGTGTGTTCTCAAGTTTTTTCCTTGTATGGCGTATGTTTTTTCCTTGAAAATTTTTTGATTTTCACTCACTTCTAAATTATGTACGTTGCCAAATTAATCTGGTCTATAATAGGGTTTTAATCCAAAAGAAAGCGCGCTCAAATTTTTCTTAACTTTTTACTTCGGTTCAGACAATAATTTATCACGACTTCACCCTTAATAGTCTCTTATTTACTTTATGTGTCATGATTATTATATGTTTGTCTCGCTCTAGCCGTTCTTAGCTTTAAGTTTGAACGTACGTTCTCTGTTGCTTCATGCTTATGGCATGACTTAAGGTTGCGTGTGTATTTTTACGAATTTCAGTGTGACTGATGAATAATCGCATCGGATTAACTTCTCAGTTGTAAATCTACAACATTTATTGTTTATATTTTGTGCGTATGATATTCGTATATTTTGTACACTTTAATATGTAATGAGGGGTAATTGTATTTTTATTTATCTTTAGGTAAGTTTCATTTTCGCAAAAATATTTGTGACAAATTTTTATTTTTGCTCATGTTAAATCTTTTTCTTTTTCTTTTCAGATCGTTTTGGTTCGTGATTTTAATTGTTAAAATTTTTATTCTCTTTTCAGGTTTTATTGTTTTTTTTTTTCAGTTTTTTTTCTTCTTTTGCATTCTCTTTTCAGATCATTCGTGTGCGTTTCTACTTTTTCGACTTTTTTCTTATTTGCATCTTTACTACTAACTCATTACCTTATACGATATGTGTGGTTCAATTTCTTTCTAGTTTTGGCTGACACAAAATTTTTCTGATTAGGTTGACTGATGTCAAATAATTGGGTTATTCGCTAAATTTTCTATTTTCTTCTAATTTACCAATTTTTACTTTATAGATGCCAGTGATTCTAGGCGTTAAACCGTGGTTCAAGTAATTATCTGATTAAATAAAACTTTTCTCTTAGACGATGAATTGGAACTTAGAATGGTATAAAGATTGATTTGATTCAGTCATTGTTACTTTGCACTACCCTCGCTGTGCCCTGATCATTTTCTATTATCTATTTTACTTCTAGTGATTTCTATAAGTTAACTACTTGGTTAATTCGCATAAAATGCTGCAATTTTCTTACTTGATTTTCACTATACTAGGTTTTACTAATTGGATGATTACTACATATTCTGAAACAAAATAAAGTTTTCTATGCGGATTTTTCTAATTTTGCCCTCTTATGCTACTTAACACAAAAATTTTAATTGGCTCGACCTTTTTTTACTAGACTTGATATTTTGTTTACTTCATCCTCCAGTGCAACCTATTCCATCCATATCTCCATCTGCTCTCGATTACAGGCTGCCATTTTGCATTCGGGTTGTGTTGACATTTTGCTCCATGCAAAAATTACGTTCTGCTGTGTGTATGTATGTGCTCTCCATGGACTAGTGAGTTTCGCGCGCAGACTACTCCACCATGATACGACTTTTCTTTTCCAGCTACCCCTATCGTTCACCAGATGTAGTTAAATATTCTGAATGGGAATTATTTTGTAATGTGGCTTTCCGAATGCAGAGGTTTGTGTCTATGACACATTCCACCGAATTGGATTCTTCCTATTAACATTATTCGGAATGTTTAGGAAAATAAAATAGATTTTGTACTTTAGGAATATCTTGAAAATTTTCGAGTTGGTACGTTTTATACTGTAGTGGCATATTAGGCGTTAATAATATTTATATTATTGTACTGTCGAGATAATGAAGTGGTTCCCTACAAAACTTCATAGTTGCTTGTTGCGTGAGCTCGAGCAACGATGATGAAACGGAGACACTTTTCGTTATTTTCGTGAGTTGGCTTTGTACATGTTCCGCTTGAGATTACGTATTCACCCACGACCCTTTTGTGTCTCATGCACGGACTGTAAGCCGGGCAAAAAAAATAAATAATTCTTCAAATGATTTACTACTTTCGTAAGTCTTTTGTATGTACTACTGTCTCGTAACCATTTTTATCTTTCACTCTATATAAGTTGTTTCCGATCAATTTTATTACCTGTGTTTTTATAAACTTAGGGCATAATTTTGCACTACGGTGTTTAGAAGCATCGCTTAGGATGTGATTGCGTCTAAACACTTCATCACCTACATTGTATGATATAACTCGACTTCTCAGGTTATATATCTTTTCATATGTGTCATGAGCATGACTAAGGGCTGTCTTGAGATATGCATGTAAGATATTCATCTTGGCAGATTTAGGTAGCCAATCAATCTCTGATTGATTGAGTCCTCCTAGCTTTTTCAAAAGTTGATAGTCTGCCCCATGCTCTATCATTCTTTGCCCAAACAAAGCCTCATATGGCGACATATTAATGGTACTATGTACCGAAGTTCTCAATGCACTGCTAATTGATGACAAATGCTCATCCCAATTCGACTGCTTCTCATTGATATATGATCTGATTGCGCTTAAGATCGAGCGATTCACCCTCTCGCTCGCATTAGCTTGAGGTGCATATGCTGCAGTTCTCACATGGGATATACCAACATTTTTCAAAAGAACTTGAAATTCATTACTTATGAATTGCGATCCGTTATCGGACAGTAGAGTTTCCGGAACTCCAAATATCAAAAAGATATCATTAATTAAAAATTTTATTACTTCTGCTGAAGTTGCTTTCTTTAGAGGTTTAATTACCACAAATTTAGTGAGTTGGTCTACTACAATTACTATAAAAGTATTTCCTTTACGCGATCTAGGGTATGGCCCTAGGAAATCTGTATAGAGATGTTGAAATGGCCTTTCTACTATATAGCCTTTGCCCATTTCCGCACGAGGTGCTTGGTTGGGTGCTTTTGTCTCTTTACAAGTGTCACAATTGTTTACAAATAACTTTGTTTGTGCTGCCATCGCTGGCCAATAAACTTGTTGACGAAGGCGATACAGGGTCTTGGCGATCCCGCCGTGTGCTGCTCGAGGTGGGTTGTGAGCTTGAAAGATCAACCTTTCAGTTAGCTTCGATGGAATCCAAAGTTTCCAAGCTTGATCGTCCTTGATGGGGTTACCTGTAACGTGTCGGATCTTTTTATATACAAATTGGTCGGATACCTGTAGATCCGGCAAACGTTCTTTATTTTTCTCAATGTGCGAAATAATTTGGAGGTATTCATCCGACTTGAAAGACGGATCCTCTAAATCAATATGTAGCACTTCTGATGTGCTGGTTTCGATGGATTCCGCCGGAGGTTCGTTTACACCTAGTGCCTCTACCTCATACATACGTGAGAGTGCATCTGGTAGAACATGTAAACTTCCACGACGGTGCTCCACCGAAAAATCAAAGCTCTGAAGCTTCAGACTCCATCTAGCTAACCTCCCAGTTGGATCCCTCAGACTCATCAACCATTTCAAGCTAGCGTGGTCGGTAATTACCAAGAACCTGTATCCTTCAATATACGGACGGAACTTGTAAATACCCATAACTGCAGCTAAACATTCGCGTTCTGTAACCGAATAGTTACGTTGCGCGGAATTCAATTTGTGGGAATAATAGTAGATTGGCAGTTCGTTGCCTTCATCATCCCTCTGACATAATACACACCCGATTCCAGTTGACGATGCATCACATAATAGGACAAACTGCTTACTGAAATCGGGGTTGCGAAGAACAGGTGCTGTAGTGAGAGCTACTTTAATTTGATTAAAAGCCGCTAGCGCCCCTTCGCCAAAAACAAACTTAGCCCCTTTTTTCAAAGTGTCGGAAATCGGCCCGGCTGCCTCTGAAAATTTCGCAATGAACCTCCGGTACCATCCAGCCATGCCCAAAAATCGGCGAACTTGTCGAACTGAGGTGGGTACCGGGAAATCTACTATAGCTGAAATTTTTGACGGGTCAGCCTTGAGACAGCCTTGCCCAACGACGTACCCTAAGTATTGCAATTCCTGCTTCCAGTAACCGAGTTGCTACTATTTTCAGAACAGAAATGTGTTCTTCGAAAGACTTTGAGATGACTAGCAAATCATCCAAATATATAAAAACTTGATCTCTAAGACTTGATGGTATGACTTTATTCATAAGATAAGTCAGACTTTGAGCTGCATTTGACAACCCAAATGGCATAACACAAAATTGATACAGGGGTCTACCTGGAACTGTGAAGGCAGTCTTTTCCCTAGACTCCTTCTCCAGAGTTATTTGCCAGAAAGCGTCCTTCAGGTCCACGCTAGAAATATAACGTGTCTCTGAAAGGCGTGCTAGCAATCCCTCTATATGCGCAATTGGATTCGCATCCTTCTTTGTTACGGAGTTGACTTTCCGAAAGTCCAAGCACATTCGGTTCTTCCCTGGTTTTCTGACTAAAACAACAGGTGAAGACCATGGGCTTGAACTCTCTTCAATCACTCCCAAAGAAATCATGTGATCCAATTCCGCGTACACTAGGGCTTGTACCGCTGGAGATATAGGGTAATGGCGTTGCTTTATGGGCAAAGCATCCCCTGTATCAATCTTGTGCTCCACAAGATGTGTACGCCCCAGTCCTTTTTCTGCAAAAGATGGAAATAATTTGATAGTTTCTTTCAACTGTAATTTTTCATCTGGAGTTAATTTACATTCCTCGAAAGTTGGCTTCTCTGGTTTGTTTTCCGTGATAGGACTTAAAGCTGAAATTATGTGAGGTGCTAATCTAAACATTGACCAGAAATCTACTCCAAGATAAAGTTCTTGGTTTAAAGAAGGAACTAAGAATAAACTCATCACATGAGATTCTTCTTTAAAATTTACTTTCGCTTTAATAACGCCAATGACAGCTTGTTTCTGACCATCAGCAGTTGAAACATTTGTGTCAAATTTCTTGTAAGGAATATTGCTCTGCTCTAACCAACTAACTGCTTTTTTGCCTAGGCAGCTTACGCTGGCCCCTGAGTCTAGAAGTCCCATCCAAGTTTCGTCAAGAAAGTTGACTTTCACATAAGGACGTGGATCATCTGTTTCAATTGCTAGTTTGGTAGAAGCTATAGATCTATATTGTAGTTTTTTTAAGTATATTCGGTCTCTCAATTTTTGTATTTTCTTCAGGTGTTTAGGATATGTATATATTCGCTTTCGGGCCAGATCATACTCAATCTGCCTTTGATGAAGGGATTTAATAGGTTTTAATCTTGGTATTTTCGAAATTTTTATTAATGTATTTTCTTTAGTTCGGGTTTCCGGGTTTTGTAGAATTGTAATCTTGGTTTCAGGTGTTATTAATGTTATTAATACTACTTCTTAATAACTTACTACCTTCTAAACTTATTAACTATCAAAACTTACTAACTATCTTAATCCTAATATTTCTATAGGGTAAACCCTCTGAATATTTACAAAATGTGTGCTGATATTTTACTCTAAACTAAATGAATGAATTTAATTCAAAACTTGACTACTAAATTCCTTAATTACGGATCTTAACTACAATTTGTTACTCGACAAACTAATTACTAACTTGTGCCTCTAGGCAATAACTAAAATCTAAAACTCAAATGCTGCCTCTAGGCAATAACTAAAATCTAAAACTCAAATGCTGCCTCTAGGCAAAATCTCAAACTAAACAAAACCGCCAACAAATGTTGCGCTAACGCCACCAGGCACCTCCAATTTCCAAGTCCAAACAAGAACTTGCAAAAATTGCTAACTCAAAATATTGCCACCAGGCATAACTTAACTCCTCAAAAAAAAAATAAACTGTATATTAAATCTCAATATTCTATATGCTAAATTTCAAAATTCTATATGCTAAAACTTAAAAATTTTTACTCTAAAACTCAAAAAAATTTTTACTCTAAAACTCGAAAAATATTTTTTTTTAATTTCAAAAAAAATTATGTTTTCCTTAATCTTCATTGTGGTTCGGAGTCGTGACTGGAATTTTACCTTTCATGAACATGAACATCAACAACAACATTATTTCTTCTTTACTTCAACACCCTTTAAGAACAACAAAGGTTCTTATATCGGGATTCGTCTTCTGTAACTATTGGTAATCTTCTGCAATTTTGTTTCGCCTATCACTTCCTCCCTGCAACAGCGGACCTAAGGAAGAACAACTTCATCCCTTAGCGGAAAACAGACTAAAAGTTCAAGACCAACTAGTTACAAAAATTTATTACCAACAATTACCTTTGTCAAGGGTAGCAGATGACCAAAAAAAAACTATGTTATTTGTTTGAGTTGGATTGTCTTTCGTATTGTTTATGCAATCTGGCTTTCGTGGCTGACATAGTCAGGGCAAGGATCAACTAACTATCGGTCGAAAGTACAAACGGCTAAACTATAAAGACTTCTCTAAGTTCGAACTACTTCCATTAGAAGCTACTGCTATAAGAATGGAACATCCAACACGGACATCTAATTTCGAGTTAATTCTTTTATAAAGAGAACAAAAAAAAATTTTATCTTACGAGTGAAATGGTATTTGAACAGGTTGTCGCTACGGACATGATCTGGGAAAAAGTTCAACCAATCACCGGTCGACACTTAAGTCAACTACCCTTCGATGTTGAATCTTAATAAGATTTCCAACTCTCAAACAAAACTAGACATGACTACTTTTCTTATCAGAAAAACTTAACTTCAAAAAAAATATTTTACTTTTTCTACCACTTGACAAAAACTCTCAACTATTTTTTTTTTTTTTTTTTTTTTTAAATCTCTTCAAAATTTTATAATTGCTCGTTATTCGGGCCCCACACGTCTGGGCGCCATTTATTTAATGGAACATATCATTCTTACACAAACACCGCGCCAATGGGGACCGAAACCTAAAAATAATACATAGAAAAATAGGATTTCGTTCTTGCGAAAATTTCCGCACCTGCGAAATTTCGGGCCCCACGTTGGGCGCCATTTATGTAATGGAACATATCAACCTTACACAAACACCGCGCCAATGGGGACCGAAACCTAAAAATAATACATAGAAAAATCTATGATTCAGGATTTCGTTCTTGCGAAAATTTCCGCACCTGCGAAATTTCGTAGCCCCACGTTGGGCGCCATTTATGTAATGGATCATAAAGGAAAACGAAATCAATCAATCTACACGTTACGACAAAGGACCAATGGAAATGCTATCACATACTCCACAACGCGTCATAAGAAAAGAACGACTGCAAACTATATATCACGTAATTGATGAAGAATTCTTAATAGGACAGTTTCATTCTCTGTTATATTTTCCACTTATGCAAATAGTTCATAGTCCTCGTCATGAGTGTCCATCTGTGTATGTACACAACAGAGAACCAAATCCGAATCACATCTAGAAATAATCCATAGAATGTTGATTGTGTTGATTTCACTTTATGTAGGATCCACATCATAAAAATTGAGTTTTGGATCAATCGATCCAGGAAGGAATACACAAACTCACAACAGAATAATCTTGGATCTTTGAGGTCACTAACCAACAAACGATTATCTTTGTGTCTCTTCCCTGCATCGGGAGAACCTGACATACGTAGATGGCATGTACGTCTCTATATCACACCTAGAATTGATAGGCTTGATACTAAAAAAAAGAATTGTGATTCGAAAATCAATATCCGATGTCCATAAATTCCTAATTCAGCATAAATCACCTTATTCCTATATCGGCTTGTCTCGTTACAAACAATTGTCTCCCACAAAGTACTTATAAAAAAAAAAAAAAAAACAAAGGGGAGGGTTTAATTCTCCAACCCAATGTCTCGACGTAGGTATATATACTTCGTAGGTATACTATTGTTTGTACTTCGACTCACTTCATGGATCCTCTAGAACCTATTTGTCCCCGTCGACTTTTAGTACCTACGTATCATATAGGCACGTCCAAGCCCGGACAAAAAGGGTGACTATCACTTTGCTACTGCTTCAGGTCTCTGAAATTCGCCTTGGCTCAGCTCATCGGTTCAGGGAGGCGGATCAGACAATAGAAGTGTAGTCGGTGTTACATATTATTTGACCTGAAAGAGTCACGCTGACGACTGACTCAAATGTTAATTTAAATAGGCTAAGCTAATGAGCAAAAGGACCCGATAACGGACATTGAAGATATAAAACTTCGAAGAGAGATAAAAAGAGACAAAAAAACGCAAAAAGACTTAAAATAGTTGTGTACTAACTCAGAAACCATTTCCCAAAATGACAATAAAGATGTTACTATTGTGTCGGAATTTTATTTGTTCTTCATGTTCTGGATTTTTCACTTTTCCGAAATTATAATGCGAAAAATCTTCAGATGTGAGGAATGTGGATGGATTATTTTCCTCAAGTGCTTTACACCCGACCAAAGTGAATGCTACTACCATTATTTCAATCGCAGTCATTCACCCTCGCTTCTGAAATGCACCAAAATATCTTATCAGAAACTCCCACTTTGTGTTAGGAGTAATTAAACTCCTTTACAGAACCATTGTTGTTGTTGTTGTTGTCGTTGTTGTTGGTGGTGAAGTAATTATCATTGTTGCTGCTGCGGAAGTCGCTTATCCCATGTTGGATAAGGTCCCAGCCACGACATCTGGCCTAGTGTTTACTCTACTCCATCTCGACTATTATCTGAAAAATGTTTGAATTATCTTCCCGAAATTCGCAGCTAAGTGAAATTCCAATGAAGTGAATAAAAATTCAAAGAAAAGTTTTCTTTCAAGAAATCCTTATATAAAAATTTATTGTTATATCTTACAGCTAACTTAAGTTTTCTTATCCAACTATCTCTGCCATAGGCCTTAGACCTCTTAACTAAAATTTGTTTCTAACAAAATCGGTTTAAATTCATATCCAATACCTACAATTCTCAAAATTAACAAAATTGATCATATTTTTTTTTCCGGATTTATCTAATTAGATCTTCAAAAAAAAATTAAGTTTCAGTTACTAGAATCTTTAAGTTAATCTCATTTAATTTAATTTTCTTTAAAAGTATAAAATTGATTGCACGAAAAATTAAAACATGATATTCTGAATTTTCAACCAGATTCGAAATATCTGTCAACGATGGAGAAATATCATTTTTTTTTTTACGAAAAAGTTAAGTATCAAAATAACTTTACTCCTTTACTGGAATTGGGACAAAAGTTCGATCTCAATGATAACAGCTCACACGAATCACAAAGTCAATCGATTCATTCGCCTTTTTTTTCTTCTTTAAACACGTTTTCAGAATTTATTTTTAAGAAAGAATTTACCGATATTAATGGTTATTAATGGACTTACAACGGATTTCCCGAGCTTCCCGTCTTCGTCAGTGCCCTCTCGGATGACGTCTGACTCTTGGTTGGGTTTCCCGCACATCTGGTACAATTTGGAGATAGAATGTCTAGCTGGCCGCACCTGTAACAAAATATACGCCTTTGCAAATCGTCGCAATCACGAAATCCGTGACCTGCCCTTAGACAATTCCAGCACTTGACTAGTTCTAAATTCGGTTTTGTATCTCGGTTGCGCTCCCGATGAAACGCTTCCAAAGCCATAGACATTTCTTCTGATTGGAAATCCGTTTGGATCTCTATTTCGTGTACTTGCTTTCGAGGTGGGTTGCTATAAATGGGTGGTGCTCGGTTCCTCATTGGATCGTATTGTGCCAGGTACCTTTCCATATCACGACACGTAAATACTAGATCTGCTAAACGTGTAGATTTGAATGTTAGTAGTAGTTCTCCCATACGTCTCCGCACATTCTGTTTAATGATCTCAGCCAATTCCTCATTCGGCCTGGGATTCTTCATTTTGGAATTTATTTTCAGGATCGCATCATAAAATGAATCGAAGCTTTCGCCTTGAGCCTGTTTTCGTTCTGCCATTTGCCTGGACAGTTCCAAATCAGTCTCTAAGCTTCTATGCTGCTCGATTAATGCTAACTTCAATGCTGCCCAAGTCGAATAAGGATTGTTTTTCATAAACATCCAGTACCATATTTCTGCTGCGCCGCCGACAAAATGATGAAAGTTGGCAACTATTTCCTCCCACGAGGCTCCATAACTATCTTTCACCTTGTCGAGGCGAAACAGAAATTCGTCGATCGACATGTTTTTAGCATTGAATGTTATTCCCCACTTGTGGTAGTGTGGCGATCGTAATACTGAAGTAGCTGGTGATGGCATTGGCACACGATACCCTCGATTAGCGGATGTATTTTCGAATCTTATCTGATCCAACCGTTCATAGAAACTGGGATCATACCGTCTTGATGCTTCAGCTAATTGCGGTGATGGTGGCCTTCTCGGTCTTTCTGTCGGAAAATCAGGTGCATTATCTCTATTGCTTTCAACTCTAGGTGGTAAGGTTTCGCGTCTCGGTGGTTCTCTCTGTAACTCTACAACGGTGGGTCTCGTAACAGTAGCTGGGTTTGGAATCCTTCCGATGTCGTACTGGCGTGTATCAGGAGTAGGCATATCGCATAATGGAACTACTGGAGCTGGTGGTGGTATTGCTGCTGTATTCTTCTCTAAGGCTGCTTTGATGACTTGACCAACTTTCTCAAGGATTTGCGTTTGACTTCGTTTTATTGCCTCTTGTAGATTTTTCCGATCCTCAGCTCGTCCGAATCCTACAGTTGCTTGCGCTATTTCTTTTATATATTCTTCCCATCTGCTATCTCTCTGATACGACGCTTCATGTCTACCACCCTGTTGTCGAGACGGATGTTGACTTCGTTGTTGAGTTATGTCCACCTCCATCACTTCTCCTAAGATTTGGTTGATTTCCTCTTGAACATTTCCTGAATTTGACGGACCAGCTGCATCTTCCATCTGACTGATATCTGCAGCGGCGGCTGTTTTCATCGTCATGTTGTGAAACAAGTTTTGCCGTCTGCGATACCGTGTGTCATGATCTTCGGGTGTAGCTGCTCTGTGTGGCTCAGGCGTTGTGTGAACAGGTGTCTTGTCATCCTTTTTCCTTTCCGATCTGTTCCCGTGATTTTTCCCGTGGCGACCCATAATCAAAATTTAGAAATAACTTTCGATAAGAGCTATTACGATGTGAATTAATAAAAACTTTTTGAATAAAGTTGTTGTTATTAGTTTCAGAATCCTGACAAAAAAATTTTTTTTTTTTTTATATAACTTAATATCTACTAACAATCTGTTTTTACTACTTCTTAATAACTTACTACCTTCTAAACTTATTAACTATCAAAACTTACTAACTATCTTAATCCTAATATTTCTATAGGGTAAACCCTCTGAATATTTACAAAATGTGTGCTGATATTTTACTCTAAACTAAATGAATGAATTTAATTCAAAACTTGACTACTAAATTCCTTAATTACGGATCTTAACTACAATTTGTTACTCGACAAACTAATTACTAACTTGTGCCTCTAGGCAATAACTAAAATCTAAAACTCAAATGCTGCCTCTAGGCAATAACTAAAATCTAAAACTCAAATGCTGCCTCTAGGCAAAATCTCAAACTAAACAAAACCGCCAACAAATGTTGCGCTAACGCCACCAGGCACCTCCAATTTCCAAGTCCAAACAAGAACTTGCAAAAATTGCTAACTCAAAATATTGCCACCAGGCATAACTTAACTCCTCAAAAAAAAAAATAAACTGTATATTAAATCTCAATATTCTATATGCTAAATTTCAAAATTCTATATGCTAAAACTTAAAAATTTTTACTCTAAAACTCAAAAAAATTTTTACTCTAAAACTCGAAAAATATTTTTTTTTAATTTCAAAAAAAATTATGTTTTCCTTAATCTTCATTGTGGTTCGGAGTCGTGACTGGAATTTTACCTTTCATGAACAACCTCCAACAACATTATTTCTTCTTTACTTCAACACCCTTTAAGAACAACAAAGGTTCTTATATCGGGATTCGTCTTCTGTAACTATTGGTAATCTTCTGCAATTTTGTTTCGCCTATCACTGCCTCCCTGCAACAGCGGACCTAAGGAAGAACAACTTCATCCCTTAGCGGAAAACAGACTAAAAGTTCAAGACCAACTAGTTACAAAAATTTATTACCAACAATTACCTTTGTCAAGGGTAGCAGATGACCAAAAAAAAACTATGTTATTTGTTTGAGTTGGATTGTCTTTCGTATTGTTTATGCAATCTGGCTTTCGTGGCTGACATAGTCAGGGCAAGGATCAACTAACTATCGGTCGAAAGTACAAACGGCTAAACTATAAAGACTTCTCTAAGTTCGAACTACTTCCATTAGAAGCTACTGCTATAAGAATGGAACATCCAACACGGACATCTAATTTCGAGTTAATTCTTTTATAAAGAGAACAAAAAAAAATTTTATCTTACGAGTGAAATGGTATTTGAACAGGTTGTCGCTACGGACATGATCTGGGAAAAAGTTCAACCAATCACCGGTCGACACTTAAGTCAACTACCCTTCGATGTTGAATCTTAATAAGATTTCCAACTCTCAAACAAAACTAGACATGACTACTCTTCTTATCAGAAAAACTTAACTTCAAAAAAAATATTTTACTTTTTCTACCACTTGACAAAAACTCTCAACTATTTTTTTTTTTTTTTTTTAAATCTCTTCAAAATTTTATAATTGCTCGTTATTCGGGCCCCACACGTCTGGGCGCCATTTATTTAATGGAACATATCATTCTTACACAAACACCGCGCCAATGGGGACCGAAACCTAAAAATAATACATAGAAAAATAGGATTTCGTTCTTGCGAAAATTTCCGCACCTGCGAAATTTCGGGCCCCACGTTGGGCGCCATTTATGTAATGGAACATATCAACCTTACACAAACACCGCGCCAATGGGGACCGAAACCTAAAAATAATACATAGAAAAATCTATGATTCAGGATTTCGTTCTTGCGAAAATTTCCGCACCTGCGAAATTTCGTAGCCCCACGTTGGGCGCCATTTATGTAATGGATCATAAAGGAAAACGAAATCAATCAATCTACACGTTACGACAAAGGACCAATGGAAATGCTATCACATACTCCACAACGCGTCATAAGAAAAGAACGACTGCAAACTATATATCACGTAATTGATGAAGAATTCTTAATAGGACAGTTTCATTCTCTGTTATATTTTCCACTTATGCAAATAGTTCATAGTCCTCGTCATGAGTGTCCATCTGTGTATGTACACAACAGAGAACCAAATCCGAATCACATCTAGAAATAATCCATAGAATGTTGATTGTGTTGATTTCACTTTATGTAGGATCCACATCATAAAAATTGAGTTTTGGATCAATCGATCCAGGAAGGAATACACAAACTCACAACAGAATAATCTTGCATCTTTGAGGTCACTAACCAACAAACGATTATCTTTGTGTCTCTTCCCTGCATCGGGAGAACCTGACATACGTAGATGGCATGTACGTCTCTATATCACACCTAGAATTGATAGGCTTGATACTAAAAAAAAGAATTGTGATTCGAAAATCAATATCCGATGTCCATAAATTCCTAATTCAGCATAAATCACCTTATTCCTATATCGGCTTGTCTCGTTACAAACAATTGTCTCCCACAAAGTACTTATAAAAACAAAAAAAAAACAAAGGGGAGGGTTGAATTCTCCAACCCAATGTCTCGACGTAGGTATATATACTTCGTAGGTATACTATTGTTTGTACTTCGACTCACTTCATGGATCCTCTAGAACCTATTTGTCCCCGTCGACTTTTAGTACCTACGTATCATATAGGCACGTCCAAGCCCGGACAAAAAGGGTGACTATCACTTTGCTACTGCTTCAGGTCTCTGAAATTCGCCTTGGCTCAGCTCATCGGTTCAGGGAGGCGGATCAGACAATAGAAGTGTAGTCGGTGTTACATATTATTTGACCTGAAAGAGTCACGCTGACGACTGACTCAAATGTTAATTTAAATAGGCTAAGCTAATGAGCAAAAGGACCCGATAACGGACATTGAAGATATAAAACTTCGAAGAGAGATAAAAAGAGACAAAAAAACGCAAAAAGACTTAAAATAGTTGTGTACTAACTCAGAAACCATTTCCCAAAATGACAATAAAGATGTTACTATTGTGTCGGAATTTTATTTGTTCTTCATGTTCTGGATTTTTCACTTTTCCGAAATTATAATGCGAAAAATCTTCAGATGTGAGGAATGTGGATGGATTATTTTCCTCAAGTGCTTTACACCCGACCAAAGTGAATGCTACTACCATTATTTCAATCGCAGTCATTCACCCTCGCTTCTGAAATGCACCAAAATATCTTATCAGAAACTCCCACTTTGTGTTAGGAGTAATTAAACTCCTTTACAGAACCATTGTTGTTGTTGTTGTTGTCGTTGTTGTTGGTGGTGAAGTAATTATCATTGTTGCTGCTGCGGAAGTCGCTTATCCCATGTTGGATAAGGTCCCAGCCACGACATCTGGCCTAGTGTTTACTCTACTCCATCTCGACTATTATCTGAAAAATGTTTGAATTATCTTCCCGAAATTCGCAGCTAAGTGAAATTCCAATGAAGTGAATAAAAATTCAAAGAAAAGTTTTCTTTCAAGAAATCCTTATATAAAAATTTATTGTTATATCTTACAGCTAACTTAAGTTTTCTTATCCAACTATCTCTGCCATAGGCCTTAGACCTCTTAACTAAAATTTGTTTCTAACAAAATCGGTTTAAATTCATATCCAATACCTACAATTCTCAAAATTAACAAAATTGATCATATTTTTTTTTCCGGATTTATCTAATTAGATCTTCAAAAAAAAATTAAGTTTCAGTTACTAGAATCTTTAAGTTAATCTCATTTAATTTAATTTTCTTTAAAAGTATAAAATTGATTGCACGAAAAATTAAAACATGATATTCTGAATTTTCAACCAGATTCGAAATATCTGTCAACGATGGAGAAATATCATTTTTTTTTTTACGAAAAAGTTAAGTATCAAAATAACTTTACTCCTTTACTGGAATTGGGACAAAAGTTCGATCTCAATGATAACAGCTCACACGAATCACAAAGTCAATCGATTCATTCGCCTTTTTTTTTCTTCTTTAAACACGTTTTCAGAATTTATTTTTAAGAAAGAATTTACCGATATTAATGGTTATTAATGGACTTACAACGGATTTCCCGAGCTTCCCGTCTTCGTCAGTGCCCTCTCGGATGACGTCTGACTCTTGGTTGGGTTTCCCGCACATCTGGTACAATTTGGAGATAGAATGTCTAGCTGGCCGCACCTGTAACAAAATATACGCCTTTGCAAATCGTCGCAATCACGAAATCCGTGACCTGCCTTTAGACAATTCCAGCACTTGACTAGTTCTAAATTCGGTTTTGTATCTCGGTTGCGCTCCCGATGAAACGCTTCCAAAGCCATAGACATTTCTTCTGATTGGAAATCCGTTTGGATCTCTATTTCGTGTACTTGCTTTCGAGGTGGGTTGCTATAAATGGGTGGTGCTCGGTTCCTCATTGGATCGTATTGTGCCAGGTACCTTTCCATATCACGACACGTAAATACTAGATCTGCTAAACGTGTAGATTTGAATGTTAGTAGTAGTTCTCCCATACGTCTCCGCACATTCTGTTTAATGATCTCAGCCAATTCCTCATTCGGCCTGGGATTCTTCATTTTGGAATTTATTTTCAGGATCGCATCATAAAATGAATCGAAGCTTTCGCCTTGAGCCTGTTTTCGTTCTGCCATTTGCCTGGACAGTTCCAAATCAGTCTCTAAGCTTCTATGCTGCTCGATTAATGCTAACTTCAATGCTGCCCAAGTCGAATAAGGATTGTTTTTCATAAACATCCAGTACCATATTTCTGCTGCGCCGCCGACAAAATGATGAAAGTTGGCAACTATTTCCTCCCACGAGGCTCCATAACTATCTTTCACCTTGTCCAGGCGAAACAGAAATTCGTCGATCGACATGTTTTTAGCATTGAATGTTATTCCCCACTTGTGGTAGTGTGGCGATCGTAATACTGAAGTAGCTGGTGATGGCATTGGCACACGATACCCTCGATTAGCGGATGTATTTTCGAATCTTATCTGATCCAACCGTTCATAGAAACTGGGATCATACCGTCTTGATGCTTCAGCTAATTGCGGTGATGGTGGCCTTCTCGGTCTTTCTGTCGGAAAATCAGGTGCATTATCTCTATTGCTTTCAACTCTAGGTGGTAAGGTTTCGCGTCTCGGTGGTTCTCTCTGTAACTCTACAACGGTGGGTCTCGTAACAGTAGCTGGGTTTGGAATCCTTCCGATGTCGTACTGGCGTGTATCAGGAGTAGGCATATCGCATAATGGAACTACTGGAGCTGGTGGTGGTATTGCTGCTGTATTCTTCTCTAAGGCTGCTTTGATGACTTGACCAACTTTCTCAAGGATTTGCGTTTGACTTCGTTTTATTGCCTCTTGTAGATTTTTCCGATCCTCAGCTCGTCCGAATCCTACAGTTGCTTGCGCTATTTCTTTTATATATTCTTCCCATCTGCTATCTCTCTGATACGACGCTTCATGTCTACCACCCTGTTGTCGAGACGGATGTTGACTTCGTTGTTGAGTTATGTCCACCTCCATCACTTCTCCTAAGATTTGGTTGATTTCCTCTTGAACATTTCCTGAATTTGACGGACCAGCTGCATCTTCCATCTGACTGATATCTGCAGCGGCGGCTGTTTTCATCGTCATGTTGTGAAACAAGTTTTGCCGTCTGCGATACCGTGTGTCATGATCTTCGGGTGTAGCTGCTCTGTGTGGCTCAGGCGTTGTGTGAACAGGTGTCTTGTCATCCTTTATATAACTTTATATAACTTAATATCTACTAACAATCTGTTTTTACTACTTCTTAATAACTTACTACCTACTAAACTTATTAACTATCAAAACTTACTAACTATCTTAATCCTAATATTTCTATAGGGTAAACCCTCTGAATATTTACAAAATGTGTGCTGATATTTTACTCTAAACTAAATGAATGAATTTAATTCAAAACTTGACTACTAAATTCCTTAATTACGGATCTTAACTACAATTTGTTACTCGACAAACTAATTACTAACTTGTGCCTCTAGGCAATAACTAAAATCTAAAACTCAAATGCTGCCTCTAGGCAATAACTACAATCTAAAACTCAAATGCTGCCTCTAGGCAAAATCTCAAACTAAACAAAACCGCCAACAAATGTTGCGTTAACGCCACCAGGCACCTCCAATTTCCAAGTCCAAACAAGAACTTGCAAAAATTGCTAACTCAAAATATTGCCACCAGGCATAACTTAACTCCTCAAAAAAAAAAAATAAACTGTATATTAAATCTCAATATTCTATATGCTAAATTTCAAAATTCTATATGCTAAAACTTAAAAATTTTTACTCTAAAACTCAAAAAATTTTTTTTTAAATTTCAAAAAAAATTATGTTTTCCTTAATCTTCATTGTGGTTCGGAGTCGTGACTGGAATTTTACCTTTCATGAACAACCTCCAACAACATTATTTCTTCTTTACTTCAACACCCTTTAAGAACAACAAAGGTTCTTATATCGGGATTCGTCTTCTGTAACTATTGGTAATCTTCTGCAATTTTGTTTCGCCTATCACTTCCTCCCTGCAACAGCGGACCTAAGGAAGAACAACTTCATCCCTTAGCGGAAAACAGACTAAAAGTTCAAGACCAACTAGTTACAAAAATTTATTACCAACAATTACCTTTGTCAAGGGTAGCAGATGACCAAAAAAAAACTATGTTATTTGTTTGAGTTGGATTGTCTTTCGTATTGTTTATGCAATCTGGCTTTCGCGGCTGACATAGTCAGGGCAAGGATCAACTAACTATCGGTCGAAAGTACAAACGGCTAAACTATAAAGACTTCTCTAAGTTCGAACTACTTCCATTAGAAGCTACTGCTATAAGAATGGAACATCCAACACGGACATCTAATTTCGAGTTAATTCTTTTATAAAGAGAACAAAAAAAAATTTTATCTTACGAGTGAAATGGTATTTGAACAGGTTGTCGCTACGGACATGATCTGGGAAAAAGTTCAACCAATCACCGGTCGACACTTAAGTCAACTACCCTTCGATGTTGAATCTCAATAAGATTTCCAACTCTCAAACAAAACTAGACATGACTACTTTTCTTATCAGAAAAACTTAACTTCAAAAAAAATATTTTACTTTTTCTACCACTTGACAAAAACTCTCAACTATTTTTTTTTTTTTTTTTTTTTTTAAATCTCTTCAAAATTTTATAATTGCTCGTTATTCGGGCCCCACACGTCTGGGCGCCATTTATTTAATGGAACATATCATTCTTACACAAACACCGCGCCAATAGGGACCGAAACCTAAAAATAATACATAGAAAAATAGGATTTCGTTCTTGCGAAAATTTCCGCACCTGCGAAATTTCGGGCCCCACGTTGGGCGCCATTTATGTAATGGAACATATCAACCTTACACAAACACCGCGCCAATGGGGACCGAAACCTAAAAATAATACATAGAAAAATCTATGATTCAGGATTTCGTTCTTGCGAAAATTTCCGCACCTGCGAAATTTCGTAGCCCCACGTTGGGCGCCATTTATGTAATGGATCATAAAGGAAAACGAAATCAATCAATCTACACGTTACGACAAAGGACCAATGGAAATGCTATCACATACTCCACAACGCGTCATAAGAAAAGAACGACTGCAAACTATATATCACGTAATTGATGAAGAATTCTTAATAGGACAGTTTCATTCTCTGTTATATTTTCCACTTATGCAAATAGTTCATAGTCCTCGTCATGAGTGTCCATCTGTGTATGTACACAACAGAGAACCAAATCCGAATCACATCTAGAAATAATCCATAGAATGTTGATTGTGTTGATTTCACTTTATGTAGGATCCACATCATAAAAATTGAGTTTTGGATCAATCGATCCAGGAAGGAATACACAAACTCACAACAGAATAATCTTGCATCTTTGAGGTCACTAACCAACAAACGATTATCTTTGTGTCTCTTCCCTGCATCGGGAGAACCTGACATACGTAGATGGCATGTACGTCTCTATATCACACCTAGAATTGATAGGCTTGATACTAAAAAACAGAATTGTGATTCGAAAATCAATATCCGATGTCCATAAATTCCTAATTCAGCATAAATCACCTTATTCCTATATCGGCTTGTCTCGTTACAAACAATTGTCTCCCACAAAGTACTTATAAAAAAAAAAAAAAAAACAAAGGGGAGGGTTTAATTCTCCAACCCAATGTCTCGACGTAGGTATATATACTTCGTAGGTATACTATTGTTTGTACTTCGACTCACTTCATGGATCCTCTAGAACCTATTTGTCCCCGTCGACTTTTAGTACCTACGTATCATATAGGCACGTCCAAGCCCGGACAAAAAGGGTGACTATCACTTTGCTACTGCTTCAGGTCTCTGAAATTCGCCTTGGCTCAGCTCATCGGTTCAGGGAGGCGGATCAGACAATAGAAGTGTAGTCGGTGTTACATATTATTTGACCTGAAAGAGTCACGCTGACGACTGACTCAAATGTTAATTTAAATAGGCTAAGCTAATGAGCAAAAGGACCCGATAACGGACATTGAAGATATAAAACTTCGAAGAGAGATAAAAAGAGACAAAAAAACGCAAAAAGACTTAAAATAGTTGTGTACTAACTCAGAAACCATTTCCCAAAATGACAATAAAGATGTTACTATTGTGTCGGAATTTTATTTGTTCTTCATGTTCTGGATTTTTCACTTTTCCGAAATTATAATGCGAAAAATCTTCAGATGTGAGGAATGTGGATGGATTATTTTCCTCAAGTGCTTTACACCCGACCAAAGTGAATGCTACTACCATTATTTCAATCGCAGTCATTCACCCTCGCTTCTGAAATGCACCAAAATATCTTATCAGAAACTCCCACTTTGTGTTAGGAGTAATTAAACTCCTTTACAGAACCATTGTTGTTGTTGTTGTTGTCGTTGTTGTTGGTGGTGAAGTAATTATCATTGTTGCTGCTGCGGAAGTCGCTTATCCCATGTTGGATAAGGTCCCAGCCACGACATCTGGCCTAGTGTTTACTCTACTCCATCTCGACTATTATCTGAAAAATGTTTGAATTATCTTCCCGAAATTCGCAGCTAAGTGAAATTCCAATGAAGTGAATAAAAATTCAAAGAAAAGTTTTCTTTCAAGAAATCCTTATATAAAAATTTATTGTTATATCTTACAGCTAACTTAAGTTTTCTTATCCAACTATCTCTGCCATAGGCCTTAGACCTCTTAACTAAAATTTGTTTCTAACAAAATCGGTTTAAATTCATATCCAATACCTACAATTCTCAAAATGAACAAAATTGATCATATTTTTTTCCGGATTTATCTAATTAGATCTTCAAAAAAAAAATTAAGTTTCAGTTACTAGAATCTTTAAGTTAATCTCATTTAATTTAATTTTCTTTAAAAGTATAAAATTGATTGCACGAAAAATTAAAACATGATATTCTGAATTTTCAACCAGATTCGAAATATCTGTCAACGATGGAGAAATATCATTTTTTTTTTTTTACGAAAAAGTTAAGTATCAAAATAACTTTACTCCTTTACCGGAATTGGGACAAAAGTTCGATCTCAATGATAACAGCTCACACGAATCACAAAGTCAATCGATTCATTCGCCTTTTTTTTCTTCTTTAAACACGTTTTCAGAATTTATTTTTAAGAAAGAATTTACCGATATAGATCCTTCGCAAGGATACGGACTTTAATCACACAAAACGTAGGACATCTCCAATCAAGAATTTCATCCCACCCCAAAACACAAGAAAGAAAGGTATATAGGTATGCTTTCCACCAAAATGGGTACTCGCAGTTATAAAAATGCAAACTTTAAAATATATAAAAAATTTTCAATATAATTTCGGTCCGCTGTGGAATTACAAAAGTTAATTAAAATTATAAATATATTTAATTAAATTCAATATAGTGGTCCAAAGAGTTCAATAAATAGGGTAGGTACGACGCGAAGAAGGTGCACCCTATTCAACAGTGTATCTATCCTGACCAGACAAAAAAAAATTTTATAAAGACTTAAATTTCTTTCAGGTATCAACAGGTTGACATAAATTTCCATCAATGGGATTTCAATCACCGCAAGTGATTCTTGCTCGCCAATGTATTACTTCACAGCATATGATATTTTATATCTTTATGTCGTGACACGATTTCGAAATACTAATTTTTTTTTTTGCAGACAAATCTTACACGTATGTCAAAAGCTACGAATCACGTATATACTGTATCTATTAATATTTTTTTTTTTTTTTGTGTTACCAGTCTGGGTACACAACAGTAGTTCACTATTGATGATTTTACTTTTGGCTAATTATTAAAAGGTAGGTATCCGTACCTATAAATTTAACTTCGACCGAACAATTAACGTAGGTAACCGTACCTATTATATTGCGTACAACCGCTTTACTGAAAATGTAAGTATTTGTATTCACAAACAATGATTATTAACAACCGCAAAAATACATGTAGGTAAAAGTACCTATTAAGTTACTATCATCCACATATGAACACGAAGCTTATAATTTTTTTTTATTTCTTTTTTTATAATCGAATGAATGTTTCGATTTGGAAATCGTGAAGGTTGTATTTACCGCATATGCATTATGATCAAAACTCCAAGTGAGTATGATTCATGAACAAAAGAGATTATTTTAAATAATTTTCGCACTTAAAAATTCTTCACAAGTAAGCAACTTCAAGATTTTCACATTTACTTTTACTTTAATATGAGTTTGATCGGAACTCGGTTTGATTCCAATTCGAAATAGGATATAACAAAATTTGTGTTTGTAACACATATCAATTTCATAATAATTTTTTTTTGAAATTTTTTTTTGAAATTTTACTGGAGGTGATTTGACACGGAACAATATGGTCCCAAAGACTTCATAAATAATGACTCTATATTTTATTTTATTTTTGCTTATAAAAAGAGAAGGATTTAATTTTTCATAACCTTAGGTTTTCACACGTATACATATTATTTTTAATTTTTTTTTTTTATATATATAGGGTGCTTATAGATATAATAAAAAGGCAAAACGGAATAGAATATATACTGTATATAAAATAGAATATAATACTGAATTACAGTACCTTGTTATACTGCTACTTATTCTTTTGCGTTCAGCTACATAAATCCGCTACTTGCTGCATCTTTTTTATTTTAAAGTTGAGATGATCTGCCACTCCATATGTTTTGTTCGTCACTGTCCTGATGTCTTGTTCCTCGATGTAAATTCTTAGCTTTAGCCGCTTAGGCTAAAAATCCCTCGATGTTCGTTGTTTCGTCCTGTCGTATGTAATGTTGTATCTTTATGTGTAGGTAGTCCCTCGTTGATTTATTTTTTCTTTTCGTTATGTGTGGCTGGCTGTGGCTCGTACACCAGCCTGTATCTTTATTACAATGATGTATTAGTTCGTAGATTTATATTTTTTGGTTCCCAGAATGATTTTAATTAATTTTGTTGTTTTACAGCGGTGTATTAAGTAGATACATCCCTTTTTTTTAAAATTTGCAAAAAAAATGTTCCGGCTCGTCGTTGCTCGTTTCTAATAAAAAACACGTTGGTTATTCTGTACAGACTACTTTATTGTAAGTTTGAATAGATTAAATCCAATAATTATATGTGTCAAATACATTTGGTATAATATTAATGTTGGTAATGCTTGTTTTAAGAAGTGTTACAATATGTGTTACATAGATGGCATTACACTAGTTCATTAGGGTATTATGGGGTAATTTTGATATAAATACAACACCCCCACTATATCAATATTTACAATTCAATAATACCTAATTCTTTGATAAATTTATAATGTTTTTGAGTGCATAAGCTTTTTGTCAATAGATCAGCGGGCATATCAGCTGTGGGCAAATAATTAATTTCAACTGTTTTGTTTGCAACAGCTTCTCTTACAAAATGATGTCGAACATCTATATGTTTTGTTCTATTATGAAAGACAGGATTTGCCGACAGCTTTTGTGCGCTCTGATTGTCATTGAACAATCTTACAATACACATTGTTTGTGTTAATTCATATAACAAATTTCTTAAATATATAGCTTCCTTACAAGCTTCTGATATAGCCATATATTCGGCCTCAGTGCTCGATAGGGCTACAGTTTTTTGTTTTCTACTTTCCCATGAAATTGCAGAATTACAGACTTTGAAACAATAACCAGTATATGACCTCCGGTCTGTTGTTGTACTTGCCCAATCGGCATCTACAAATCCATGTAAATCTGCATTTCCATTAACATATTTTAATCCAAAATGTTTAGTTTTGTGCAAATATTTCAAAATTCTTTTAGCATAATTCCAATGCTGCTCGGTATAACAATTATTAAATTGACTTAAGAAACTTACTGAGAACGCAATATCTGGCCTTGTCAAAACAGCCAGATACATTAGGCTGCCAATGAGTTGTTGGTAAGGAAGATTAGATTCACATTTATCTCCTTTAGCAATATTTAATTTTGTCTCCATTGGAGTTAGAACCGTTTTTGAATCAGACATGTTAAATTTAATCAACAACTCATTGACGTACTGTTCTTGATCTAATGTTATAATACCTTGCTTTTTATGAATATTGACTCTCATTCCGAGACATTGTTTAACTTGACCTAAGTCTTTTATGTTAAATTTCAAATTCAAAATTTTTTTTAAATTATTAGTTTCAGCTTCATTATTAGAAAAAATAAAAAAATCATCTACGTATAATGCCACAATAGTTTTAAGATTTTTAACAATTTTAGTAAATACACATGGCTCTAACTTTGATTTTTTATAACCTAAAGCTTCAAGATTTTCGTCAACCTTTTTATACCATGCTCTTGAAGATTGCTTGAGTCCATATATTGCCTTTTTTAGTTTTAAAACTTTTTTACAATTGCTTGAAATTTTGAAACCTTCAGGCTTATACATATAAACATTTTCTTCAAGAACACCATTTAAAAAGGCTGTTTTAACATCTAAATGTGTTATATCAAAATTAAATTTAGATGATAATGCAAATAATAATCTTAATGTTGAATGTCGAACTACTGGAGAAAATGTTTCATCAAAATCAATACCTGGTTTCTGCGTATATCCTTTTGCCACCAGACGTGCTCTATAGCGAATCTTGTTCTCACTGTCAACTTTTTTCTTGAACACCCATTTGCACTGTACAATGGTAGCATCAACAGGTGCATCAACCAGTTCCCAAGCATCGTTTTCATCAAAAGACAACAGCTCCTCTCTCATAGCTAGCATCCAATTTTGTTTTTCTGGTCCACTCGTAGCTTCATTTAAAGTAATACAGCCTCCTGCAACTGAAGGATTTACAACACACATATTCGTATAACCAAATCGTTCAGGTCTCCGTCTATCTCTCGTCAAACGCATATTTACTGTAGGTTCCTGTGACTCAGACGGATCTTCTGCTTCAGTTTCAGAATTTGATAAACTTCGCAGTGTATCTCTTGCCTCTCGCACCTCCATTTCCTCAGTATTGGCTACAGGTAACTCCAGTGATTCATCTGGCTCAGCATTTGGTGAATTTTGAGGTGTATCGAAATAATCTGCATCATCGTTCTCCGGTTGTTGAATCGACAAATCTCCGTCATCAACCATAACTTCACATTTATTGATTGGTAGATCCCCCACTGAATGTAAATAATCGTCTATCGATGATTTAGTTTCGATCGTAACACTTGCTGTTTCTTCATAATCAGCCTCCATTATAAGAACATCTCGGCTTGTGGTCACAGTGTTGTTTTGAGGGTTGTACACTCTGTATCCCTTTATGTTTTCAGAGTAACCCACAAGTATATGTTTCTTAGATTTTTTGTCCCATTTTAGCCTTCTTTCTTTAGGAACATGTACCATTACGCAGCTTCCAAAAATTCGCAAATTACTAACATCTGGCTTACATCCCGTCCAAAGCTCGAATGGTGTCTTATCTTTTATTCCAGATGCAATTGACCTGTTTCTCAAATATACTGACGTATTAACAGCTTCCGCCCAAAATCGCTTCTCCAGCTTGGCATCAAACAGCAAACATCTCGCCTTTTCTACAACAGTGCGGTTTAGTCTTTCACATAGCCCATTTTGTTCTGGTGTGTATGGGTTGGTTTTCTGATGAATAATCCCTGCATCCTTCAAGAAACAATCAAACTCTTTGCTACAGAATTCACCACCATTATCCGTTCTGAAAACTTTTATACATCTGTTTTTTTGATTTTCTGTCATGCGCTTAAATTCCTTGAAACAATTAAAAACTTCGCTTTTTGTTTTTAAAAAATAAACAAATGCCATTCTGCTGTAATCGTCCACAAGGAGAAGAAAATAAATTGATCCTCTGATGGACTTTGTCTCCATAGGGCCACATACATCTCCGTGTATGACTTTTAGTACGCTAGAAGATCTAGTCCCAACATGCGAAAATGGTAACCTGGACATTTTTCCTTCACAGCATACTTTACATGTCATCTTGCCTATATTAGCATTACCAGAGAACGATATTCCATCTACAGCACCGTTTTTCATTTTGTTCATATCAATTGCATTTATATGACCTAATCTTCTGTGCCAAACATTTGCACAAGCCACTGATGAAGCTAGCATCAAGCAATCATAACCACTCATTTTTAGTTTGTACACACCATTCTCTAAATCAGCTGAAGCAACAAGTTGATTTTTCTATAACATGCATCTTTCAAGAAATTTATTTTGTTGCCGTTCTTTATCAGCTGGCTAACAGATAACAAATTAGTCGTGAGTGATGGAACACACAAGACGTTTTTCACAGTTATATCGTAAGAGCATTCATTCCCCATAGTGGTTATCTCGACATCTCCCACACACAACACTGGTACTTTTGTCTCATTAGCAACAATTATCTCTCGCATGTGGTTCTGATAAGAGGCATTTTCAATCCAGTCTTTGTTTGCCGTCATGTGCACACTAGCACCGGAGTCGATGTACCAATCTTGCCTGCTAAATTTTCCGTTTAGAAATACAGCACTAAAAGCGTTAGATTGTTTTCGGTCATCAACTGGAAACGAAACATTTGGACATTGACTCTTGAAGTGCCCTGTTTTCTTGCATTTGTAGCACCTTATAACTTTTGCGTTTGATTTTGTGAAAGAATCTTTGTTGTCCGTTTTTTTACCTCTCTGCCATCCTCTACTCATAAACGCACTGCTATGATCCCCAGTGCCTTCTGGCTCCATATCCAGCAGCTTGGTTTTTATAGAATCTGCTGTGGACTTTGCACCCGAATGTTCGATCGCCATTATCATCGGCGAAAATCTTTCTGGCAGACCTGCTAACAATAGCGCTCCTATCCACTCATCATTAATATTGAACCCAGTGCCACTTAGTTTCTGTCCAGTTTCTATGATTTGTGTTACGTAGTTAGTCATAGAATCACAATTTTCCAACCGAATTGAGATAAGATTTCGCAGCAAACTTATTCTACGAGAGAAACCTGAGTCATCAAACATCATTTTAAGCTTTGTCCAGAGATCTATAGATGTTGTTGCGTCTCTAATATGAACATATAAGGAAGGATCAATTGTTAAAATTAATTTAGCCTTAGCTTTAATATCCTGAGCAGCTTCAGCAGCATTCGCACCAACATCAGCAGCAGCAGCACCTTCCTCCTTTGGTATAATGCAGTCCAGCATTCCTTCCAAGATTAGGAAATTCTGGGCAGCAAAAGCCCACTCATCATAGTTCTCTCGTCCTTTTAACTTAGGAACGTTGAGAACATAATTGGCAGCCATTCTTGTACAACACAACTAGAAAATTTTATTTTAATAAATTAGAATGGTCCTGGGCCCATAACCTAATAAAAAACACGTTGGTTATTCTGTACAGACTACTTTATTGTAAGTTTGAATAGATTAAATCCAATAATTATATGTGTCAAATACATTTGGTATAATATTAATGTTGGTAATGCTTGTTTTAAGAAGTGTTACAATATGTGTTACATAGATGGCATTACACTAGTTCATTAGGGTATTATGGGGTAATTTTGATATAAATACAACAGTTTCGTCTCTGATTCATAGAACATCCAGAGGTACTTCTGGGTACTTTTTCCTCGTTTTCCGCCTTCAGTCAGGCAGATTGGTTGAAAAGTGCTTTAGGGGTATTCACGATATCTCTTTTTCGGGGCTCGTAGGATCTTCTTTTTTTTTCTTCTGTTGATGTGGAATGTTCCGTCGGCCTTCGTGAGATGCTCCTAATGATGATGATTCGCCAATCTGCCTAAACGTTTCACGTAAAAAGAATTATTAGAAGGTTTTTTAAAAGTAAAATCAAAATTTCAAAATCTAGTTGGAAGAGCCAAATCTACTAAAAAGCTTTCTAATTTTCGTTTTACTAACTAATTGCTACTAGTCGACTGTTTCTAAAAATGTTTTACTAATAAATTTTATAAAAAAACTTTTTTACCGCCATGTGCTTAAATCTGTTCCGCATGTACAGTCATTTATGCACCATACTGTAATTATGCTTTTTCTTCATATGTTAATTTTCACTATTCTTTTATACTTTTTCTTTGATTTTTATAATTGGGATTTTTAATATTTTACCTGACTGTCTCCTGTAAGGGTACTTGGAATGTCCACCTTGTCATATACGTATGACTGCAAGACGCTGTGATGCTGGATTGGACTTTTCGTGTGCTTTGGTTGCGTCACCAACAGATGGCTGAAGCACAGAAATTCCACAAAGATTTTTTTTTCTCAAGCACAATTTTTCTTTGAAATTTAATGACACTTTGTTTCTTCACTACCTCACGTCTGAAATAATAAATGCACTAAAAAGATTTTTGTCAGGCTTTAGTTCTTTTATTACGCCGCTTATTGGAATATTTTATGATCACAAAAAAAAATTTTACTCACATGTCGGCCGGTGTGTTCTCAAGTTTTTTCCTTGTATGGCGTATGTTTTTTTCTTGAAATTTTTTTGATTTTCACTCACTTCTAATTATGTACGTTGCCAAATTAATCTGGTCTATGATAGGGTTTTAATCCAAAAGAAAGCGCGCTCAAATTTTTCTTAACTTTTTACTTCGGTTCAGACATTAATTTATCACGACTTCACCCTTAATAGTCTCTTATTTACTTTATGTGTCATGATTATTATATGTTTGTCTCGCTCTAGCCGTTCTTAGCTTTAAGTTTGAACGTACGTTCTCTGTTGCTTCATGCTTATGGCATGACTTAAGGTTGCGTGTGTATTTTTACGATTTCTCTTAGACGATGAATTGGAACTTAGAATGGTATAAAGATTGATTTGATTCAGTCATTGTTACTTTGCACTACCCTCGCTGTGCCCTGATCATTTTCTATTATCTATTTTACTTCTAGTGATTTCTATAAGTTAACTACTTGGTTAATTCGCATAAAATGCTGCAATTTTCTTACTTGATTTTCACTATACTAGGTTTTACTAATTGGATGATTACTACATATTCTGAAACAAAATAAAGCTTTCTATGCGGATTTTTCTAATTTTGCCCTCTTATGCTACTTAACACAAAAATTTTAATTGGCTCGACCTTTTTTTACTAGACTTGATATTTTGTTTACTTTATCCTCCAGTGCAACCTATTCCATCCATATCTCCATCTGCTCTCGATTACAGGCTGCCATTTTGCGTTCGGGTTGTGTTGACATTTTGCTCCATGCAAAAATTACGTTCTGCTGGGTGTATGTATGTGCTCTCCATGGACTAGTGAGTTTCGCGCGCAGACTACTCCACCATGATACGACTTTTCTTTTCCAGCTACCCCTATCGTTCACCAGATGTAGTTAAATATTCTGAATGGGAATTATTTTGTAATGTGGCTTTCCGAATGCAGAGGTTTGTGTCTATGACACATTCCACCGAATTGGATTCTTCCTATCAACATTTTTCGGAATGTTTAGGAAAATAAAATAGATTTTGTACTTTAGGAATATCTCGAAAATTTTCGAGTTGGTACGTTTTATACTGTAGTGGCATATTAGGCGTTAATAATATTTATATTATTGTACTGTCGAGATAATGAAGTGGTTCCCTACAACTGGACTATTATACTACATTTCGCATAGTGTTGCCAATCAAAAAATATTAAACATACCGCCGGCCAAGAACGACTGTTATTAATAATGAAAGTTAACAATTCAAATGTATACTAATGTAAAAAATTTTATAAATAAAGCTAGTATATGGGCATTTGCTCCCATATTATAATTATTTCATAGGGATCAGGTTTGTCAGCGCCTGGTACTCGCTGCAAAAAAAAATAAAAATAAATGAAGCTTTAACACTTATGATGTTGAATCCATAGGATCGTTAGCAGGAAGCAAGCACAGCTTGGTGATGGGACGTTTATACTGCTTTCCATTTGACAGAAGTGTGACGACTCTACAAATGTCGTCTTTTCCTGGATGGACTTGAATAATCCTTGCTAGTGGCCACTTTGCTGGAGGAAAACGTTCATCGGTTAACAGCACAATATCGTTCACTTGGAAATTCCGTTGAATATTTGAAAGTTTGTTGGGTCGGCTTTGAAGTCTTCCGAGATATTCTGTCCTCCATCGTTCCCAGAAATGTTGGAACATTTGTTGTAGCTGCTGCCAACGGTGAAGCCTGTTCGTTTTTATATCCAGTAGTGAAGGTTCAGGTACTATGAAGGCTGGCTCTCCGATGAGAAAATGTGATGGCGTAAGAACACTGGTATCGGATGGATCGTCATTCAAAGGGCAAAGTGGTCTGGAATTTAGAACACATCCGATTTGAATTAAAAGCGTATTAAGCTCTTCAAAAGTTAAAATTTTTTTGAATAAAAGTCTTTTTAAGTGGTACTTAACTGATTTAACTCCTGCCTCCGACAATCTTCCAAAGTGAGGTGAGGCAGGGGGAATGAAGTGCCATGAAGTCCCCTTAGATGCAATGGTCTCTCTTACATGAGTTGGATGAAGTTTGTCAAATGCTGCATTCATCTGACAAGGAGTTTTGTTTGCGCCGACAAAATTTGTCCCATTGTCACTGTATAAGTGACTGCAGCTCCCTCTTCGTCCGGTGAATCGCCTAAATGCGGCTAAGAATCCCTCTGAAGACATATCTGAGACGAGTTCAATGTGAATTGCCTTGGTCACCAGGCAGACAAACACACAGATAAAACCCTTATAAGTTTTCGGTGATCTTCCCTTAGAAACACGTATGTCGAATGGACCAGCGTAATTAACACCAGTGTGTCGAAAAGGTCTAGTTTCATTCACCCGTATTTTAGGAAGTGATCCCATCAGTTGGGTTGAACGCCTGTGGTTGAAACGAAGACATAAAGCGCAGGCATGAAATCTTGTCTTTGTGAGATTTCTTAGATTAAGAATCCAAAATTTTTGTCTTATATAAGACATCATTAATTGAGGACCACCGTGAATAGTTTTAAAGTGAGCATCCCAAATAATAAGTTTTACTAGGTTGCAATGATTCGACAAAATAATAGAGTGTTTTTCATCTTCTTCAATATTAGCAAATTGTAACCTTCCACCGGCGCGCAAAATACCGTCTTTGTCGATAAATGGATGAAGATTTTTAATGGATGAAGATACTTTTATTTGAGACTGGCTTATTTGATCTTAAATTTTTAATCTCAGAAGAGAAGTGTTGAGACTGGGATAAGCGAATGGGACTCGAATAAGCATTATTAAATTCTTCAGGCTCAAGAATATTTTGAAACGTATTTCTTTTTTTATAACTATAAAGGCGATAAATTTAACTCGTTACATGAAGCAGTTTGTTTAAAGACGAGTATCTTGAAAGTAAATCAAAAGTTGACTCTGCATTTGTAGTTAAACAGACTATGTCAGCCTTTTTCTCTAGTTCATGTTTAAAATCTGAAAAATCTGCACTTTTATTTGGCCACTCAGACGGAGGCAGACTAAGCCACTTAGGTCCGGACCACCACAAGGGGTGGTTTTGTAAATCAGAAGGCTGAACCCCTCGCGAGGCACAATCTGCAGGGTTATCTTCAGAGGGTACATGATACCATTCTGAAATATTTGTCAGTTGTTGAAATTCAGACACCCTGTTTGCCACAAACGTTTTCCAACGTATTGGCAATGCATGAATCCATGCAAGGACGATTTTGGAATCAGTCCAAAAATACGATTTAGTGCAACAAGACTGACTTTCAATTGCAGTCATATATTTGTTGAAGAGTTTTGCTAGCAGTACCGCACCACATAATTCAAGTCGTGGTAACGAAACTTGCTTTATGGGAGCAACTCTAGTCTTTGCGGTTATCAAATAAATAGAAATTTTATTATCATTAATGCAGCGATAATATAATACTGCTGAATAAGCAGAGTTTGAAGCGTCTGAGAAGCCATGCACTTCTCAATAAGACGATTTCTTAGTTCCCAACCATCTTGGGATCTTTATGTTTTCCAGAAAATGTAATGTTTTGTGGTAGGTTTCCCAATTATCATAAAGCTCTGGGGGAAGTAGGTCATCCCAATCTATGCCAGCGCACCACAGTTTTTGAAAATAAATGTTTGCTAAAATGATCGTTGGGGCCACCCAAGAGGATCAAATAGCCTAGCAGCATCTGACAGTAAAGTTCGTTTTGTATGCGAACTGCGTATTGGAAATGATGTTTTAAAGGAAAAGTGATCACAATATGGATTCCAGTAAAGTCCTAATGCTTTAACCGACGAATCCGAATTTCCTTCAAAATCGATAGGTAATTCACAATCTTCTGATGGAATATCAGATAGAAGCTCTGAAGAATTTGAAGACCATTTTCTTAATTTAAATCCACCAGAAAGGAGAATTTGCTGGAGTTCATTTTGAATCCTTTTAGCTGTGTCTATATCATCAGCTCCAGAGATAATATCGTCAACGTATATATCTCGTTTCAGAATTTTAGATCCGATTGGATACTTACTTGCCTCATCATCGGCTAATTGACGAAGCACACGTATAGATAAAAAGGGTGCACAATTTGTGCCATAGGTAACAGTTAGGAGTTTGTACAGCTGCAGAAGTTTAGCAGGGTCATTTCTCCAAATAATTTGTTGAAATTTAGTTTCTTCTGTATGTATAAGAATCTGTCTAAAAATTTTTTCGATATCCGAAGTGAAAGCAATAAAGTATGAACGCCACCGTAATATGACAGACGATAAATCATTTTGTAAAATTGGACCGGGTAGTAATTCTTCATTTAAGGCCTTTGAAAATGGAGGCTTTGAAGAGCCATCAAAAACTACACGTAATTTGGTAGAGGTACTACTCTCTTTCCAAACACCATGATGTGGAAGTATAAAAACGTTGTCTGAATCAAAAAGTTTAGCAAGATTACATGAGAGTTCCATATGATCAAGATCAATATATTCTTTAATAAATTTGGAATATTCAGTTTTAAGCTTTATATTTTTTGGGAAGGTTCTCTGTTCTAATTGTTCGAATCTTTTGTGAGCGTTATGTTTATGAAGTAAATCAATTGGTCCAGGTTCTGCAAACCATGGATCTGCTAAAGTTATGTTAGCAATATCGAAAGGTAATTTAGCGTTAGCTTTTTCAATAGGAAAGTAGTTGCTTATAGAAGTCATGACTAAAGCTTTGACTGTAAGAGAAAAATTTAAATTTGAACAAGCATTAAGATTGAATGTTACAAAACTTTTACAAGTGTTTGAAATCGTTGAGCCAATACCATTAATTACACAATGGAGAGAATTTTTTCTGAGTCTTAATTTTTGAACACAATGTTCTGTAATAAACGACGATTGAGACCCTTGATCTATAAGGGCTCTAAACGAAAAATCTCCTGCAGCACTAGATATTTTAACAACTGCCATTGCAAGGAGTATTTGAGAAGCAGAATTCGAACCGAAGTTATTTGAGATGTGAGAAAATATTTGACTGGAAGAACTAGCAACCGGAAGAACTGAAGTGTCATTTAAAGATTGATTGGAATGTTCGATATGCATAACTGTGTTGTGTCGTCTGTTGCATTTCCTGCACGATAACTTGCTTCGACATCTTGAAGCAGAATGTCCTGGTAAAAGACAGTTTAAACAAAGGTTTTTAGATTTTAGGAAATCCATTCGATTCTCATGTGAAAGTGCTTTAAAATTAGCACATTGATAAAGAAGATGGTGTTCATTACAACTTGGGCATGAAACAGCATTATTGGACACATGAAAAGTGCTGACTTGGTTTGATCGTTTATTGTTTGGAAATCTTTCTTTAGTTTCACTAAATGTCAGAGCTGACCTAGGATCAATAGCCTCTAATGACCGAAACGAATCTTCCAAAAACTCATAAAAATCTGAAAGTTGTGGAAGATCGTATAGTTCTACCTCACCTGAACTTGTGATTGATTTATTCAAATTTGAAGATTTATATTGTGAGCTTTTGGCTGTCAAAAAACGCTCCCAGTTCTTACGGGTTTGGTTGTCCAGCTTTTGAGCAAGAATATAAATAATCAACACATCCCATGATTCGGTTTTAACCTTTAAGTTTTGAATTGAAGCCAAACAATCTTTGGTAGTATAAAGCAGTTTTTTAATGTTATCGCACGATTCTTTTTTCATTATAGGTTGTTCACATAATGTTTTTAAATATGATTCCACAATAAAACGTTTTTTATCGAACCGCTCGCAGAGCATTTGCCATGCAGAATCATAGTTAGCGTCTGTACAAGGAATTGAGTGAATCATTTTCTCAGCTTCACCTGACACGCACTTTTTAAGATAGTAAAGCTTTCTAGCATTATCTAGGCTAGGTTTATTGTGAATCATTCCCGTGAATAAGTCCTGAAAATTCATCCAGTTTTTATAATCACCGTCGAACTCAGAAAGACTAATGATTGGAAGGTGAACACCTCGTTCTTCTTTAGAACTGCGATCTACACAAGACGCTTTATGATTGAATGAAATTCCCTCTCCAGTTGAAGAGGAAGAAGAAAGAGCATCTATTTTATCGATGATATTCGATTTTAAATCGAGAAATAAATCTTGAAAATCTTCATATATTAAAGCATCTGATACGGCTTGCTTTTTCTCTTAAGCAAGAAGAGAAAGCTTGATATGATTTGCACGAAATGTAGACATTAATTCTTCAAGGATTTGTAATCGACCATTTAGGTGACTAACTTTAGCCAAACGAATCTTAGGGCTTTTATCATAATTGGTTTTAAAAGCGTCCAAATCCTCTTTTAAATTTTCTTGTTTTAAGTATAGAGCGTCTAAAGTGTCTTCCATATTAGGCATAAATATCGAAATTATTTTTCGAAAGCAATACGAGAAATTTATTTTATAAACTGGATAGATTAAAAAACCAAATAATTATGCACTTGGGAATATCAAAAATTCCAATCGGCAAATAAAAAAAAAACAGTAAGATTGGTCACTGTTATAAACAACGCGTTTATTTCAATAAAACTGAAACGGTGTAACAAACGGATTCTATTTACAGCAAGCGTTATGTAAAAGAAAATCGTTCGATTATTTTATGCCGGTTTACCGTATGTCAAAGTTCGCCAAAGCCAAGTTGGTAGGTATATAACTTGAGATTCTTATGAACAATGCCATTTTTAATAGAAGAAAGTATTTTGCTGTATATAATGCTTTTTACAAAACACTTCGGAAGAAAAAAAAAAAGAAAATGCACTGCACAAAGTAAGTATATATTGTAGGTATACACAAAAAGGTTTTGAATTTTAATTTAGGTATGAACCAAGCTTATCACAAATGTGATTAAATGAAGTTATATGTATAAATATATGTTGATACATATACCTATGTACCAGGCATGAGGCGTGACTTTTTTGGTAGCGGAAGCACTCAACATAAATCCAGAAATTAAAGACTTTTTTTTTAGATCACAGTTTTTTTAGTCCACTTATTGCAATCATTAAATAAATAAATAAAATATAAAATAATATATATTATATAAAAACAATATTTTAATTAAAAGCTAATAAAAAAAAAGGCACCTACATTTGCACACACATTACACTAACACAGAGTAAAAAAAACTTCTTTACTCTTTTTTTCCATGAAATCAAACTCATTTATAGTTTGAGACAATAAGCAACTCAATAGATACATTATTTGTTTTCTCTCTAGGTCCTGTTTTCTATCATGACATTTTCGTAATGCATTCACTCAAATCATTCTTCACACGTTAGTGAAAAAGAAAGAAACCAAACCAACATTTGTTTCACTTTGGCTGAGATCTAAGTTAAGAAAGCGAAAAAATGGAATGCCTATAGTCTGTCCACTAAAAATTGGCAGTACAGGGAGGATAGGGATGTTTGTCTCTCATTCGCACTTCTTTGCTTTCCATAAGGTTATCTTCTTTCAAAAGCTCTAACAGGGTTGCCGTAGTAAGCATTTTGAATTGGAAAAAACTGAAAAAATATGATGTAGGGTTACCTTTCTTCTTTTTTAATTAAAATTATTTTCTTAATTTTTATTTATAAAAATGAAATGAAATTTATCTCTTTCCACACCACCAAAAGGTAAGATAGTAGGCGCGTTTTTGAAGGGTATCCCCAGTAGGCCTAATCTCTTTTAAATAAAAAACAAACAAAAAATAAAGAATTTATTCATAAAGATTAATATAACAAGCAAAATAAATAAACAAGCATAACAAAAATAAATATAAATTTACGTTTTTAAAAAAAGTAATATTTACAACACTTCACTTCACATTAATTTCAAAACACTAATTACAAAAATAGGTACACGAAACATCAATACCGACCGCCCGCGCGTTTTAAAATTCTACGCAAATAAGAAAAAATATACACGAAATATCAACCGACCGACCGGCACGAGAATCTACGCAAAAAAATTCTTTAAAGACAACAGCTTACCTACATTTTTGTAACTGCATTTTAAGATTTTCCCCACATAAAAAACACAAACATAATCAACAAAAACACTGCACGATAACACTTTTGTACTAAGTAATATGCTCAGCTCAATATCTCATTATCATTTCATCAATAAAAGGTATTTTTTAAGCTCTGAAATCAAAAGTTCCCCAACAGAAACTCAATATAAAAAATACGAAACGAGTTACCAAATTGACAAAGGTATCTCTGTTCGAATGGATGTTAAAAGAGGGTTGAAATGCATTAGCCAATCAGTGCGTATTCAACTGTACGCTAGGCAGGTCATTGTGGGATCTATGTCGGATGCGATCGAAAAATCATTGGCGGGTAAACATTTTTTAAATGGGGTTTCTTTAAATTCAGTATGGTGCACAAATAAGGCGCGCTACTGATTTTGAAAAAGCTTCTTTAAATTCAGTATGGTGCACAAATAAGGCGCGCTACTGATTTTGAAAAAGCTTCCCCATAAGGCCTGTACTGCCAATTTATAGAGGACAAACTATAGCTGTTATGCATTCTAGGTATTTTTTGAGAAGCTTTTTTGTTTGAGCATTACTTGTACGAACATTAATGAGTGATGTGTGTAATTTCAGTTGGCTTGGAGTTGGAGTAGAAGGGTATTTGGAAGTTGAGTTCAGAAGGCGATAATAATGGAATGCAAAGGTGTTACGCATTTAAGTTTTTATTAAGATTGAGCATTACAAATAATGGAGTGATGTTTAGCATTCTCAGCAGTAATTAGCTGAGAAATCATGATTTTTTTTTTCTTAATTTTGGTAAAATATGATACTGTTCTCATAATGATATTGGGATTTAATTTACAAAATACATTAAATAAGAATGGATTAGTAGATAATACAAATAATATAATCATACAATTTGGAATTTTTGAATTCTTTGCTAGGTACGATTTTGGTTCAACGGAAGCACTCATTCCACTCAATATATGAACGCTTCGTCCCTGCTATGTACATGTGCGCGTTGAAAAGAAACACAACTTAAAAAAAAAAAAGGCACAACAAGCCAATCAGGTAAAATAAATCATTCACTTCGATAAAACGAAAAATATTAAAATTAAATTCAACGCGCACTTCACTATTCACAATAATAATCCGCCGAAGGACAAATGAACGACTGTTATTAATAATGAAAGTTAACAATTGAAATGTATACTAATGTATAAAATTTTATAAATAAAGCTAGTATATGGGCATTTGCTCCCATATTATAATTATTTCATAGGGACCAGGTTTGTCAGCGCCTGGTACTCGCTGCAAAATAAAAATAAAAATAAATGAAGCTTTAACACTTATGATGTTGAATCCATAGGATCGTTAGCAGGAAGCAAGCACAGCTTGGTGATGGGACGTTTATACTGCTTTCCATTTGACAGAAGTGTGACGACTCTACAAATGTCGTCTTTTCCTGGATGGACTTGAATAATCCTTGCTAGTGGCCACTTTGCTGGAGGAAAACGATCATCGGTTAACAGCACAATATCGTTCACTTGGAAATTCCGTTGAATATTTGAAAGTTTGTTGGGTCGGCTTTGAAGTCTTCCGAGATATTCTGTCCTCCATCGTTCCCAGAAATGTTGGAACATTTGTTGTAGCTGCTGCCAACGGTGAAGCCTGTTCGTTTTTATATCCAGTAGTGAAGGTTCAGGTACTATGAAGGCTGGCTCTCCGATGAGAAAATGTGATGGCGTAAGAACACTGGTATCGGATGGATCGTCATTCAAAGGGCAAAGTGGTCTGGAATTTAGAACACATTCGATTTGAATTAAAAGCGTATTAAGCTCTTCAAAAGTTAAAATTTTTTTGAATAAAAGTCTTTTTAAGTGGTACTTAACTGATTTAACTCCTGCCTCCGACAATCTTCCAAAGTGAGGTGAGGCAGGGGGAATGAAGTGCCATGAAGTCCCCTCAGATGCAATGGTCTCTCTTACATGAGTTGGATGAAGTTTGTCAAATGCTGCATTCATCTGACAAAGAGTTTTGTTTGCGCCGACAAAATTTGTCCCATTGTCACTGTATAAGTGACTGCAGCTCCCTCTTCAACATTGGTCCTTCGGCGGATTATAACTGTGAATAGTGAAGTGCGCGTTGAATTTAATTTTAATATTATTTCGTTTTATCGAAGTGAATGATTTATTTTACCTGATTGGCTTGTTGTGCCTTTTTTTTTTTTTTTTTTTTAAGTTGTGTTTCTTTTCAACGCGCACATGTACATAGGTATATGTATCAACATATATTTATACATATAACTTCATTTAATCACATTTGTGATAAGCTTGGTTCATACCTAAATTAAAATTAAAAACCTTTTTGTATATACCTACAATATATACTTACTTTGTGCAGTGCATTTTCTTTCTTTTTTTTTTCTTCCGAAGTGTTTTGTAAAAAGCATTATATACAGCAAAATACTTTCTTCTATTAAAAAGTGCATTGTTCATAAGAATCTCAAGTTATATACCTACCAACTTGGCTTTGGCGAATTTTGACATACGGTAAACCGGCATAAAATAATCGAACGATTTTCTTTTACATAACGCTTGCTGTAAATAGAATCCGTTTGTTACACCGTTTCAGTTTTATTGAAATAAACGCGTTGTTTATAACAGTGACCAATCTTACTGTTTTTTTTTTTTTTATTTGCCGATTGGAATTTTTGATATTCTCAAGTGTATAATTATTTGGTTTTTTAATCTATCCAGTTTATAAAATAAATTTCTCGTATTGCTTTCGAAAAATAATTTCAATAATTATGCCTAATATGGAAGACACTTTAGACGCTCTATACTTAAAACAAGAAAATTTAAAAGAGGATTTGGACGCTTTTAAAACCAATTATGATAAAAGCCCTAAGATTCGTTTGGCTAAAGTTAGTCACTTAAATGGTCAATTACAAATCCTTGAAGAATTAATGACTACATTTCGTGCAAATCATATCAAGCTTTCTCTTCTTGCTAAAGAGTAAAAGCAAGCCGTATCAGATGCTTTAATATATGAAGATTTTCAAGATTTATTTCTCGATTTAAAATCGAATATCATCGATAAAATAGATGCTCTTTCTTCTTCCTCTTCAACTGGAGAGGGAATTTCATTCAATCATAAAGCGTCTTGTGTAGATCGCAGTTCTAAAGAAGAACGAGGTGTTCACCTTCCAATCATTAGTCTTCCTGAGTTCAACGGTGATTATAAGAACTGGATGAATTTTCAGGAATTATTTACGGGAATGATTCACAATAAACCTAGCCTAGATAATGCTAGAAAGCTTTATTATCTTAAAAAGTGCGTGTCAGGTGAAGCTGAGAAAATGATTCACTCCATTCCTTGTACAGACGCTAACTATGATTCTGCATGGCAAATGCTCTGCGAGCGGTTCGATAAAAAACGTTTTATTGTGGAATCATATTTAAAAACATTATGTGAACAACCTATTATGAAAAAAGAATCGTGCGATAACATTAAAAAACTGCTTTATACTACCAAAGATTGTTTGGCTTCAATTCAAAACTTAAAGGTTAAAACCGAATCATGGGATGTGTTGATTATTTATATTCTTGCTCAAAAGCTGGACAACCAAACCCGTAAGAACTGGGAGCGTTTTTTGACAGCCAAAAGCTCACAATATAAATCTTCAAATTTGAATAAATCAATCACAAGTTCAGGTGAGGTAGAACTATACGATCTTCCACAACTTTCAGATTTTTATGAGTTTTTGGAAGATTCGTTTCGGTCATTAGAGGCTATTGATCCTAGGTCAGCTCTGACATTTAGTGAAACTAAAGAAAGATTTCCAAACAATAAACGATCAAACCAAGTCAGCACTTTTCATGTGTCCAATAATGCTGTTTCATGCCCAAGTTGTAATGAACACCATCTTCTTTATCAATGTGCTAATTTTAAAGCACTTTCACATGAGAATCGAATGGATTTCCTTAAATCTAAAAACCTTTGTTTAAACTGTCTTTTACCAGGACATTCTGCTTCAAGATGTCGAAGCAAGTTATCGTGCAGGAAATGCAACAGACGACACAACACAGTTATGCATATCGAACATTCCAATCAATCTTTAAATGACACTTCAGTTCTTCCGGTTGCTAGTTCTTCCAGTCAAATATTTTCTCACATCTCAAATAACTTCGGTTCGAATTCTGCTTCTCAAATACTCCTTGCAACGGCAGTTGTTAAAATATCTAGTGCTGCAGGAGATTTTTCGTTTAGAGCCCTTATAGATCAAGGGTCTCAATCGTCGTTTATTACAGAACATTGTGTTCAAAAATTAAAACTCAGAAAAAATTCTCTCCATTGAGTAATTAATGGTATTGGCTCAACGATTTCAAACACTTGTAAAAGTTTTGTAACATTCAATCTTAATGCTTGTTCAAATTTAAATTGTTCTCTTACAGTCAAAGCTTTAGTCATGACTTCTATAAGCAACTACTTTCCTATTGAAAAAGCTAACGCTAAATTACCTTTCGATATTGCTAACATAACTTTAGCAGATCCATGGTTTGCAGAACCTGGACGCATTGATTTACTTTTTTCATACTCAAGTGAATATATATAACACACTTAGAAAGTTCTGGGAACTTGAGGAAGTATCTACAGAACGTATTCAAACAGCTGATGAGCAAGCTTGTGAAAAGTACTTCCAAGAAACACATTATCGTTCTTCTACAGGAAGATATATTGTTAGACTTCCGTTTAAATCAAAAGTTTTAGGTGGAGACTATCCACGCTTCATAAATACTTGCCATAACGCTCACAAAAGATTCGAACAATTACAACAGAGAACCTTTCCAAAAAATATAAAGCTTAAAACTGAATATTCCAAATTTATTAAAGAATATATTGATCTTGATCATATAGAACTCTCATGTAATCTTGCTGAACTTTCTGATTCAGACAACGTTTTTATACTTCCACATCATGGTGTTTGGAAAGAGAGTAGTACCTCTACCAAATTACGTGTAGTTTTTGATGGCTCTTCAAAGCCTCCATTTTCAAAGGCCTTAAATGAAGAATTACTACCCGGTCCAATTTTACAAAATGATTTATCGTCTGTCATATTACGGTGGCGTTCATACTTTATTGCTTTCACTTCGGACATCGAAAAAATGTTTAGACAGATTCTTATACATCCAGAAGAAACTAAATTTCAACAAATTATTTGGAGAAATGACCCTGCTAAACTTCTGCAGCTGTACAAACTCCTAACTGTTACCTATGGCACAAATTGTGCACCCTTTTTATCTATACGTGTGCTTCGTCAATTAGCCGATGATGAGGCAAGTAAGTATCCAATCGGATCTAAAATTCTGAAACGAGATATATACGTTGACGATATTATCTCTGGAGCTGATGATATAGACACAGCTAAAAGGATTCAAAATGAACTCCAGCAAATTCTCCTTTCTGGTGGATTTAAATTAAGAAAGTGGTCTTCAAATTCTTCAGAGCTTCTATCTGATATTCCATCAGAAGATTGTGAATTACCTATCGATTTTGAAGGAAATTCGGATTCGTCGGTTAAAGCATTAGGACTTTACTGGAATCCATATTGTGATCACTTTTCCTTTAAAACATCATTTCCAATACGCAGTTCGCATACAAAACGAACTTTACTGTCAAATGCTGCTAGGCTATTCGATCCTCTTGGGTGGTTGGCCCCAACGATCATTTTAGCAAAAATTTATTTTCAAAAACTGTGGTGCGCTGGCATAGATTGGGATGACCTACTTCCCCTAGAGCTTTATGATAATTGGGAAACCTACCACAAAACATTACATTTTCTGGAAAACATAAAGATCCCAAGATGGTTGGGAACTAAGAATTCGTCTTATGGAGAAGTGCATGGCTTCTCAGACGCTTCAAACTCTGCTTATTCAGCAGAATTATATTATCGCTGCATTAATGATAATAAAATTTTTATTAATTTGATAACCGCAAAGACCAGAGTTGCTCCCATAAAGCAAGTTTCGTTACCACGACTTGAATTATGTGGTGCGATACTGCTAGCAAAACTCTTCAACAAATATATGACTGCAATTGAAAGTCAGTCTTGTTGCACTAAATCGTATTTTTGGACTGATTCCGAAATCGTCCTTGCATGGATTCATGCATTGCCAATACGTTGGAAAACGTTTGTGGCAAACAGGGTGTCTGAGGTTCAACAACTGACAAATTTTTCAGATTGGTATCATGTACCCTCTGAAGATAACCCTGCAGATTGTGCCTCGCGAGGGGTTCAGCCTTCTGATTTACAAAACCACCCCTTGTGGTTTTCCGGCCCTAAGTGGCTTAGTCTGCCTCCGTCTGAGTGGCCAAATAAAAGTGTCTCAGATTTTAAAACTGAACTAGAGAAAAAGGCTGACATAGTCTGTTTAATTACAAATGCAGAGTCAACTTTTGATTTACTTTCAAGATACTCGTCTTTAAACAAACTGCTTCATGTAACGAGTTATATTTATCGCCTTTATAGTTATAAAAAAAGAAATACGTTTCAAAATATTCTTGACCCTGAAGAAATTAATAATGCTTATTCGAGTCTCATTCGCTTATCCCAGTCTCAACACTTCTCTTCTGAGATTAAAAATTTAAGATCAAATGAGCCAGTCTCAAATAAAAGTAAAATTAAAATTCTTCATCCATTTATCGACAAAGACGGTATTTTGCGCGTCGGTGGAAGATTAAAATTTGCTAATATTGAAGTAGATGAAAAACACTCTATTATTTTGTCGAATCATTGCAACCTAGTAAAACTTATTATTTGGGATGCTCACTTTAAAACTATTCACGGTGGTCCTCAATTAATGATGTCTTATATAAGGCAAAAAGCCCTAAGATTCGTTTGGCTAAAGTTAGTCACTTAAATGGTCAATTACAAATCCTTGAAGAATTAATGTCTACATTTCGTGCAAATCATATCAAGCTTTATCTTCTTTCTAAAGAGAAAAAGCAAGCCGTATCAGATGCTTTAATATATGAAGAATTTCAAGATTTATTTCTCGATTTAAAATCGAATATCATCGATAAAATAGATGCTCTTTCTTCTTCCTCTTCAACTGGAGAGGGAATTTCATTCAATCATAAAGCGTCTTGTGTAGATCGCAGTTCTAAAGAAGAACGAGGTGTTCACCTTCCAATCATTAGGCTTCCTGAGTTCGACGATGATTATAAGAACTGGATGAATTTTCAGGACTTATTTACGGGAATGATTCACAATAAACCTAGCCTAGATAATGCTAGAAAGCTTTATTATCTTAAAAAGTGCGTGTCAGGTGAAGCTGAGAAAATGATTCACTCAATTCCTTGTACAGACGCTAACTATGATTCTGCATGGCAAATGCTCTGCGAGCGGTTCGATAAAAAACGTTTTATTGTGGAATCATATTTCAAAACATTATGTGAACAACCTATTATGAAAAAAGAATCGTGCGATAACATTAAAAAATTGCTTTATACTACCAAAGATTGTTTGGCTTCAATTCAAAACTTAAAGGTTAAAACCGAATCATGGGATGTGTTGATTATTTATATTCTTGCTCAAAAGCTGGACAACCAGACCCTTAAGAACTGGGAGCGTTTTTTGACAGCCAAAAGCTCACAATATAAATCTTCAAATTTGAATAAATCAAGCACAAGTTCAGGTGAGGTAGAACTATACGATCTTCCAAAACTTTCAGATTTTTATGAGTTTTTGGAAGATTCGTTTCGGTCATTAGAGGCTATTGATCCTAGGTCAGCTTTGACATTTAGTGAAACTAAAGAAAGATTTCCAAACAATAAACGATCAAACCAGGTCAGCACTTTTCATGTGTCCAATAATGCTGTTTCATGCCCAAGTTGTAATGAACACCATCTTCTTTATCAATGTGCTAATTTTAAAGCTTTTTCGCATGAGAATCGAATGGATTTCCTTAAATCTAAAAACCTGTGTTTAAACTGTCTTTTACCAGGACATTCTGCTTCAAGATGTCGAAGCAAGTTATCGTGCAGGAAATGCAACAGACGACACAACACAGTTATGCATATCGAACATTCCAATCAATCTTTAAATGACACTTCAGTTCTTCCGGTTGCTAGTTCTTCCAGTCAAATATTTTCTCACATCTCAAATAACTTCGGTTCGAATTCTGCTTCTCAAATACTCCTTGCAACGGCAGTTGTTAAAATATCTAGTGCTGCAGGAGATTTTTCGTTTAGAGCCCTTATAGATCAAGGGTCTCAATCGTCGTTTATTACAGAACATTGTGTTCAAAAATTAAGACTCAGAAAAAATTCTCTCCATTGTGTAATTAATGGTATTGGCTCAACGATTTCAAACACTTGTAAAAGTTTTGTAACATTCAATCTTAATGCTTGTTCAAATTTAAATTTTTCTCTTACAGTCAAAGCTTTAGTCATGACTTCTATAAGCAACTACTTTCCTATTGAAAAAGCTAACGCTAAATTACCTTTCAATATTGCTAACATAACTTTAGCAGATCCATGGTTTGCAGAACCTGGACGCATTGATTTACTTCTTGGTGCAGATGTGTTTCATAAAATTATCCTCGATGGTATCATCATAACTAATAACGGCCCATTGGCACAACAAACGGAATTTGGCTGGATCCTTTCAGGACCAATAAAAAATTCGAGTTCTGAGAACAGTGATATTCCAAAAAATTTTTCTTTTCATACTCAAGTGAATATAGATAACACACTTAGAAAGTTCTGGGAACTTGAGGAAGTATCTACAGAACGTATCCAAACAGCTGATGAGCAAGCTTATGAAAAGTACTTCCAAGAAACACATTATCGTTCTTCTACAGGAAGATATATTGTTAGACTTCCGTTTAAATCAAAAGTTTTAGGTGGAGACTATCCACGCTTCATAAATACTTGCCATAACGCTCACAAAAGATTCGAACAATTACAACAGAGAACCTTTCCAAAAAATATAAAGCTTAAAACTGAATATTCCAAATTTATTAAAGAATATATTGATCTTGATCATATGGAACTCTCATGTAATCTTGCTGAACTTTCTGATTCAGACAACGTTTTTATACTTCCACATCATGGTGTTTGGAAAGAGAGTAGTACCTCTACCAAATTACGTGTAGTTTTTGATGGCTCTTCAAAGCCTCCATTTTCAAAGGCCTTAAATGAAGAATTACTACCCGGTCCAATTTTACAAAATGATTTATCGTCTGTCATATTACGGTGGCGTTCATACTTTATTGCTTTCACTTCGGACATCGAAAAAATGTTTAGACAGATTCTTATACATACAGAAGAAACTAAATTTCAACAAATTATTTGGAGAAATGACCCTGCTAAACTTCTGCAGCTGTACAAACTCCTAACTGTTACCTATGGCACAAATTGTGCACCCTTTTTATCTATACGTGTGCTTCGTCAATTAGCCGATGATGAGGCAAGTAAGTATCCAATCGGATCTAAAATTCTGAAACGAGATATATACGTTGACGATATTATCTCTGGAGCTGATGATATAGACACAGCTAAAAGGATTCAAAATGAACTCCAGCAAATTCTCCTTTCTGGTGGATTTAAATTAAGAAAGTTATCTTCAAATTCTTCAGAGCTTCTATCTGACATTCCATCAGAAGATTGTGAATTACCTATCGATTTTGAAGGAAATTCGGATTCGTCGGTTAAAGCATTAGGACTTTACTGGAATCCATATTGTGATCACTTTTCCTTTAAAACATCATTTCCAATACGCAGTTCGCATACAAAACGAACTTTACTGTCAGATGCTGCTAGGCTATTTGATCCTCTTGGGTGGTTGGATCCAACGATCATTTTAGCAAAAATTTATTTTCAAAAACTGTGGTGCGCTGGCGTAGATTGGGATGACCTACTTCCCCCAGAGCTTTATGATAATTGGGAAACCTACCACAAAACATTACATTTTCTGGAAAACATAAAGATCCCAAGATGGTTGGGAACTAAGAATTCGTCTTATGGAGAAGTGCATGGCTTCTCAGACGCTTCAAACTCTGCTTATTCAGCAGTATTATATTATCGCTGCATTAATGATAATAAATTTTTTTTTAATTTGATAACCGCAAAGACCAGAGTTGCTCCCATAAAGCAAGTTTCGTTACCACGACTTGAATTATGTGGTGCGATACTGCTAGCAAAACTCTTCAACAAATATATGACTGCAATTGAAAGTCAGTCTTGTTGCACTAAATCGTATTTTTGGACTGATTCTAAAATCGTCCTTGCATGGATTCATGCATTGCCAATACGTTGAAAAACGTTTGTGTCTGAGGTCTGAGTGTCAGGGTGTCTGAGGTTCAACAACTGACAAATATTTCAGATTGGTATCATGTACCCTCTGAAGATAACCCTGCAGATTGTGCCTCGCGAGGGGTTCAGCCATCTGATTTACAAAACCACCCCTTGTGGTGGTCCGGCCCTAAGTGGCTTAGTCTGCCTCCGTCTGAGTGGCCAAATAAAAGTGTCTCAGATTTTAAAACTGAACTAGAGAAAAAGGCTGACATAGTCTGTTTAACTACAAATGCAGAGTCAACTTTTGATTTACTTTCAAGATACTCGTCTTTAAACAAACTGCTTCATGTAACGAGTTATATGTATCGCCTTTATAGTTAAAAGAAAAGAAATACGTTTCAAAATATTCTTGACCCTGAAGAAATTAATAATGCTTATTCGAGTCTTATTCGCTTATCCCAGTCTCAACACTTCTCTTCTGAGATTAAAAATTTAAGATCAAATGAGCCAGTCTCAAATAAAAGTAAAATTAAAAATCTTCATCCATTTATCGACAAAGACGGTATTTTGCGCGTCGGTGGAAGATTACAATTTGCTAATATTGAAGAAGATGAAAAATACTCTATTATTTTGTCGAATCATTGCAACCTAGTAAAACTTATTATTTGGGATGCTCACTTTAAAACTATTCACGGTGGTCCTCAATTAATGATGTCTTATATAAGGCAAAAATTTTGGATTCTTAATCTAAGAAATCTCACAAAGACAAGGTTTCATGCCTGCGCTTTATGCCTTCGTTTCAACCACAGGCGTTCAACCCAACTGATGGGATCACTTCCTAAAATACGGGTGAATGAAACTAGACCTTTTCGACACACTGGTGTTGATTACGCTGGTCCATTCGACATACGTGTTTCTAAGGGAAGATCACCGAAAACTTATAAGGGTTTTATCTGTGTGTTTGTCTGCCTGGTGACCAAGGCAATTCACATTGAACTCGTCTCAGATATGTCTTCAGAGGGATTCTTAGCCGCATTTAGGCGATTCACCGGACGAAGAGGGAGCTGCAGTCACTTATACAGCGACAATGGGACAAATTTTGTCGGCGCAAACAAAACTCTTTGTCAGATGAATGCAGCATTTGACAAACTTCATCCAACTCATGTAAGAGATACCATTGCATCTGAGGGGACTTCATGGCACTTCATTCCCCCTGCCTCACCTCACTTTGGAGGATTGTGGGAGGCAGGAGTTAAATCAGTTAAGTACCACTTAAAAAGACTTTTATTCAAACAAATTTTAACTTTTGAAGAGCTTAATACGCTTTTAATTCAAATCGAATGTGTTCTAAATTCCAGACCACTTTGCCCTTTGAATGACGATCCATCCGATACCAGTGTTCTTACGCCATCACATTTTCTCATCGGAGAGCCAGCCTTCATAGTACCTGAACCTTCACTACTGGATATAAAAACGAACAGGCTTCACCGTTGGCAGCAGCTACAACAAATGTTCCAACATTTCTGGGAACGATGGAGGGCAGAATATCTCGGAAGACTTCAAAGCCGACCCAACAAACTTTCAAATATTCAACGGAATTTCCAAGTGAACGATATTGTGCTGTTAACCGATGAACGTTTTCCTCCAGCAAAGTGGCCACTAGCAAGGATTATTCAAGTCCATCCAGGAAAAGACGACATTTGTAGAGTCGTCACACTTCTGTCAAATGGAAAGCAGTATAAACGTCCCATCACCAAGCTGTGCTTGCTTCCTGCTAACGATCCTATGGATTCAACATCATAAGTGTTAAAGCTTCATTTATTTTTATTTTTATTTTGCAGCGAGTACCAGGTGCTGACAAACCTGGTCCCTATGAAATAATTATAATATAGGAGCAAATGCCCATATACTAGCTTTATTTATAAAATTTTATACATTAGTATACATTTGAATTGTTAACTTTCATTATTAATAACAGTCGTTCTTGGCCGGCGGTATGTTTAATATTTTTTGATTGGCAACACTATGCGAAATGTAGTATAATAGTCCAGTCACTTAAGATTTTTACCTCTCACTTGAGATTCTACCTTCGGCCAGGCAAGTTTAATTTACTACCTTCATTAAAATATAACTTAAACAAAAAAGGGCGAATATAATTTTTTATTTTTGCTTTTCGAGCTATCGAAACAGGCGCCATTTATGTAACGAAAATAAATAAAATAAATAATATAAATATTATTAACAAACGAAAGAGAGAAAAAGTTCCTAAAAACCCCAAAAGAGAAAAGAGAAACCAATGAAGATAGCTGAATCTCACGGATTATAAACTACCGGATAATTATTCTAAGAGTTTCAAAACTTCCATAAGCTAACGGCCTTGAGTCTTACAACGACCACAGAAAATAGCCATGTCCTTAGTACTACAACCAAAACGCATGATCTTGGAACCGCTCGTCATGGTTATTCCCTTCAGCTTTCATACATCTCGCCCAACTTAGGAAATTTCTCCTTTTTTACTAACTTTTAGATTGGTTATCGGTAAGATTTAAGTCGACTCCACTCCCTTAACTCCAACTTCCTCTATCTCTCTATCCGATTCTCGATAACAAGAAAAAAAACACTGTTCCTCGTATCAAAGAATGTATGGCAAAAGTTAAGATTAAGTATAAGCACCACAATGACTACCTCATACTTCTCTACCCTTTCGCTAAACCTCATCCAATACGAACAGCTGGTATACGTAGGTGAAATGCATACCCTTCAAGTGACTATGAATGAACCTCAAAAAAAAAATAAACTTACGTCTGGATATTTTTAATCGAAAGTTGTATCTCAGATCCAACGCTTGAACGTCTTTCTGAAATTGTTCCCGACAAACCTCCGAACCGATTACCATCACAGTCTATAATTCCCACAAAAAGGTATAAGTAGGTATTCCTATGAAACGCCTTGAAAGGACATTAACCCCTCTAAACAACAGAAAAGATGTTCTAAATAGACATAGAAATTAAAACCTCCTTATATATCCACTTGTGATCAAGAATCCATTCACGAAAACCAGTACCTAATCATACACCTTTAGTACCCTTTTAACAAAAAGGCACGTCCAGGCAGCGCAGGACTGGGTTAGCTAGTGCTCAACCACCGCAGTTGGCCTGATCGTTGCTCGATTGCTTAGCTCGCCGAATGAGGGGAGGATCTTGCTCTGGGAGCGCTAACTGGTGTCACATACTATTTACAGATCACGGTCTGGATGTTGGTTGACCGCCATACTATTTGTTTACGCCATCTGTGAGCGAGGCACAATGATAGCTTACTATAATTTTGCCTCGCTCTCCGAACACACCCTTTCACATGTCATCTCATTTTCGACAGCAAAAAATGGCTGGCATTTCCGGCATCATCAATTGCAAATTCATTTCTTGTCATTCGCACATTTTTTCTTGGCCCTTTCGGCAGCACATCTTTTTTTTCTCTTGGCGCTTTTGGCAATAAACTTTGTGGTTTTTTCAATTAAAATTAACTTAAAACTACCTTAAAGTATCTTAAATCTAATTAAAACTAATTTAAAAATATTAAATTGGAAAAGGAACTACTTATAAATAAAATTAAAGAATAATAGTTATCCAATAGACATTTATGTTTTTTTTCTCGTTGTGAAGAAAACTGAGACACACCCACCAAGAAATTCGACTGAGTGGTGTAACTAAGTGCACGATCCTTTCCATTGTCGGCACCATAACCACCAGTATATCTGTGGTTAAAAAGTAGTTTTGTTGATATTGCTGTGTTAGATATCACCACCAACATACGCTTGTTGCTGTTGCCCGCTGAAACTGCGCAAGGCTGTGCTTTGAGTAAAAGTGTTTTTTTGGTTGTTGCTTGCCTTTGAATTGTTGCAAGGCACACCTACAATCCTTAGTCGATTCACGAGGCGCTATTCGCGTTGCTGCTAGCCTTAACGCGAAGCAGATGTATCGCTGTCGCTTTTGTTTACGGAGCTCACATAACTCCATCTGATTCTTCGGTGAAAGAAGTAAATTGGATAAATATTAAACCCAACATTGCGTCATATTCGAAGAGCGGTTATTGGTGCTCTCCACGGATTTTTGTTTTTTGATGTTGCTGTTGCTGGTGTGGCACGAACCACTCCATCCTATACACAAGGATAAGGTCACATATTGGCAGAATCATTTGGTCCATACGAGACGGATTCCTGGAATCCAGCGTGTTTACGCCCAACGCTACACCACCACGTCATCAAGCAGGCAACGGTACAGTTGCCCGCCATCATCACGCCATTCATGACGTAATCCGTACTGTTACTGAAGTACAGTTATTTTCATCACGCCATCTCATCAGAAGCTGCTTTAAACCAGGTATTCGTAATTACAGTGCTAGTAACTTTACTTTTTTTTCATTGCTTTTTTACATTATATTATATTATAAACAAAAATTTATTGTTTAGTAGGTATTATATCTCTACAATATAAGTATTCAAGCATTTGAATAAATTAAAAGTGCGGTCTGGTCGCGTAGTATTCTGGGTTGCGGTAATTATTTAATATTATTTCATATTCATCTGAACTCCGGGTACATTTTATATACAGCTAGAATTCATGCGAGGAGTCGTTTTTTGTTAACGACTCGAAGTGCCATTTTTACTACGTGACTCAATAAATATATTTTGGTTTTTTTTCAACAAATTTTTATTTGTTTCATCAGATATTTGTTGATTGGTACAAATATTTTGATCTGATATAACAACTTTTATAAGTTTGTTAGTGTTGTCAGTGCTCTCGTTGGGGAAGGTCCCCTCTGTGTTGTGTGTCGTCTGCTGTGTCGATTTTCCTCCGTTATGTTTTTTATTCGTCGTGTCCGTGCGTCATATTCATCGTTTTCGTCGTGACTCGTGATAAATCAAACAACAATTTATTCAACATACATATTACAAAAACAATAGAAATAAACAATAATCAAATCAACAAATAAAATCTAAAAAAAATCCACAAAAAAAAAAAAAAACGCTAAACCTCGAAAAAAAAAACAATAGTGCAAACCATCTACATAAACGCATACGCAAAGCCGATAAGATCCCGCAATAGAGAAAATATTAAAAGCAATAACAAAAAAAAAAGTCAAAAGCACAGCATCTAAAAAAAAAACAACAAAAAAATGCCTAGCATAGCACAGTGAGTACCCATCCTCTTTCCCTCCTTGCACAAACAGTTGTATGGCTTATCATGTGCATTACGTTGCAATGTGCTTTTTTGCTCACACAATGTATGTACATGATATGTCACCAACAACGGACGAATAGAGGATTATTATTTTGAATTCCAGGGTCGGGTCGGTTCACGTCACTGTTAAGGCATAACACTAACAGGGGCGTTGAGTCGAAACGAAGTCTGAGATTCAATTCAATTATCTTCTTAGAGCTCGTCTGTTTTAGTTTTGAAATCTTTAAGTATTGCAATGACTGAGAATTTCAGGGTCGATTACAGTAATATTCGTGGGTTAAGAATGAATTTTCTGTCGACGTACCTCCACACTGTTTTAAACAGGCCAGCTGTTCTGGCACTAAGTGAAACCCAAGTAGGTGAGGCTACCGATCCTACTGAATTTTATATTCAAGGGTATAACCTAGTGCCACTATTCCTTCCTCACCATGGCCTCGCCGTTTATATCAGAAGTGATGTTGCTTACCAATTTCAACCACAGTACAGCTCTTTTTTAAATCCTCTCTTTAATTTTATGTGGTTCAAATTTTCCGTTAATAAGCACATCATCCATTACTGTTTCCTTTATAGAAGCCCAAATTTGGACAGGGTTTCAACTGCTAACGAATTTGACTCACTGTCCGACTCCATTCAAAGAATTGTTTCCTTGTTTCCTTGCACTGAAATCGTTATTACGGGCGATTTCAATGTACACAATTCTTCCTGGCTTCTCCATTCGAGCAAGACAACACCCGCAGGAGTGTGTGCTGAGATTTTTGCTGAGTTTAACCACCTTGCTCAGCTGGTCAACGAGCCCACTCGAATACCGGACATTGACGGCCAAGCAGAAAACACTCTTGACTTGTTCCTTACCTCTGACCCTGATAAATATGCAATAAGTGTATTATCGCCTCTAGGCCGATCTGACCATTGTGTCATATCCGCAAATTTCTCGTGCCAAAAAATCCCAGTTAAAGAAAGAGCTCCTAAGAGAACCGTTTGGCAGTACGAGAAAGCCGAATGGGACGGCCTCAATAATTTTTTCAGGATCTTTAACTGGTCACTATGCTTCCTCGATAGTGACGTAGATTCCAGCGCGGATATGCTCACAAGTTTAATTCTTTTGGGAATGAGAACTTTTATCCCGAATAGGGTTAAAAGCATCAGACCCAAAGAGAACGCATGGTTTGATATGAGCTGTAAAGAGGTTATCAGGGTTAAAGAGGTAAGTTTCCGTTGTTACAAAGCCAACCCTACTGAGGAAAATCGGAATAAGTTTAAACAAGCCAGGAAGGCCTGCAGTGTCCATATTCGACGGACCAAATTTTTACATGACCAATAACTAAGGCAAAAAATACTGCAATGTCCCAAAGGAAGTAAACATTTTTGGTCATTTGTGAAAAATATGAAGAATTCTTCCTCTTCCTCGGTCCCAACGCTCATTGATGATGATACTCCAGTGGTTAGCTCTCTTGCGAAAGCTAACCTTTTTGCTAGGCAGTTCGCCGCCAACTCTTCGCTGCCAGAGAGTGTCATGACTCCGCCAGTTCTTGAGCGCGTTAATGATTCCATGGGACAAATCTTCTTTCGCACTCGTGCTGTGGCGAGGGTCCTAAAGGATCTCAACATACACAAATCCGCTGGCGCGGATGGTATCCCCGCTATTGTTCTGAAGAGGTGTTCTTCAACGCTGGCAAAACCATTGCGTAAGCTTTTCCATCTATCCTATTCTTCTGGGCTCGTTCCGAGTAGTTGGAAAACAGCATTTGTCCAGCCTATACCCAAAAAAGGCGAATCCTCCTCTCCCTCCAATTATCGTCCGATTGCACTTACGTCTGTTCTTTCTAAGGTCATGGAAACGCTGATAAATTATCAGCTTAAGAAATATCTTGAAGAACGAAAGCTTCTTAATGACCGGCAGTACGGCTTTCGCAGCAACAGGTCCACTGGTGATTTGATGGCATATCTCACCGAATAGTGGAACAAATCTTTACATCGTTTTGAAGAAAGTAAGATTGTTGCACTCGATATTTCAAAAGCATTTGATAGAGTTTGGCACCAGGCTCTCTTATCGAAAATGCGTGCCTTCGGTATTGATGAATTCCTCCTTCGTTGGATTAGAAACTTTCTTTCGAACCGTTCAATACAAGTTGTACTGGACGGGTTCAAGTCTGAAACCCACAAAATAAATGCTGGTGTGCCCCAGGGCTCCGTTTTGTCTCCGACCCTCTTTCTCATTTTTATAAATGATCTCTTGTCTGTAACTTCTAATCCAATTCATTGTTTCGCTGACGATAGTACCCTTAGCTTTTCATATTCGTTTCCAGACTCACATCCCTCCCTTTCGGGTGTGGAACTGCAACTGCAAAATATGATAAGCTCATTAAACTCTGACTTAAACAGCATTGTACAATGGGGAATAAAAAACCGCGTAGAGTTTAATGCTTCGAAAACTCAATGCTGTCTTGTATCGTTGAAGCGAGATATACCCCCCTTGCCACTGTCCATGTGTGGCACTTGCATCAGTGAAACCGAACATCTGCAGATTCTCGGTATGTGTATCACCGACCACCTCTTGTGGAATGATTACATATGCGATGTCGCCAAAAATGCCGCAAGATGTCTAGGTTTTTTAAGACGATGCAAGAACTTCTTTTCCCCTTCTGATCTGGCTACCATCTACAAAACTTACATACGTCCAAAGCTTGAGTACAACTCCCACATTTGGGCTGGTGCTCCAGTAACGTACTTAAGTCTTTTGGACAGTATCCAGAGAAGAGCATTTAAGATGATTGATGACCGTACCATCGTTGAGACTTTTACGTCACTTGAACATCGACGTAATGCCTCATGCCTCACCCTCTTTTACCGTTACTTTAATGGTTAATGCTCTAGTGAAATAGCCAGTTGCATTCCTCCCCTTAAGATATTCAACCGTAATACCCGCGCCTCCAGGAATGCCCATCAGTTCACCCTCGAGCCCAACTTCGGACGTACGGTCATGTTCAGAGAATCGTTCTTTAGCCGTACTACGCGAATGTGGAACTCTCTTCCACACTCTGTCTTCCCCAGTCATTGCAGTTTTCAGGAATTCAAGACTAATGTTAACCGACACCTCATCCTTAACCCTCTCCGTCTATCCCATTTTTCCTAATGCTCGCACTGTGCTTTGGCATAAAAAGGGAACAAAAACCCCTTGAGTGCGTGCCTATTATATAAAAAAAAAAAAAAAAAAAGCAAATACTTTTGGATTCATTCAAAATATTTTCGGTCTTTTTAGCAACTTTTTATAAGTTTGTTAACAAATATTTTTGGATTCATTCAAAATATTTTCGGTCTTTTCAGCAACTTTTTATAAGTTTGTTAGCAAATACTTTGGATTCATTCAAAATATTTTCGGTTTCTTTAGCAACTTTTTATAAGTTTGTTAGCAAATACTTTTGGATTCATTCAAAATATTTTCGGTCTTTTTAGCAACTTTTTATAAGTTTGTTAACAAATATTTTTGGATTCATTCAAAATATTTTCGGTCTTTTTTAGCAACTTTTGATAAGTTTGTTAACAAATATTTTTGGATTCATTCAAAATATTTTCGGTCTTTTCAGCAACTTTTTATAAGTTTGTTAGCAAATACTTTTGGATTCATTCAAAATATTTTCGGTCTTTTTAGCAACTTTTTATAAGTTTGTTAACAAATATTTTTGGATTCATTCAAAATATTTTCGGTCTTTTTAGCAGCTTTTTATAAGTTTGTTTACAAATATTTTTGGATTCATTCAAAATATTTTCGGTCTTTTTAGCAACTTTTTATAAGTTTGTTAACAAATATTTTTGGATTCATTCAAAATATTTTCGGTCTTTTTAGCAACTTTTTATAAGTTTGTTAACAAATATTTTTGGATTCATTCAAAATATTTTCGGTCTTTTTAGCAACTTTTTATAAGTTTGTTAACAAATATTTTTGGATTCATTCAAAATATTTTCGGTCTTTTTAGCAACTTTTTATAAGTTTGTTAACAAATATTTTTGGATTCATTCAAAATATTTTCGGTCTTTTTAGCAACTTTTTATAAGTTTGTTTACAAATATTTTTGGATTCATTCAAAATACTTTCGGTCTTTTTAGCAACTTTTTATAAGTTTGTAACAAATATTTTTGGATTCGTTTAAAATATTTTCGGTCTTTTTAGCAACTTTTTATAAGTTTGTTAACAAATATTTTTGGATTCATTCAAAATATTTTCGGTCTTTTTAGCAACTTTTAATCAGTTTGTTAACAAATATTTTTGGATTCATTCAAAATATTTTCGGTCTTTTTAGCAACTTTTAATAAGTTTGTTAACAAATATTTTTGGATTCATTCAAAATATTTTCGGTCTTTTTAGCAACTTTTTATAAGTTTGTTTACAAATATTTTTGGATTCATTCAAAATATTTTCGGTCTTTTAAGCAACTTTTTATAAGTTTAAACAAATATTTTTGGATTCATTCAAAATATTTTCGGTCTTTTTAGCAACTTTTTATAAGTTTGTTAACAAATATTTTTGGATTCATTCAAAATATTTTCGGTCTTTTTAGCAACTTTTTATAAGTTTGTTAACAAATATTTTTGGATTCATTCAAAACACTTTCGGTCTTTTTAGCAATTTTTTAAGTTCGATATTTCATATTTTGTGGATTCGTCATTTATCGCCATTTCCATATCTTTTTTAATAAAGGGAATATCAATATTTTGCGTATTCTTCCCAAATATTTTCTACAAACTCTCGTAAGATTTTGTAATTAGCTTGTAACATCATGACTTCATTCATTCAGCTGATCAGCTCGTCAAATATACGGCAGCTTTCAAGGAACTTCCTGAAGCAAGGCACACTTTGTCGGCATTGAAGGCACGAAAAATAGAATTAAGAGATTTATGGTCTGAAGTTAAGGTCAAATAATTGACATGTATTCGCGAAGGCGCCAACACAGAAGAGTTTGATGTGGCAACGATAGAAGAAAAGTATGCCTCCTCAAATGAAACCTATACAAATTGTCTTGATCTGATTTTAGAAATGGCAGACAATATATCCAAGAAACCTGAACCAAGTTCAGATTTTTCGACAACAACAAAATCATCTGTTGTTGATGATATTCAAGGGAAGGCATATGGTGTAAAACGACCAGTTTGTGACACTGAGACATTTTGTGGTGACTATCTCAAATGGCCAACGTTTCGAGATATGTTCGAAGCCATTTATATAAACCATCCCAGTTTGGGGCAAGTAGAAAAACTTTTCCATCTCAGATCCAAAACAACTGGAGATGCCTTCAGTATTGTCGAAAAATGTTCTCTTCTTAATTCAAGTTTTGGTTTGGCTTGGGAGTCTTTACGTTCCACTTACGAAAATAAGCGAATCATTGTAAATAATCAAATAAAAAAACTTCTAAATCTGCCTTCATGTACTGCCGAATCTGGGAAAGCTATTAAAGTTCTTCAACGTCATATAAATGACAGCTTAGCGGCGCTTACAGCCCATGGCATTAATGTTAATGGCTGGGATCCAATTCTGGTGTATACCTGTTGAAATCGCTTGCCTCCAAATACGCTTTCTTTATGGGAGCAATCCTTAGCTGATCCTACCGCCCTACCTTCATGGCAACAAATGAATAAATTTCTAAGTATGCGCTTTCAAGTTCTTGAAACTATCGCAGACGTCACTTCACTTGCTGTGTCGAATACTGAAATATTTGGGAGGAACCCCAAAGTTGTTTCGCAATCTAAGCATCGAGTGAACACTTTCCACTCTAAGCCCCAGAATTTCGTTTGCAAACTTTGTTCAGGTAACCATTTAGTTAGCAAATGTCATCAATTTTTAGCCCTGTCGCCTTCAGCAAGATATGACACAATTAAGAAAAACAATATGTGCGTTAATTGTTTATCAGCGAAGCATGGTTCGAATTTATGTCCAAGTCAATATGCGTGCTCTACCTGTAACAAAAGGCATCATTCTTTGTTACATTTCCAAAATAACACTGGATCACCGGCATCGACGGGGATGCATAACAATTCATCTGTTGGAGCACCGTTAGTTCCTTGTATTCATCCGCCTTTCAATCTACAGTCCACTTCACAACCATTTGTACCATCGATTACCGGTCGAACCCATCACGCTTCATCACACTAAAATGTGTTACTAGCAACAGCACGGGTGAAAATTGTTGGGCAAGATTGCTATCATTTAGTAAGGGCCCTAATATATCCCGGATCTGAGGTATCATTCATACTTGAATCGGTCCAACGACGCTTTAATTTGCCAACCATGCCAATTAATATTACAATTTACAGTGTTAATGCAGCTCATGCTGCTTCTTCTAAGAAGCTTTGTACATTCTCGATCTATAATGATGAGAATCCTGCTCTTCCTATTACAGCACAAGCTGTCGTACTAAAGCAAATAACTAATGATTTGCCAAGTTCATCCTTCCCAAATATTGATCTTTCTGAACTAATAGGGCTTCATCTTGCTGATCCCGGCTTCAATTCATCTGAGAAAATAGACTTACTTATCGGTGCGGATTTATGTCCAACTATTGTTCGCAATGGTTTGCAACGTGTTTGCTCAAAACATCATGTTTGGATGGGTTCTTTCAGGCCCGCTTCCAAAAACTAAATATTTTTGGCACGTTCGTTGCTGACTCACAAACTGATTCGTTAGATATATTAATAAGGCGATTTTGGGAATTTGAAGAGGTGCAAGATGGTCAGCCAATTTTGTCAATTGAAGATCAATATTGTGAAGACTTTTATGCAAAAACAACATTTCAAAGACCAAATGGACAGTACGTTGTGCGTCTTCCATTTAAGCCTGACTCGTCATCCAAATCGCTTGGTACCTCAAGGGGCATTGCGCTCAAACAATTTCAACGCACAGAGATAAATCTCACACGGAAACCTGATTTACAACTTCAGTATTTCAATGTGATGTCAAACTATTTGAAGCTTGGTCATATGAAAACGGTAAGCGCAATTGAAAAGATAAAAGATGGAACAATTTTCTCTTTTTATCTCCCACATCATGCTGTACTGAAGCCTGAAAGCGCTTCTACCAAAGTTCGGGTGGTGTTTAACGCGTCCAGTGCATCTACCAGCGCCGTTAGCTTGAATGACCTTTTATACACAGGTCCAGTACTTCAGCGTGATCTTGCTTCATTAATAATCCGTTGGAGGTTTTTCAAATATGTATTTAACGCCGACATTGAAAAGTTATGTTGATGACATTCTTTCAGGCGCTCATGACCTTTTAACCGCTCAACAAGCTCAACGTGAGTTGGTTGACCTGCTCGATTCTGGTGGATTTCCTCTTCGCAAATGGACGTCCAATACAAGTTCTCTTTTGGATCATTTGCCTTCCAATTACGTTTTGAACGAAAACTTTTTAAAAATGGATAAGGAAAGCAACACCAAGACACTCGGCATACGGTGGAATGCCAAAAAAGATTACTTCTATTTCACTACTCCGTCATTTTTCTCAAATCGCTCAATTATTTGATCCAGCTGGCTGGTTGGCCCCTATCATAGTTAGAGCAAAAATGCTCATGCAACGTATTTGGTTAAATCTACCCGCTGGTATCATGTCATACAAACTGACACTTACACAATATGGGAATCTTTTGTTGAAGCGCTCTCGGACATTCGGGGTCTTCAGATTCCTCGATGGTTGGAATATTCGCTTTTTTGTCAGTTACAGTTCCATGGGTTCTGCGACTCATCCGAGAAAGCTTTTGCCGCAATGTTGTATCTTCGAGTTAAGAAGCCAGATGGATCGATTAGTTCACATTTGATTTGCGCAAAATCTAAGGTAGCCCCAATAAAGCCAGTTTCGTTGCGCGTCTTGAACTATGCGGTGCAGTTCTTCTTTCAAAACTCGTAAAGGCTCATCTTTCTAATTTTCCAGTCGCTTCGTATCAGAACTATTTTTGGACTGATTCGTCCATAGTGCTTGCATGGCTCAGTAAGCATCCAAGTACTTGGAAGACCTTTGTAGCCAATCGAACAAGTGAAATAATCAGTAATGTGGGCAATACTAATTGGAAGCATGTTAGGTCAGGCGAAAACCCAACCGATCTTGCCACTAGAGGACTCTCTCCTAAGGAGTTACAATTGTACAAATTTTGGTGGCACGGCCCTAGTTGGTTGCAAGAACCTCAAGGATTTTGGCCAAGTACCCAACCTGAACCATTACTTCAAGATCAATTAGAACATAAAGCAGTTTCTTGTTTTACTGAACAAATCAATTTTCACGAGGTTTTAGATCGATTTTCTTCTCTTCCACGTGCGATGCGTGTTATAACTTATTCGTTCCGCTTCCGCTACAATGCCAATCCTTCTTCTAACAGCAAAACCACAACTGTCACTCAAAAAGAGATGAACTTCGTAAGAACTCGCCTTATTTTGCTGAGTCAAAAATTTCATTATCCTCGCGAATATGAATCTTTATTAAATGGTAAACCTTTGTCGTCTAAGAGTAGTATGTTGTCACTTAATCCTTATTTAGATTCTAATCAAATTCTTCGTGTCAACGGCAGACTCACAAATTCCGATCTATCGTACAGTGAAAAACATCCCATTATTATTCCTTATGATTCACGATTTGCCAAACTCCTCACTGATTTCATTCATACTTTGTCACTTCATGGTGGCAAAGCACTTGTGCTTTCTGTATTACGACGCATGTTTTGGATTCCGAAATTAAACAACTTAATAAAGTCTTGTATCCGACAATGTAAAACCTGCGTTATCTATAAAAAACAACTTCGCAGTCAGATTATGGCAGCGCTTCCAACCGAAAGGTGTACGTATTCACCACCCTTTACTTATACGGGTGTGGATTTCGCTGGTCCTTTTCTCATTAAAAGCTATTTAGGTCGAAGTTGTCGCATTACGAAAGGATATGCGTGCTTATTTGTTTGCTTTGCAACTAAAGCAATTCATTTAGAGGCAGCTAGCGATCTATCGTCTCAAGTGTTCTTGGCGGCCTTTGCCAGATTTGTTGCTCGACGAGGACTGCCTAAAGAAATGTTTTCTGATCATGGTACAAATTTTACTGGAGCAAATTTATTGTTGCAACGCGAATTTAAAAAATGTTTAACCTCATCATCGGATGAGACTCGTCTTAAATATGGGGTTCAGGGCTTAGAATGGAGTTTCATCCCACCGGGGGCTCCTCATATGGGTGGCCTTTGGGAGGCTGGTGTAAAAAGCCTCAAAACCCATCTTCGAAAACTTGGTAATACAAGTAAATTTACTTTTGAAGAATTTTCGCCAGTCCTTGCTCGAATAGAGGCATGTCTTAATTCGCGTCCAATTTCAACAATGTCTCAAGACCCACTAGATCACTTAGCTTTAACTCCGGGACATTTTCTTCGCGGTAGCCCTTTACTGACTTTCCCTGAACCATACAATGATGAAAATTCACCTTCTCTTACGAATAGATGGGAAAAGCTAAAATGTCTTCAGCAGCAATTTTGTCAGCGCTGGAAAGAAGAATATTTAAAAGAGTTACACAAACGTTTCAAGTGGCAATTCCCTGAAGAAAATATTAAAGTTAATGACCTTGTTGTCGTCAAACAAGAGAATTTGCCCTGCAATGAATGGCGACTCAGTAGAGTAATTAAGGTGTGCCCGGGGCCAGATGGAATGGTCAGAGTTGCGGTAGTAAAAACGCCTCAGGGCGAAATCACTCGACCTGTGGTCAAACTCTGCGTCTTGCCAAATACTTAATCAATTTAAATGAATATTTCGAATATAGCATCTCCAGAATAACTTGCCTCCTTTAGTATTATTACCGCTTTTACAGTTCTTATTAATAATTGCCTTTAACAAAGAGTATAATATAAACTCGCAACTTGAATATATGTATGTTAAATTTTACATTCTTTATCTAAATTAATCATTTTGAATTTTCATTAAAGCACTGTATTTATGATTCCTGTAGATATTAAGTTATCATAAGTAATTATCAATCTTTATTTTTGTTAACGCAATGCGTCAAGGGGGGCGATAATGTTTACGCCATCTGTGAGCGAGGCACAATGATAGCTTACTATAATTTTGCCTCGCTCTCCGAACACACCCTTTCACATGTCATCTCATTTTTGACAGCAAAAAATGGCTGGCATTTCCGGCATCATCAATTGCAAATTCATTTCTTGTCATTCGCACATTTTTTCTTGGCCCTTTCGGCAGCACATCTTTTTTTCTCTTGGCGCTTTTGGCAATAAACTTTGTGTTTTTTTTTCAATTAAAATTAACTTAAAACTACCTTAAAGTATCTTATATCTAATTAAAACTAATTTGAAAATATTAAATTGGAAAAGGAACTACTTATAAATAAAATTAAAGAGTAATAGTTATCCAATAGACATTTATGTTTTTTTTCTCGTTGTGAAGAAAACTGAGACACAGGTGTAACTAAGTGCACGATCCTTTCCATTGCCGGCACCATAACCACCAGCATATCTGTGGTTAAAAAGTAGTTTTGTTGATATTGCTGTGTTAGATATCACCACACACATACGCTTGTTGCTGTTTATGGAAAGGTGCTTGCATCATTCCAGTTCCCAAAAAAGCTAATCCTTTAAATCCCTCGGAATATAGACCAATTAGTATCCTATCTTTTACTTGTAAGCTTTTTGAAAAAATAATGCATGATCAAATCCAAGTTTATTTAAATGAACACTCTTTCCTCTCTAAATGGCAATCTGGGTTTCGTAGTAAACACAGTTGTGAAACTGCAGCCATTAAAGTTACGTCCGATATACGTTTTGCTCTTGATAATGACAAGTTTGGAGCCATTGTTCTTTTGGACTTTTCTAAGGCCTTCGATTGTATTGATCACACAATGCTTCTCTCTAAACTTAAAAGGCTTTTTAATTTTTCTAATACTGCTACTAAGCTATTGTCCAACTATCTTAAAGATAGAGTTCAGTGTATAAAAACTGAAGTTGGTATCTCGAACCCTCGTATTACCAATATGGGGATTCCTCAAGGTTCGGTTTTGGGTCCTTTGTTATTTTCGTTATTTATAAATGACCTTCCTGATATTGTTCGCAATTGTCAAGTTCATTTATATGCTGATGACGTAGTACTTTACATCTTTCGATCAATTGGATTGATGGAGGACTCAATAACAAGACTCAATGAAGATTTAAATTATATCCTTACATGGTCAATAGAAAACGGTATGAATCTTAACCCTGCTAAGTCTGTAGCCATGTTATGCTCTAGAGTTGATCTGAACCCCTTAGATTTTCCCCCAGTTATTCTTGATAGTGAAATTATTGTTTATGTGAAGGAGGTTAAATACTTAGGTTATAGAATAACCTGTAATATGAGCTGCTGTAGAGCCATCTCGGACACTATTCGAAATATATATTCTGGTTTACGAACTCTTAGATCTTCCTCAGACTTATTGTTACCCAATATGAAGAAACACCTTGTTAAGTCATTAATCTTGCCGTATTTTACCTTTAACTTTTCTCTATATCCTATATTGGATTGTGAGTGTAAGCGCAAAATGAATGTTGCTTTTAATGATTGCATACGCTTTATTCATAGTATTCCTAGATTTGTCAGTGTTACTCATCTAAGACACACTCTATTTGGATTGAACTTAGATGAGTATCTTAAGTTCAGGCTTGTTTTGAAGCTCCATAATATCATCCACAATAGGAGTCCTGGTTATCTAAGTGAAAGACTCAACTTTGCCCAATCACAAAGAGGGTTAAAATTAATCTTACCGCGTTTCTCACGCAACATAGCAGAACGCTCGTTCTACGTTTCTGCAATTCGTCTGTGGAATGCACTTCCAAACGAATTGCAAACTACTACTGCACCTACAGCTTTTAGAAGAGAACTATTTTTGCACTTTTCAAATCAAATTTAAATATACCTAATCCTTTTCTCTTTTTTCTTTTAAATTACTACTTGTTTATTTATTTATTTACTTAAATTTTGTATACGTATACATTTACATATCATATTTATTTACACATACATATATATTATTTTTTTTTTTTATTCAATATTAAGATTAGCTTAAAATGATTTTTCTAAATTTTGAATACCGAGAAACTATGTTACTTAAATTATTGATGCTCTAAAAGATATAATTCTTAATGTGTCATTGTAAACTTATTATTTAGTCGAAATAAATGAAATAAATGAAAAATAAAAAAATGAAATGTTGCCCGCTGAAACTGCGCAAGGCTGCGCTTTGAGTAAAAGTGTTTTTTTGGTTGTTGCTTGCCTTTGAATTGTTGCAAGGCACACCTACAATCCTTAGTCGATTCACGAGGCGCTATTCGCGTTGCTGCTAGCCTTAACGCGAAGCAGATGTATCGTTGTCGCTTTTGTTTACGGAGCTCACATCACTCTATCTGATTCTTCGGTGAAAGAAGTAAATTGGCCAAATATTAAACCCAACATTGCGTCATATTCGAAGAGCGGTTATTGGTGCTCTCCACGGATTGTTGTTTTTTGATGTTGCTGTGCGTATCTACCCAACCATTGATGTCGAATTCCTTTGATTTTTTCAGATTTGATCGGAAAAGTTGACTTTTTTTCCTTCCTATGGATGTTGAAAAAACAAAGTTGCTTTTTTTCTGTAATTGTGTGGTGCATATTTTATAGACGCGATCTAAACATTTCACTTAAGTTCACTTTATTAACATATTGCGCTATTAACAACAAGTTTCACGTCCAATAGATTATTTTAAAATTATTTTATTTGAGAAATCTATATTAAAATAAACCAAACTACATAATTAAACTGCTCGTCTGACAGAAGAAATCAAATCTGTTAAGTATGTGTGAAAATATGTGTGAATCTTGCTATCAAATCGAGATTCAAGAAAAGTTGATCTGAGGGGAAAAAAAGCAACTTTTTCTTGTCTATGGATCATGATTTTCGGAAAAAAAGCAACTTTAGTCCGAAAAAAACCGACTTTAGTCCGAAAAAAGTCAACTTTTTATTTCAAAGGAATTCGACATAAGATAACCTAAACTGAATTAAATTATCTTCCTATGTTTTCATTTGCACTACCTCGATTTAACGAAAACTCCCTTAATGTGCAGGGAAGAACAAAAAAAACTTCCCTTAAATCGTTGTCGTCACCCACGTCATCTTGCTAGAGTGTCACAACCCCTAGCCAATCCGAACTTAAAACTCCATAGTAAACATAATTATCTGTTAATAAAAGGAATAATGCTTCCCGAAAAGACAACTGCATCAGTACTGAATCAAAAGAACTAAATCATTACTTTTCAAGAAGACCTTAATCAATTTTATTTTTCATAATCTTACAACTAACATGTGTTTATTCTATTCTATTCCTAACTTTAGTTTATACAATAGTAAAGAATTAGATTTTCTTAACTAAACTTCGTTATTTTTACTTTAACTTCATAAAAAAAAATTAATTATTTACTTGACTGTAAAAGAATCTCAAACTAAAGTCTTCAAACTAACCTTCGGTTTAAATAATAACCGAATCTCAAATAAAAAAATCGAGTTATGTCCAATAATTATTTACAGGACCCGTATTCAAAAGTTAAAATTCAAAAAGTTGTATGAGAGCCTTTCGGACAAAATATTCAAAGAAATTGCTTACTCGTACTCTCGTTATAAAAAAAATCAATAAGTCGATCGTAAACCGAATTTAATGTACAAGGATAGGAAAGCAAAACAAACTTTATCGCTTTCTATCCACTTTGACCGAAAAAGACAAATCGTCTCGAATGAAGACTCGCAAAAAAAAAATATTATCGAAACACAAAACAAAAACTACGCACAAAAATCTGTCAAAGATAAATCAATCTCAAACGCGATCGAAATCTAATTCCCAAAATAAAAGCATGTTTCAGAAATATCAATTACAAACGATAACAATTAATGTACAGGTGGGAACACCTTACCACAAAAATATCCCAACCCTTAACCAAAAGATATGTTTATACTCCTTTAGAGTCTTGGACAAAATCGGAAGTGATAGTGCCGCTACAAATTTCAAAAGTTAATAAAAATTTAGGTTTTTGTTTTTTTTTTTTAGAATAGGCACGCACTCAAGGGATTTTTGTTCCCTTTTTATGCCAAAGCACAGTGCGAGCGTTAGGAAAAATGGGATAGACGGAGAGGGTTAAGGATGAGGTGTCGGTTAACATTAGTCTTGAATTCCTGAACACTGCAATGACTGGGGAAGACAGAGTGTGGAAGAGAGTTCCACATTCGCGTAGTACGGCTAAAGAACGATTCTCTGAACATGACCGTACGTCCGAAGTTGGGCTCGAGGGTGAACTGATGGGCATTCCTGGAGGCGCGGGTATTACGGTTGAATATCTTAAGGGGAGGAATGCAACTGGCTATTTCACTAGAGCATAAACCATTAAAGTAACGGTAAAAGAGGGTGAGGCATGAGACATTACGTCGATGTTCAAGTGACGTAAAAGTCTCAACGATGGTACGGTCACCAATCATCTTAAATGCTCTTCTCTGGATACTGTCCAAAAGACTTAAGTACGTTACTGGAGCACCAGCCCAAATGTGGGAGTTGTACTCAAGCTTTGGACGTATGTAAGTTTTGTAGATGGTAGCCAGATCAGAAGGGGAAAAGAAGTTCTTGCATCGTCTTAAAAAACCTAGACATCTTGCGGCATTTTTGGCGACATCGCATATGTGATCATTCCACAAGAGGTGGTCGGCGATACACATACCGAGAATCTGGAGATGTTCGGTTTCACTGATGCAAGTGCCACACATGGACAGTGGCAAGGGGGGTATATCTCGCTTCAACGATACAAGACAGCATTGAGTTTTCGAAGCATTAAACTCTACGCGGTTTTTTATTCCCCATTGTACAATGCTGTTTAAGTCAGAGTTTAATGAGCTTATCATATTTTGCCGTTGCAGTTCCACACCCGAAAGGGAGGGATGTGAGTCTGGGAACGAATATGAAAAGCTAAGGGGACTGTCGTCAGCGAAACAATGAATTGGATTAGAAGTTACAGACAAGAGATCATTTATAAAAATGAGAAAGAGGGTCGGAGACAAAACGGAGCCCTGGGGCACACCAGCATTTATTTTGTGGGTTTCAGACTTGAACCCGTCCAGTACAACTTGTATTGAACGGTTCGAAAGAAAGTTTCTAATCCAACGAAGGAGGAATTCATCAATACCGAAGGCACGCATTTTCGATAAGAGAGCCTGGTGCCAAACTCTATCAAATGCTTTTGAAATATCGAGTGCAACAATCTTACTTTCTCCAAAACGATGTAAAGATTTGTTCCACTGTTCGGTGAGATATGCCATCAAATCACCAGTGGACCTGTTGCTGCAAAAGCCGTACTGCCGGTCATTAATAAGCTTTCGTTCTTCAAGATATTTCTTAAGCTGATAATTTATCAGCGTTTCCATGACCTTAGAAAGAAGGGACGTAAGTGCAATCGGACGATAATTGGAGGGAGAGGAGGATTCGCCTTTTTTGGGTATAGGCTGGACAAATGCTGTTTTCCAACTACTCGGAAGGAGCACAGAAGAATAGGATAGATGGAAAAGCTTACGCAATGGTTTTGCCAGCGTTGAAGAACACCTCTTCAGAACAATAGCGGGGATACCATCCGGGCCAGCGGATTTGTGTATGTTGAAATCCTTTAGGACCCTCGCCACAGCACGAGTGCGAAAGAAGATTTGTCTCATGGAATCATTAACGCGCTCAAGAACTGGCGGAGTCATGACACTCTCTGGCAGCGAAGAGTTGGCGGCGAACTGCCTAGCAAAAAGGTTAGCTTTCGCAAGAGAGCTAACCACTGGAGTATCATCATCAATGAGCGTTGGGACCGAGGAAGAGGAAGAATTCTTCATATTTTTCACAAATGACCAACAATTTTTACTACCTTTGGGACATTGCAGTATTTTTTGCCTTTTTGGTCATGTAAAAATTTGGTCCGTCGAATATGGACATTGCAGGCCTTCCTGGCTTGTTTAAACTTATTCCGATTTTCCTCAGTAGGGTTGGCTTTGTAACAACGGAAACTTACCTCTTTAACCCTGATAACCTCTTTACAGCTCATATCAAACCATGCGTTCTCTTTGGGTCTGATGCTTTTAACCCTATTCGGGATAAACGTTCTCATTCCCAAAAGAATTAAACTTGTGAGCATATCCGCACTGGAATCTACGTCACTATCGAGGAAGCATAGTGACCAGTTAAAGATCCTGAAAAAATTATTGGCTTTCTCGTACTGCCAAACGGTTTTCTTAGGAGCTCTTTCTTTAACTGGGATTTTTTGGCACGAGAAATTTGCGGATATGACACAATGGTCAGATCGGCCTAGAGGCGATAATACACTTATTGCATATTTATCAGGGTCAGAGGTAAGGAACAAGTCAAGAGTGTTTTCTGCTTGGCCGTCAATGTCCGGTATTCGAGTGGTTTAACTCAGCAAAAATCTTAGCACACACTCCTGCGGGTGTTGTCTTGCTCGAATGGAGAAGCCAGGAAGAATTGTGTACATTGAAATCGCCCGTAATAACGATTTCAGTGCGAGGATACAAGGAAACAATTCTTTGAATGGAGTCGGACAGTGAGTCAAATTCGTTAGCAGTTGAAACCCTGTCCAAATTTGGGCTTCTATAAAGGAAACAGTAATGGATGATGTGCTTATTAACGGAAAATTTGAACCACATAAAATTAAAGAGAGGATTTAAAAAAGAGCTGTACTGTGGTTGAAATTGGTAAGCAACATCACTTCTGATATAAACGGCGAGGCCATGGTGGGGAAGGAATAGTGGCACTAGGTTATACCCTTGAATATAAAATTCAGTAGGATCGGTAGCCTAACCTACTTGGGTTTCACTTAGTGCCAGAACAACTGGCCTGTTTAAAACAGTGTGGAGGTACGTCGACAGAAAATTCATTCTTAACCCACGAATATTACTGTAATCGACCCTGAAATTCTTAGTCATTGCAATACTTAAAGATTTCAAAACTAAAACAGACGAGCTCTAAGAAGATAATTGAATTGAATCTCAGACTTCGTTTCGACTCAACGCCCCTGTTAGTGTTATGCCTTAACAGTGACGTGAACCGACCCGACCCTGGAATTCAAAATAATAATCCTCTATTCGTCCGTTGTTGGTGACATATCATGTACATACATTGTGTGAGCAAAAAAGCACATTGCAACGTAATGCACATGATAAGCCATACAACTGTTTGTGCAAGGAGGGAAAGAGGATGAGTACTCACTGTGCTATGCTAGGCATTTTTTTGTTGTTTTTTTTGGAGATGCTGTGCTTTTGACTTATTTTTTTGTTATTGCTTTTAATATTTTCTCTATTGCGGGATCTTATCGGCTTTGCGTATGCGTTTATGTAGATGGTTTGCACTATTGTTTTTTTTTTCGAGGTTTAGCGTTTTTTTTTTTTTTGTGGATTTTTTTTAGATTTTATTTGTTGATTTGATTATTGTTTATTTCTATTGTTTTTGTAATATGTATGTTGAATAAATTGTTGTTTGATTTATCACCAGTCACGATGAAAACGATGAATATGACGCACGGACACGACGAATAAAAAACATAACGGAGGAAAATCGACACAGCAGACGACACACAACATAAAGGGGACCTTCCTCAACGAGAGCACTGACAACACAAATGTAAAAATAAAAATCAATATAATTTCTATACATAATTATTCAAAAAAAACAGGGTCTCCTACCTACGAACGAATGAATTCTTTCGATGATAATCAGACCAGCAAAGTTATTTAAAAGGACTTTACTGTATGTAGGTAATTACTTTACTAATTGTTCAAAAGAATTTTTGGTTTCAGGTAAGTATGTGTGTACGAGTGGGTTTTGTTTTATTAACTGCTCATAGATTTGTACAAGTTCATTAAGTCGAAGTATTCTTTCTTTTCGTTTAAATCACGACTTTAATTTTTGACTTATTCGTTTTATTCTCGTTTCAGATTACACATGATAAGACGAAAACTAAACGAAACTAAATTACGAGTCGATAGACTCATCAAAAGAAATAACTACTTGGCTTAGTATATTATCTACATTAAATCAAACTTTAGTTGTCAAACGTTAGATTTGTTTTAGATAACTTTGTTCAAAAAAAAAATCTTTTAATCACGAAATTTAATTGCTGTGTATTTATTCCCAGCATATAACAAAACTGAATTTCAATTATCTTATAAATACGACTTCATTTACAAGTAGGCATGAAAGTGCTTTTAATGGCCTCTACTGTATCTGAATTCGTACCAAAAAAAAAATTATATTTTTATAGCTGAAGGCAAAAAAAAAACTTTCACCAAGTATTCACTTCACAAAATTCTATACACGTAAGTATATTCAATCTCCAAACCGATTCTACTATAGTTAATCTATATTAGATTTTCTTTTCAGCTCAACGGCAGCGTAGAACTCAAAAAAAAAAAGAATCAAAAAATTACTTAATCGAAGTAACATCCGTACACAAACTTCAAAATCTTACTTCGCGTTCACGATATTAATTTCAAAAATCTTCTCTCTTTTCAGATTTAAATTTCATCAGGCGTAGACATACGACAAGTAAGTAATCTTCAACTAAATCACGATCGAGTCGAGCAATTTTCATTGCTGGATTCTCATTAATTTAATTCCGTATCAATATTTACTAATCTTTTCTTTTCTAGGTATAACTACACGCGACACGACGAAAAGCAAGAAAATATCTTCAAATATCTCACTCAAGAGATGTAGGTACACGTAAGTATATTGACTTTATCTAAATGTTTTAGACTTTTTTTAAATTGCTTTCACTTTCAGGTAATTCACAATATGAATCTCATTTTTAGGTATTAATATTCAAAAAATAGATTTAGTATCAGAAATATTCATTTTTAATTCAATAAATATAAATGGTTTTATCATTTCATCAGAATTAGTATTATCAAGATTTGTACATATACATTATTTTCGATTTGACCAATAACTTGGCTATTAACACAAACTTTAACAAGTCTTATATCTTTTGCAAAATTTACTCCTTTATCATTTTTACTTTATAGCTTTAACATTTATGGAATCGACTAGGATTTCTTTGAATCAATTTATATTTTTAAGGTTCACATATAGTTTTCGCATAAAAAAAAAGAAATTATGCCAAAAAGGCTTCATCGACGTTGGGGTCTTCGTACACAAAATATATTTTTATAATTTGTACAGTACCTTGAGTTCCATTTGTATGTACTTAATTTGTATGTTGTCCAGTTATAGATGAATGTATCCGTTATGTTGAACCGTTGAATTAGATGATTTTAACCGGTTCATGTCTTCCCGTGATGAACTATAATTTTGTACAGCATGTATCGATGATCAGCTTGCGATGATGATGATTTCTATAAATGATGATTCTGTCGATGGGTTTTAGTCTCTCAGCACGTTGAGTACGAGTGCTCGAGATACTTATTCCAGAATGTTATTGCTATGACTCCTTGTCAGAGCAAAAGTTGACACACAAAAAAAAGAATTTTTTCGTACTAGTAGAGTACGATGACGAACGATATGTATGTAAGTACAAAAATTGATAAAAATCAAAAATCGTAAAAAAATAAATTCAGGCAGCATAGAATGTGGCTCTGGTTATGTCTATGGGAGTGGCGAGTTGGTTGGTAGATTGGTAGAGCGTTTCTTGAATGGCGAGGTGCTCCTACCGATTTGCCTCTCCCTGGACTTCATAAACGAGGATTTCTTCTGACTGCCTAAAGAAACACGAAAAATTGGACTTTATCTAAGGCCTAATACTGCTAAAAAAAACTATGTGCTTGTCTGGGCACATGTTTTGCTCTAGCGTTATATGGATGTTTTTACACTCACCTGGATGGTTTCTTGATATGATGTTATTTCTTTATTAGGGTTTTTCTGTCGAGTCCTCTTGCTTGGTTGCAAGTGTGGAACTCTCGATTGGGGTGCTTTCTATAGGAGGATCTACTTTCTCTAAAGTGACTATGCGTATAGTCTTTTCTTCAGGGAGATTTGAAGGATTCTTAATGATGGTGCGGCCATGAAGACCTGTAAGCCTTTCGTTATGGCAAATAATCTTCGCTCCTAATAGCGGATTATACGCAATGAAGCACGCGGTTCTGTCCTAAGAACAAAATTCTCTATCAGGGATAAATTTTTCTAAAAAAAAGTTTTACCATACCTTGTCGTTTTTCTTGAATTATTTTCTTGACTCTGTTATTTCTGGGGTTTATTCTTCTTTCTTTCCTGAATTTATTTATCGTAGATGATGTTCTCTGCATTTATTTCTTTCTACTTTAACTGTGGCGTTACTTTTCTTGGCCAAACAAAAATTGAAGCAGACGACTGCTTAGTTGGAAAGCGAAATGTGGAAAGAACCTTCTAGTAGATTTCTTCCACGAAACAAGTTCTGCCTGTTGTTTTCTATGTGTGTGAATCCCATAAGATTTTGGCGAGGTGAAAAGTTCTTCGGACAGAGACAATCTATGCGTGACGTTTCGTCTCTCTCTAATTTTAGCTATCTTATGATGGCTTGGAAATTATTATTTTGCGCAGTTGGTTAATTGCGTGAAGTTCGCTTTCTGTTTAAGCCTTAAACAGAATGAAATATGTTTGTTTCGTACCTTTATTTTTCAGGTTGCTTGTTAGAAAAGTAATTATTTGTGAATTGTAAGTATGGTTTTGTTTTAGTTTGTTGTAATTGTTTTTATTTCGGTTTCTCGTAAATGTCACTGTATATTTGTCGTCCGTGGTAAGTATTCAGGTAAATATAAATGTTTTTATTTTACAATATGTGTATATGTCATACGTTCAGTACTTCGAATAGACAGTGTTGTTTTCACAATCTGTCACTCTTTTAAGAGTCAAGTCGTACGTCTCTGTTTCAGTCTACGTAAAAGTTTAAGTATAGGTTTCGTCAAATTGTTTTGTAATGGTAATGTATTTGGTTCGTGTTCGTACAGGTAAATATAAATTTTATGAATTAAGTCTTTTTACAATTTTCTAGGTACAATGGTAAGTATACACTATTACGTTCAGTATAACATGTATAAAATATGTAATGTTTGTCTTTTCGAAATTGGTAAGTTTTCGTATACATATGTCAGTCAAACTGGTTTTATGTTGCGTTGGTGGTTATGTATAAGTGTTAGTCTTTGTCAATGTACAACCCACAATAATTATTTTCTAACTTTACTAGCTTTTATTAGATAACAGTCTTTTTCATGGCTCATCACGACAAGTAAGTAATCTACATCTAAATCACGATCGAGTCGAGCAATTTTCATTGCTGGATTCTCATTAATTTAATTCCGTATCAATATTCACTAATCTTTTCTTTTCTAGGTATAACTACACGCGACACGACGAAAAGCAAGAAAATATCTTCAAATATCTCACTCAAGAGATGTAGGTACACGTAAGTATATTGACTTTATCTAAATGTTTTAGACTTTTTTTAAATTGCTTTCACTTTCAGGTAATTCACAATATGAATCTCATTTTTAGGTATTAATATTCAAAAAATAGATTTAGTATCAGAAATATTCATTTTTAATTCAATAAATATAAATGGTTTTATCATTTCATCAGAATTAGTATTATCAAGATTTGTACATATACATTATTTTCGATTTGACCAATAACTTGGCTATTAACACAAACTTTAACAAGTCTTATATCTTTTGCAAAATTTACTCCTTTATCATTTTTACTTTATAGCTTTAACATTTATGGAATCGACTAGGATTTCTTTGAATCAATTTATATTTTTAAGGTTCACATATAGTTTTCGCATAAAAAAAAAGAAATTATGCCAAAAAGGCTTCATCGACGTTGGGGTCTTCGTACACAAAATATATTTTTATAATTTGTACAGTACCTTGAGTTCCATTTGTATGTACTTAATTTTTATGTTGTCCAGTTATAGATGAATGTATCCGTTATGTTGAACCGTTGAATTAGATGATTTTAACCGGTTCATGTCTTCCCGTGATGAACTATAATTTTGTACAGCATGTATCGATGATCAGCTTGCGATGATGATGATTTCTATAAATGATGATTCTGTCGATGGGTTTTAGTCTCTCAGCACGTTGAGTACGAGTGCTCGAGATACTTATTCCAGAATGTTATTGCTATGACTCCTTGTCAGAGCAAAAGTTGACACACAAAAAAAAGAATTTTTTCGTACTAGTAGAGTACGATGACGAACGATATGTATGTAAGTACAAAAATTGATAAAAATCAAAAATCGTAAAAAAATAAATTCAGGCAGCATAGAATGTGGCTCTGGTTATGTCTATGGGAGTGGCGAGTTGGTTGGTAGATTGGTAGAGCGTTTCTTGAATGGCGAGGTGCTCCTACCGATTTGCCTCTCCCTGGACTTCATAAACGAGGATTTCTTCTGACTGCCTAAAGAAACACGAAAAATTGGACTTTATCTAAGGCCTAATACTGCTAAAAAAAACTATGTGCTGGTCTGGGCACATGTTTTGCTCTAGCGTTATATGGATGTTTTTACACTCACCTGGATGGTTTCTTGATATGATGTTATTTCTTTATTAGGGTTTTTCTGTCGAGTCCTCTTGCTTGGTTGCAAGTGTGGAACTCTCGATTGGGGTGCTTTCTATAGGAGGATCTACTTTCTCTAAAGTGACTATGCGTATAGTCTTTTCTTCAGGGAGATTTGAAGGATCCTTAATGATGGTGCGGCCATGAAGACCTGTAAGCCTTTCGTTATGGCAAATAATCTTCGCTCCTAATAGCGGATTATACGCAATGAAGCACGCGGTTCTGTCCTAAGAACAAAATTTTCTATCAGGGATAAATTTTTCTAAAAAAAAGTTTTACCATACCTTGTCGTTTTTCTTGAATTATTTTCTTGACTCTGTTATTTCTGGGGTTTATTCTTCTTTCTTTCCTGAATTTATTTATCGTAGATGATGTTCTCTGCATTTATTTCTTTCTACTTTAACTGTGGCGTTACTTTTCTTGGCCAAACAAAAATTGAAGCAGACGACTGCTTAGTTGGAAAGCGAAATGTGGAAAGAACCTTCTAGTAGATTTCTTCCACGAAACAAGTTCTGCCTGTTGTTTTCTATGTGTGTGAATCCCATAAGATTTTGGCGAGGTGAAAAGTTCTTCGGACAGAGACAATCTATGCGTGACGTTTCGTCTCTCTCTAATTTTAGCTATCTTATGATGGCTTGGAAATTATTATTTTGCGCAGTTGGTTAATTGCGTGAAGTTCGCTTTCTGTTTAAGCCTTAAACAGAATGAAATATGTTTGTTTCGTACCTTTATTTTTCAGGTTGCTTGTTAGAAAAGTAATTATTTGTGAATTGTAAGTATGGTTTTGTTTTAGTTTGTTGTAATTGTTTTTATTTCGGTTTCTCGTAAATGTCACTGTATATTTGTCGTCCGTGGTAAGTATTCAGGTAAATATAAATGTTTTTATTTTACAATATGTGTATATGTCATACGTTCAGTACTTCGAATAGACAGTGTTGTTTTCACAATCTGTCACTCTATTAAGAGTCAAGTCGTACGTCTCTGTTTCAGTCTACGTAAAAGTTTAAGTATAGGTTTCGTCAAATTGTTTTGTAATGGTAATGTATTTGGTTCGTGTTCGTACAGGTAAATATAAATTTTATGAATTAAGTCTTTTTACAATTTTCTAGGTACAATGGTAAGTATACACTATTACGTTCAGTATAACATGTATAAAATATGTAATGTTTGTCTTTTCGAAATTGGTAAGTTTTCGTATACATATGTCAGTCAAACTGGTTTTATGTTGCGTTGGTGGTTATGTATAAGTGTTAGTCTTTGTCAATGTACAACCCACAATAATTATTTTCTAACTTTACTAGCTTTTATTAGATAACAGTTTTTTTCATGGCTAATCATTTTCAATTACTGAAGCTGAACCGTTCGACACAAATAGAATTGACTTTTCTACTATAGTAAGATTGGTACTTGTGTCCAGACTTTCAACTCTAAAATTCTACTTCCTCACTAAATTATTTACTGAGAGTTCTTAGTTTCAAAATGATTTGTCTTACATCTTTGCTACATCGATTCTACTCGAATAATACATCATTTCTATCCACATAATTTCCTTTCTGTCTAGACAGTTTAAGCATTCGATATTGTGTTCTGGCTTAATTGCTTCATGAACAACCCCCTAGTGTTTGTAAGTTGAGATAGGTTTTTCTCTCAACGCATCCCAATTAGATGGAAACTTTTCCCCACTCACAAGATGGTTGCTCCCATTCAGAACAAAACCTATTTACCACTATGGCTAACTACGCGAACTACTCTGTGGTAAATTGAGCGCGAGTTACAAATGTACCCTCACATCCCATACCCATTGCTGATATACATACTCCACAGATGATAGCCATATCCATCCCGAAGATAACATAAACACTCGTCAGCTACTTTGTATGAAACCAATAAAGATTCAAACCTAAACCACCATATCAATTCCGAAGAAGATAACATAAACACTCGTCAGCTACTTTGTAGATGAAACCAATAAATATTCAAACTTAAACAGAAGCCAGAAGACAAATTAATGCAACACTCAGCATGATCCAATGATCATGCTATAATACAAATACATACAAAAATATACGGCACAGTAGGTTAAGAAATCAAATGTATTATAATTATAAATCAGTTCTTTTCTCGATATCGAATAAAGAGGATCGTTGATATCCTACTAAAATACTAAATTTGCGGTTTATCATTTTCAAGAATTTCCTCCAAGTTGTTGGGAGAAGGAAAATATATTTTTTTTATTCCCAGAGGAATAACCAACATAACTGGCGCAGTCGGTAGGATATTTTCCAGTATCCGCACGGTGAAAGTGAACGTTTTTTTTTTCTAAATTTGAGTAACTCGGAAGTTACTATATCGAATAAACTGAAAGTGAACGTTTTTTTTTCTAAATTTGAGTAACTCGGAAGTTACTATATCGAATAAACTGAAAGTGAACGCTTTGTTTCAAAATTTGAGTAACTCAGAAGTTACTATATCAAATAAAGTGAAAGTGAAAAGTTTTGAGAAAAAAAAAAACACTTAATTTACAAATTACAAATAAAGTAAAAGTGAAAAGTTTTTTTTTTAAGAACATTTTATTAACAAATAAAAAAAAAATATGGAACAACAGATAAACTTGCTGCTATCCGCAACAGCAGAACAGAGGGAACTCATGCAGCAGCAACAACAGTTGCAGCAGCAGCAACAACAGCAACAACAACAACAAGATCAACCACAACAACAAGAACAAGAGCAATTAGTTTAGTTAGTTTAGTTTTAATGACTTTTATTGAGCTTTATAAAAACAAATAATACAATATTTTACAATATTTTTTTTAGGCACAAAGTCCTTAGGTGTGGCAATAAGCCGTCTACCAGATTGACATTTTTGTATTGTTTCACATAATAAAAATAAGAAAAATTTAAATTAGGCAAAAAATAATATTTAATTTATGGTTTTAAAGTGTTTTTTCTTGAGTCTATTTTCAAAAATCTCCTTCTCTAATTCTTCTTCTATAGTCAAGAGCACTTTTAGCGTATTTATAAACGACATCCCAGCCAATATGACCGTTCAAATTATTCATCAGATCTTCCTTTGAAAGAATCATCACTCCGAAGTACATCATTCGGATTTCATTTAAAACAGGGCACACAGCAATGAAGTGAAAGATATCTTCCCTCTCAACACGGTTACAGATATCACACAAGATTGGAAGCTCTGGTCGGTGTGGCACGTAATTCAAATTTACCAATTCACCTCTTAACATAAAGATAGTTCTTATCATCTCCGTTCCATTCTTATCCAAGAAGTATGTATTACCTTGAAGGTTATACGTGACTTTACTGTAGTACATCCTGTACAGTGACGATTGAGCTTCGTTTACAAATTTGTTGTATAAAAACGATCCGGAATTTTCTAGGATACTCTTAAATTTTCTTTTTAAAGTAGTGGCTTCGTCACTAGGATAAAAAGTGATTTCACTTCCACAACAATTTGCCAGATTTTGCCATTCTTTGACGTAATATCCGTTTCTACTTAGCATATGCTTTAAAACTATTTTTGGCATGCGTTCTTCTCCCATATCCAAGACTTTTTCTACGTAGTCGAAATGCATTTTTAAAGTTTCCAATATAAGCGGTGAACAACCTGTTTCTAAATGTATCATATAATTAGGCGTATTGTCTGGTAACCTGAATAGTCGTTTTATGCAGTAACGCTGGAACTTTTCCACAGTGTCAAAACTACCATGTCCCCATACCTGCGCGGCATAGAAAAGAATTGCCTGGGCAGTAGCTCGAATTATTTTTTGTTTTGAACTATGTGTAACGAATTTACTTTGAATGCAAGTACTCCAAACTGAATTTAGAGCTCGTTTTGCTTCTGATAACTTTATTTTTAAATGCTTTTCCATGTTAAGATTAGATGTTATCAGAACTCCAAGATACTTGTATTCTCTGACAACTTCTACTGTTTCCCTTTGAAAGCTTCACCTTTCATTCCTCGAAAAACCGCCCGCCACCATTTCTGAATATGAGAACTTTCGTCTTCGCTAGATTCACCGACAAATTCCAAGTATCGCAGTACCTTTGGAGCTTGTTGATTTTAAGTTGCATGCTATCGATTGTATCCGATAGGAAGACAATATCGTCAGCGTACATTAGGCCCGGAATCATTACTCGGTTAACCTCCACCCCTCCACCAATTTCATCGGTTATATATCATTTATAAACAGGATGAATAGTAGCGTGCTCAAAATGCAGCCCTGCTTTACACCCATCGTTGTTCGAAATTCATCAGATAAGAAATGTCCATCCCATACCGCAGCTACATTATTCTCATACAAAGCCCTTATTATTTTGACAATTTTGCTACTTATACCCATCCTATACAATTTGAAATAGAGTGCCTCACGTGGAATGGAGTCAAAAGCGGACTTAAAATCTACAAACAAGGCGTACAGTTTTTTATGTTTTTGTTTATATATTTCGGCAATGCTTACTAACGTGAAAATTTGGTCTACCGTCGAATATTTTTCCCGAAATCCAGCTTGAAATTCATGTAGTATTTTCCTATTATTAATCCATTTTGTAAGTCTTTGAAATATTAGAGCTGTAAATAGTTTAGACGCAGTGTTTAAAAACGATATCCCTCTATAATTCTCTGGATTCGTATAGTCTCCTTTTTTATGAAGTGGATATATTATCGTTTTCTTGAAACTCTGGGGTAAATCTGCAGTCTGAAAAAGTCGGTTAAATTGATCCGTTAGAGCTTGTGCAAATTCTATGGTACAATTTTTGTAGAACTCGAAAGGAATTCCATCGTCTCCTGGGGCTTTATTATTTTTAGCATTTTTCATCACTTGAAGAACATCCGCAAGTTCGAATGGTTCATCTAAACATTCATCAATTATTCGTGGTTCTGCATAATGAATACTAAGTGATGTCTGCGAGGTGTTCAGAAGATTTATAAAATGCGCCCATAAATCTTGCGCTTGAAGTCCTGCTGCGATACAATTTTTTCTTCCGTTTAATACTTTAACTGCTTTCCAAAATTCTGATGAAGATCTGGATGTGTTCAACTTTGAAATGTTTTCATGCTCTTTCTCCATTTTTTTAGCTTTGCAGATGCTTTTGAATTCTTTGATTGCTTTTGCATAGACTTTTAAAGATATTGCTGTTGAACTTTCGGAGCAATTTCAGTAAAGCAAACGATTTATTTCTCGCTTTCATGCAATCCATGTCAAACCATTTCTATTTACTTATTCCATTTTTCCCTCTAAAGTTTGTTGAAGTCGGGACGGCTTTCTTGATGATATCTGTAAGCAAATCAATACTCAAGCTAGCCTGAACTGTTTGTAAATAGAGAAGTTCAAAGTTTAAATAAATTTGGTACGCATTAGCCATTTTTTCGTTCCAGTACAATTTTGGTAAGAGGTTAAGCTCGTTTGTATTTGAAAAACTCCCATTAACCAACACTACAAATTCAAACTCTAATGGCATATGATCCGAGAAAGTCTGCTCTCCAATTCTAAAATCCGAAAGAATATCGTGCCAGTCTCCAGACGCAAAACAGTAATCAATTACTGAACATGATGTTCCTCTAAGAAAAGTGTATTCACCATGCGGATCCCCATCACAACTTCCATTTAAAACTTGACAGTCGAAAGCGTCTGTAAGTTCAAGAATTTTATTTCCTTTGTTATCACATATTTCATCTTTGGATTGTCGAGAGGTACTTAAAATTGCAGAGTTCCTTCCAGAGACAAAGTTATTTTGGGAAAGACCTATGCGGCAGTTGAAGTCACCAATTATAACCAGATTTTCCGAATTCATATTATACAACAGATCGCTCAGCGCATCAAAATCACCTTGCCAATGATTACAATTAAGATAGACAGGTATTATGTAGTAATTTTTCATATTAATTTCAAATTTGACTATATAAGAATCAACCATCTCTTCAATTACCAATCTAACTCCATCAATATTTTTACGGTACGCTAATAGCTCTCCTCCACTTGCTCTTCCGAAGATGTTTGTTTTGACAGCAGGAATCCATTTTGATTCATAATTTTTTAATAAGTTTTTAAATCTATTTTCTTCTATATTTAATAAATGAGTTTCATATAATAAAAATATGTGAAATTCTTTCAAATAATTAAAAAAATCAACAATATCTAATTTACTTTTCATACCAGCAATATTATAACTTAAATTTTTAAATAATTTATTTTGTTGAATCGGGTAGACGGCGACTTCTCAACAAATTGGCCCATCAGAAACTTCATTAATGTTTACAGCGGATGTTTTGCTGTTTGTATTACCTCCTGACATCCCTGAAGTTGATGCCAAATTTGATATTGACACTTGTTCTTGTAGTTTAGTACCATTCATTAAATCTTGTAAAATATTATTTACACCTGTTGAAGATTTTCCAAGCATTCTATTTAAAACATCTAATCCATTTAGCTTTCCACATTTTAACCCTTCTGATGCATCCCATGTAAAGACTTTATCTTCAACATGCAGCCTATCATCTCTCAAAGTAATTTTCTTTTTCGGAATATCCATACGAAGCGGCTTCATAAGTGCAAACAATTTCGCTCTTCTTTGACGGACATTAAATGGGAGATTTTTGCTAATAGAGATACCTGTCTTCTTTAGCTTTCCACAGTTGCGCAGTACACTCGATGCTACATTTTGGGATCTCGTTTGGACAATTATTGTTGTTTTGTTAGGATCTCTATTTTGAACTTCATAAGCGCTGTCAATTTCGTTGTCTGTGTCGCGGTTAAGTAGACCTGAGCAGATAGATTTAGCTCTTTCAGTCATGTCAGTATTTTTTTCAACAGGTAGGCGTACGACTAAATTTTTGTCTGTATTTTTTTGCATAATTTTTTCGATTTGGTACTCTAGCTGTTTATTTCTTTCTTCTAGCTGATTAACTCTGACTGAAATTTCTTCGTGTTTACTTTTTAAAGTTGTTATTTCCGTAAACAGATTCTGAAAGTCACTTTTGGTTGGCAGTTGTTTTAGAAGCTCGGTGTTATTTTCCCGGAGGATTTCCTTTAAAGTGTCTTTATTAAGAGCAGAATTTTCATTTGCCATTGAAAGATAGAATCTGGAGCCTCTTTTTTCCGTGACGTGGTCTTCTGGGGAAGTTTCTGCCAACCCTCTTTTGTTCATGAGTTTTATTGAGGTTAAGATAAGCGCAGCACTATTTTTGATGAATTCAATTCTTATATTCTAAAACTTACTCGTAATTCGCTTGTATTTATTGAGCAGAGGTTTTAAGTGTTCACTTTGAATAAAAGATTTTATTTTTAAACCGTTTTTATTAAAGTTTTTTTTGCTTTTTATTAAGAGCACTTATTAAGAGCACTAGTAAGTTAAGCTCGTTTGTATTTGAAAAACTCCCATTAACCAACACTACAAATTCAAACTCTAATGGCATATGATCCGAGAAAGTCTGCTCTCCAATTCTAAAATCCGAAAGAATATCGTGCCAGTCTCCAGACGCAAAACAGTAATCAATTACTGAACATGATGTTCCTCTAAGAAAAGTGTATTCACCATGCGGATCCCCATCACAACTTCCATTTAAAACTTGACAGTCGAAAGCGTCTGTAAGTTCAAGAATTTTATTTCCTTTGTTATCACATATTTCATCTTTGGATTGTCGAGAGGTACTTAAAATTGCAGAGTTCCTTCCAGAGACAAAGTTATTTTGGGAAAGACCTATGCGGCAGTTGAAGTCACCAATTATAACCAGATTTTCCGAATTCATATTATACAACAGATCGCTCAGCGCATCAAAATCACCTTGCCAATGATTACAATTAAGATAGACAGGTATTATGTAGTAATTTTTCATATTAATTTCAAATTTGACTATATAAGAATCAACCATCTCTTCAATTACCAATCTAACTCCATCAATATTTTTACGGTACGCTAATAGCTCTCCTCCACTTGCTCTTCCGAAGATGTTTGTTTTGACAGCAGGAATCCATTTTAATTCATAATTTTTTAATAAGTTTTTAAATCTATTTTCTTCTATATTTAATAAATGAGTTTCATATAATAAAAATATGTGAAATTCTTTCAAATAATTAAAAAAATCAACAATATCTAATTTACTTTTCATACCAGCAATATTATAACTTAAATTTTTAAATAATTTATTTTGTTGAATCGGGTAGACGGCGACTTCTCAACAAATTGGCCCATCAGAAACTTCATTAATGTTTACAGCGGATGTTTTGCTGTTTGTATTACCTCCTGACATCCCTGAAGTTGATGCCAAATTTGATATTGACACTTGTTCTTGTAGTTTAGTACCATTCATTAAATCTTGTAAAATATTATTTACACCTGTTGAAGATTTTCCAAGCATTCTATTTAAAACATCTAATCCATTTAGCTTTCCACATTTTAACCCTTCTGATGCATCCCATGTAAAAACTTTATCTTCAACATGCAGCCTATCATCTCTCAAAGTAATTTTCTTTTTCGGAATATCCATACGAAGCGGCTTCATAAGTGCAAACAATTTCGCTCTTCTTTGACGGACATTAAATGGGAGATTTTTGCTAATAGAGATACCTGTCTTCTTTAGCTTTCCACAGTTGCGCAGTACACTCGATGCTACATTTTGGGATCTCGTTTGGACAATTATTTTTGTTTTGTTAGGATCTCTATTTTGAACTTCATAAGCGCTGTCAATTTCGTTGTCTGTGTCGCGGTTAAGTAGACCTGAGCAGATAGATTTAGCTCTTTCAGTCATGTCAGTATTTTTTTCAACAGGTAGGCGTACGACTAAATTTTTGTCTGTATTTTTTTGCATAATTTTTTCGATTTGGTACTCTAGCTGTTTATTTCTTTCTTCTAGCTGATTAACTCTGACTGAAATTTCTTCGTGTTTACTTTTTAAAGTTGTTATTTCCGTAAACAGATTCTGAAAGTCACTTTTGGTTGGCAGTTGTTTTAGAAGCTCGGTGTTATTTTCCCGGAGGATTTCCTTTAAAGTGTCTTTATTAAGAGCAGAATTTTCATTTGCCATTGAAAGATAGAATCTGGAGCCTCTTTTTTCCGTGACGTGGTCTTCTGGGGAAGTTTCTGCCAACCCTCTTTTGTTCATGAGTTTTATTGAGGTTAAGATAAGCGCAGCACTATTTTTGATGAATTCAATTCTTATATTCTAAAACTTACTCGTAATTCGCTTGTATTTATTGAGCAGAGGTTTTAAGTGTTCACTTTGAATAAAAGATTTTATTTTTAAACCGTTTTTATTAAAGTTTTTTTTTGCTTTTTATTAAGAGCACTTATTAAGTTGACTTTTTTGACAGCTCAGCAAATGTCAGTCAATTACCTGACAAGAGCAATTACCTGAAGTAAAACCACTTACGCTCATCTTACCAGAATTAGAAATTGTGAAAATAATACAGAAAATCAAACCATTCAGTGGAGAAGGACTACGGGATGTAGCATCCTTCATATATGACGTGGATATAAACTTAAAATATCTGACACCAGCTACGAGAGCGTTTGCAACACAAAACATAGTCAGAGGACTAATTCAAGGAAGAGCACAGCAGGCAGTCCGAATGTTAGGACCTTTCGTCACATGGACAGCAATGAAGGACACATTAATAAAAAACTTCGTACCACAGGAGAATTATACAGGGTGAGTCATGAGCAATGCGACAAAATGCTAGGGCGTGTAGGTTGCGTTGAGACAAGAAAAAAATCGTATGGGAGGGGGGGGGGTCTATTCCCCTCCGTTTAGCCGGGAGGGGCAATTTTCGAAAAAACTGACTTAAAATGGGAAAAAAATTATTTAAAATCAACGGCTTCATTCACAATGCTGTGCGATACGTTTTTGAAAAGCCAATAACTTTTTCTTTCATTCTGTGTTTAAATAAATCTATTCTAAGAAATAGTTTTTGAAATATTAATTTTCAAAGTCAAAATTTTGAAAAAAAAAATTGAAAAAAAAATTTCAAATTCATTTTTTTCAAAATTTTACGTAATTAAGTGCTAATTTTAATTTCAAAATTCAATGCTGTTATTAATTTTAAGTCTAAATAAGAAAACCGGATGCAAAAATTTTATGTCGTTCTCAAGAAATTAAAAAAAAACCAAAACCACCTTTTTCTAAGAAAAACATTTATTTTTATTGTAACGAAGCAATTTATTTATTTATTTAGCATTAATCTTGGTTTTTTTACTTTTTTTTTAATTGGAGTTTTATGAGAACGTAATAAAATTAAATAGTATTGGAATAACCCTGGATTAATATTATTTTCATTGATAACTTCTGAAAACTGACCTGTCAATATTTTTGCCTTGGCCTGCCCGCAGCCCATGGGTTCTACCTGTTATGGGGACAATAGGGACAATAAAACCGCAATTTTTTTAATGAAAAAAAAAGAAAATTGCAACGCAAGATAAATAAAAGGCATTGCAGTTTTGCTTAGTAATTATTTCCAATTTGAATATTAACTCATTAACACGTAACGATGTCAAGCTCATACACCCGAGAAGAATTAACGGACATGCATGTCTGCTACGGTTTAGCTAATGGTCGAAGTCGTGAAGCCGAAAGACTGTACGCTGAAAGATATCCCGATAGGAGGTGTCCCCATCATAGCACGTTTCCAAGAATCCACCGACGTCTAAGAGATCATGGAGTGCTGGAGCATCGAAGAAGCGAAAGGCCAGTTTCTGATGAGTCAAGAATCTTAGATGAAAGAATTCTGGATTTAGCCCGAAATAATCCCTCCGTTAGTACAAGAAGGATATCCACTATGCTTGGAGTGTCCCAATCTAGAGCATGTCGAGTACTTCGGGCGGAAAATTTACACCCGTACCACTTTACGCCTGTTCAGGAACTCACCTCAAACGACAAGTTATTGAGAACCGAATTTTGTAGAACATTACTACTTAGAAATGAAACCGAACAAAACTATTTTAGAAGAATATTCTGGACGGATGAAGCACAGTTTACTAGGGATGGGGTTACTAACTTCCACAATTTACATTATTGGAGTAGCGCCAATCCACACACAAAAAAAACAAAACAAATCACAACACCGCTTTAGTTGTAATGTTTGGCTTGGTATTGTTGGACACACTGTGATCGGGCCCCGGTTTTTGAATTCCATTATTAATGGAGAATCATACCTGCAATTCCTACGAGACCTTTTACCCGATTTATTAGACCTAGGTCACCAGATTTAACTCGCCTAGATTTCTATGCATGGGGATTTATGAAGAATTATGTTTACGAAGTGGAAATAGTATCATTGGAACAACTGAAGGAACGAATTGAAGTCGCTGGAGTCAAATTGCAGGAAAATTTGTCAAGCATAAACTTATGTGAAGCCATTACAAGGAGATATAATCTATGCCTTCTAAACAATGGAGATCATATCGAGAATTTTTTATAAGTACTTCCAATAAAAAACATAGTAAAAATAAAAGGAATAAAAAAAACTAAAAAAACTAAGATTAATGCTTCTTAAATTGCTTCGGTACAATAAAAATAAATGTTTTTCTTAGAAAAAGGTGGTTTTGGTTTCTTTTTAATTTCTTGAGAACGATATAAATTTGCATCCGATTTTCTTATTTAGACTTAAAATTAATAACAGCATTGAATTTTGAAATTATAATTAGCACTTAATTACGTAAAATTTTGAAAAAAATGAATTTAAAATTTTTTTTTCAATTTTTTTTTTCAAAATTTTGACTTTGAAAATTAATATTTCAAAAACTATTTCTTAGAATAGATTTATTTAAACACAGAATGAAAGAAAAAGTTATTGGCTTTTCAAAAACGTATGGCAGAGCATTGTGAATGAAGCCGTTGATTTTAAATAATTTTTTTCCCATTTTAAGTCAGTTTTTTCGAAAATTGCCCCTCCCGGCTAAACGGAGGGGAATAGACCCCCCCCTCCCATACGATTTTTTTCTTGTCTCAACGCAACCTACACGCCCTAGCATTTTGTCGCATTGCTCATGACTCACCCTGTATATATATTTACCAACAAGCCATTTTAACTCACCTCAACATAAAAACAATATTTTTAATTATAACAATAATATTGAGTGTTATAATAAGCTCAAACGCAGACATTCAAATAGAAAACATTGAAGACCAAGGAGTAATATTAATAAAAGACGATGATATACCTTTAGTCAGTGACTATTATCGAATTTACCATAGGATCAACTTACAAGAATACATAGATATTCTTAATAATTTAACTTCACACAAAAATCAAAATCCAGATATAATACAAATAATTCAAAATAATGCAGCACTATGTCAGAAAATTGAAAAAATTAAAACTAATATAAAAATGCTTTTAAGTTCAAATGAACACTCTGTTAAAAATAATATTAAATTACGTAATAATAGACTAAAGAGAGGTCTAATAAACCCAATAGGTTCAATTTTTAAATTACTATATGGAACTATGGATAATGAAGACAGAGAAGAAATTACAGAACATTTAGATGTTACAGATAAAAACGATAAAAAGCTTGAAATAAATGACATTTTCCAAACCAATTTTAAAAATATACAGAACAATATAGAAGACACAAAATCTAAAATATTTAAAATTACTGGCAACAACAGAGATGAAATTAACATAGTTAAAAATGAAATCTCCTTATTGAAGCTCTCTTATTATGTTTCAGAATTAGACCAAGAAATTGAAAAAATAATTGACAATGTAAACGCGGCTAGAGAAGGAATTATGTCAAGGTCAATTTTAGATATTGACGAAATAAATGAAAATTTTATTGGTTTGAATGAGTTGAAAGAAATAAAAATAAACATTTTTGGAAAAGATAATTCCAATACTTTTATAGTTATAATTAGCATCCCTATATTTTTAGACAAGGAATTTCCTACTTATTATTTAAGATTAATACCTTTTTCAAATAATTCTATAATTTCAAATATAGAAGAACAAAAAGTTATCAAATACAAAAATAAAATTTATCCTGTCAACAATTATGTAAAGGATTTGAAAAATCCAATAGAATGCTCTCCATGTAAGACCATTGAATATAAAACAAAAAATTATGTTGAAGAAATAAATAAAGGTCTATTATTAGTCATACATTTTGAAAACACCATAGAACATAATTGTAATAAAAAAACATACCATCTATACAAAAACTTCATTGTTAACTTTAATAATTGTACTGTGACTCTAAATAATGAGCATTATCATAATAAAATTAAAATTTTTAATCATAAAACTATAATTCAACCAAATTTCAACTTAAGTGTAATTGATTCAGAAATTATTATTAAAGACCTAATTATTCAAGATATAGAACACCAAAAGAAAATAAAACTCATAGAATATAAAAATAATCGAAATACAATCACTTTTTCAAGTGTAATAACTATATGTATTATAATAGCTATATGCTACTTTGTATTTAAGTACCTTTATAAAAATAAGAATATAAAAATTGTAAACAAAATATGTGCCGAAGAAATAAAATCAGATAATAATATACCACTAAATGAAATTAAAAACATGAAGCCTCAGGAGAGTCTCCAATCTAAGGCGGGGGGAGTTACAAATGTACCCTCACATCCCATACCCATTGCTGATATACATACTCCACAGATGATAGCCATATCCATCCCGAAGATAACATAAACACTCGTCAGCTACTTTGTATGAAACCAATAAAGATTCAAACCTAAACCACCATATCAATTCCAAAGAAGATAACATAAACACTCGTCAGCTACTTTGTAGATGAAACCAATAAATATTCAAACCTAAACAAAAGCCAGAAGACAAATTAATGCAACACTCAGCATGATCCAATGATCATGCTATAATACAAATACATACAAAAAGATACGGCACAGTAGGTTAAGAAATCAAATGTATTATAACTATAAATCAGTTCTTTTCTCGATATCAAATAAAGAGGATCGTTGATATCCTACTTAAATACTAAATTTGCGGTTTATCATTTTCAAGAATTTCCTCCAAGTTGTTGGGAGAAGGAAAATATATTTTTTTTATTCCCAGAGGAATAACCAACATAACTCGCGTAGCTTTTAACGTCATTTAGATACTTTTTCATACTTTTGTTCTAAATGTAACTTCTTCTTATTCCTCATAGGTGTCACTAAACTACTGTCAGAAAATTGCCTTTTAAGTGTTATACCTGTTTAGTACTTCTAATTGTGAAATTGCTAAGGAGGTTCCTGTCTGCAATAACGAATATAATTTTTATAGCGAATGTGTATCGAGTTATTTCAAAGTTGTTGGTTTATTAGAAATTGATATTTCTGTAGAAATACCTGATGTTGAAAATTTTCTAATTGGTTCGATTTGACATTGAAGCTAGGTGTTATTATCCGCTGGTGGATATGAGTGTAATGTTACATACATATGTATATGTCCCAATCGTTTTCCTACAACCGCTAGTAGACAGTTGCCTAGAAACACTCCTTTTTGTATTTCTTTTGCATTGCAAACCATGTCTTCACTGTACCTAATGGGTATATTGATGGCCTTTTTAGACCTCGCTAGTATAACTCTGATTTTCTTAATACCATCAATTTTCATATTATTAGTATTTTTAATTTTGTTTCTTAAATTCTTGTGTTCTATGATATCAGTTCCGGTTGGCGGTGATATTTCTTTATAGTTATATAAATTTTCTGTGGATCCTCCGTGGATTTTTACTAACTTATTTTTGTTCTCATTTCTATTTTTTCTATTATTTTTCTTTCGTTTTTTGTTTTTTACTTCTTCTTTTTCTTTTTGAGTAGTTTTCTGTGGCATTATATTTTTGCTGTTAAAAATTGTATTTGTGTTACCGAGACCGCTTTAGGTTGGCATTTCTTGATTTTTTAAATAAGGTCCGCTTTGGGATATAAATTGTGGGTTATTTTCGCTTTGAAAGGCCCTTTTATTTTCATTTGAACCGCTTTGGGTTTGTTTTTCTTTATTATATAAATCAGGCCCGCTTTGGGATATAAATTGTGGGTTATTTTCGCTTTGGAAGGCCCTTTTATTTTTATTTGAACCGCTATGGGTTTGTATTTGTCTATGTATAGGTTTATTTCGGACTTCACTAACCCTTTTCACAGCTTGTGTTAAGTAAGGAATTGTATTTACCATTTCAGAAGATGTGTATGTACCAAACGTTGGTTTATTACAGTTTTCTTCAAGTTTTACTACCTTCTTTTCACATGCGTTTGGTGTTTTAGGTATGTCTGTTATCTCTTTTTTCGGATATTTCATGTTACAATGAGATCCAAAAGAGTTATCTTCATTTGTATTATCTGACAATTCGTATTCCCCTGTTTTTGATTCTAATAGTGGAGTAGTGTATTCCTGTGCGTTTTTTGAAAAAATTTTAAGAATCTTGTTTGGACCGTCCACATTACAGTGTGGCCCGATAAAGTTATATCCTAGTATTCCATCGTCTGGAATGTGTAAACTGTCTTCAACAACCTGGAATTCACAAGTATGTTTCGTAGGAGTACTAAATTTGCCTGTACATTGTCCAAGTGTATTTCCTGAACCAAATGGAGTATTAATGGATACTATTTTCCAATTGTCGATGTTGGTGTTTCGTTTTAACACTTTCCTCTTTATGAGGCTGACTTCAGAACCTGTATCCACCAACAGACGTACCTTTTCCCTTGTAGTGAAGTTATTTTGAATTTCAACAGCTGGTAAGGAATATTGTTAATTATTCAGTTGTTTTTCTTTGTACCCTTCTATATTTTCGTTAATTATTAAAGTCGAACCGGGGATTTCACGGTCGAATAGGAGGCGTTTCCCGAATTTTTGTTTTCCCACCTACGTTTCAGACTGCATTGATCCATCGTATGAAAATTCCTTCCACAGAATTCACACTCCGTCCCCACTTGAAAAACTCTTGCCTTTGGGTTGAGATCAGATTGTGTTTGTTGGTTAGGAAAATTTGGATTTTGTGTGTTTTGTGAAGGGTTCCTAAAAGGATTATTTGGGTTGTGATATATTTGGTCTTTATAGTTTGTAAAGGTTGTGTTATTAGTTTGCTGAGGATAATTAGTCTATGGTGGAGTTCTTTTTTTCTCTGAGTTCCATTTCTTTCTGCAGAATCGGGCTTCATGTCCGTAGTTCTTGCAGTTTTCACATATGGGAGTATTTTTTTTCTTGAGACACTCGTCGTAAGTGTGCCCTCTTAATTTACAAAAATTGCAAGTTATTTGCAGTGTTTGTTGAGGAGACTTTTCTTTAAAGTGTACGAGTCAATCTTTATTTTCAAGAGCTGGGAGATGTGAAATTGACCTATGACTGATGGAATCGCTTGGTTCTATCGCTGTCACTGGAGTAACTTTGGAGTACTTTTTCGATTAGATATGTATCGGGAAACTTTGTTTTTTGCAGTTCTAGCTCATAGAATCCACCTTTGATTGGATGACCTTGATAGTCTTCTAACAGGTGTGTAATTGGATTTGTGCGTTGAGTTTTTATTGTTTTAAAAATTTCTGTTGTCCAGTTTGGTGTGTATCCTTTATCAAATACATGCTTATATTTACTAATTCTGACAAAGTCTCCAACCTTGAATTTCGGATTTATACGAATTTTAATGTGATTATATATTTTAGAAAGCAATTGCTGCTCATTTGTCGTGTTGACTTGAGAAGGTTTCATTTTTATTGTACGATGTTTTGAATTATTATAAGTTTCAGTAAGTGAATCTATCATATCAATCCAGTGATACGAACCATTGATACTGAATTCTTTCCACATAAGAGTCTTTAAGGTACGATTAAATCGTTCAACAATCGAAGCTTTGAGAACACTAAATGTAGAGTAATGATTTATTTTATATTTTTGAATAAGCCTTTGTAAGGTTGAATTGAAAAATTCTTTTCCATCATCTGTTTGTAAATTCTTTGGGATTCGGCCTTTATTAAATATATTTTGCACTGCTACAGAAACATTCGTTCCTGTTTTATTTTTTATAGGGGCTGTCCAAGCATATTTAGAAAACGTATCGATAACCGTTAGAAGATAGTTAAAAATTTCGTTTTCTGATGAATAGACTCCCATTTCGACTAGATCAGCTTGACATAAATCATCTAGACCCTTAATAATGACTCGTCTTTTTGGAAAGTTCCTTCGAGCAGGCTTATGTAGCTCCTCAACAACGTCTCTTTCGCTCATTTTTATATAGACTAATTAAAACAACAAAGTAATAGGTCTTTTATACATTTTTATTCATTTAAAATGTTCTTATAGTAATACATTATTCTATTGATTTTAACAAGTTTTAACTTGACAAGTTGGTATGCACAAGAATTTGGTCCATTTTCACAGATATTTGGTGATAAATTTGTTTCACAGTTGAGGAAATGAGTTTCATTTGTAGGTAAAATCCAGCTGTTTCTTGCGAATCTTCTTATAAACGAAACACTTTCGATAATTTCACAATTGTGTCTTTCAAGTATAATGTGTTGATTACATTCTTGAAAAGATTCAATTTCATCCACAATTGAATTAATGTTACGAAGAGACATGGTTTTAATTGACATGAGAATGTTGACTAAATTTAAAAAAAGTTGTAGGTGAAACTATTCAATTACCCTTTTATAGAGCGACGTCAATGTTTGTATTCTTTTAAAGTTATTTCTAAAAATATGGCATGCACATGTATCCGGTCCTTCTTGAATTGAATTAACAGACCATGGACAGTTCAGGAAATGACATCCGTAATTAGATAATGTGGAAGGTACGTTGACAAATTTTTGCGAGAAGTCTATACAGTACATAAGCTCCTCATAATGTTCGTTTAGTATAAAACTCCGATTTTCGTTAAAAAATTTAACAATTTCATCCATCATCAATTTATAGTTAATGTGAGACATGATAAATGAATGAATGACTTGTTACGTTGATAATCAAGCAGTTACTAAAGCTTTTTTCTGTTTTAAGTTTTCAACAGATGTTGTTATGTAGTAGGGAATTTCGAAGTTGTAAGTTTATCGATTTCAATTCTAAAGTGTTGCCTCATTTCGTCAATTTGTTCGTCAACATAGTTTTTGGTAGCAGCGTCTCTTTGTTCTTGTGGGTCGTGAACATTTTTTAATTGTTTTCCGTTTAAGCTGTAATCTTCGCTTTCTGTTTTCTGAAAACCTTCACCAGATGGCCCTATTGGTCCTTGCTCTCCTTGCTGTCCCCTTGGTCCTCTGGGAGCTGCTCTTTTTGAAAAACGTCCGAATTTGTCAACACTCATTTTTTTTTGTCTATTCAATAATATTAGCCTCTTTTAATTCTTCAATGATTGAAACAATCTCATTAGAATGATTGTTATGACCGGCTTGATGTGAAGCAATCAGAAGTCTCATTCGATCTATGAGCTCATTAGGATTATCCCAAAATATATAGTCTTTTTTCATTTTTGAAAGTTGCATTAATCCACTCCCTGTAGGTGTATGCGATGATAAAGTATTAGGAATATTGGTAGCATTTCCAGCCAATTTACTTATTATTTGTTTATATTTATATCCACGATTGCCACGTATTTGATTCTTCGAATCGTGGGCAATTCTATATGCATTGGTATCATTTAATATGATCTGATAGTTTTTTAAATCTTCATTGGTATAAATCGCTTTATTAGGGGTTTTCTTAAATATTAACTCGTATAAACCGTTCGTTCCTTCAAAATTTTTGTTTTTAATTTCTATGTTTTCCCCGAGAATTTTTAACTCTGCGTTACCGATATGCCACTTTCCATTTTTTAAATGTATACCATACGTTTTATCAAGGGTTGTTGAATTATTTACAAATAAATCTATGTACTTTTTGGGTATATCATGAAATTTTTCCTGTGATAATTGTTCCGCAAAACGACGATGACCATGACTAAGGCCAAAGCGTTTCTTTGTCCTCTTAGGGGTAGTGTTTTCAGTTAAAATAAGAGAATTGTTATCATTTATAGAAGTATTGGGTGTGTTAAATTCATCTTTAGTATATTTTGTCTTCATAGGAGTTTCAAAATCAAAATATTCTTGTTGTTCTTCTAAGTCATGTTTTATCCTCTTTGCTGGACTTTCATCGACGTAATTATAATTTCGATCTTTCTGCTTGATGTTTGATTTTGTCACTAACTCTCTTAGTGGTTTAGTAATAGGTTTAAGAGATTCTTCAATTTGAGTTTCGTAGGCTTCTTTTCCAGTCTTGAGAGCTCTGTATTTCTTACGTAGAGCATCGGTCGTTTTAATTAGCTCCTTTGTTAGTTTAAAATCTATGTTCATCATATTGATGTGGTATTACTTTTTTTTGATTTTACAGAGACAAAACAATTTTTTTATACCTTGAAAAAATCTTTCAATAGGTTTTAGACTGAGTTTAATATTAAGGTTACTGGTATTTAGGGAAGTAAACTGAGATTCGTATTGGTTTGAACCGCTTTTTACTATTACTTTCTGCTCACTGAACTGTTTTGTACTGCTCTTGCAGAACATAACTATGCGTATGATATTAAAGTTATAATTGTATGTGTTTTATAGATTAAGAAACCAATCGCTTTTAATTGTTTCTAAACCACTTTTTACTGCTTTTTAACTGCTTCTAAACCATTTTTACTGCTTTTTAACTGATATTAACCGCTTTTTAACTGTTTTTAACCGCATTTAAATTACGTTATACTAATTTAACCGCTTCGTACTTCATTTTACTGCTCTTATAGAACATAACTAGTCTAGTCTTAATTGTATGTGTTTTATAACTTAAGAAAACAATCGAATCCTTTTCTATAACGACCTTCATTTAAAGAGGTGTCCTTGTCAATTCCAACATTCTGCACATACCTTTTGAAATGTGCTGAATGTCATATCCGAATAGGGAGTTTTACCATCTTGTCAAAGCTCACACTATGGTGAAGACAGATTGAAATATGTATCGCGCTTTTTTCAAACTGTCAAACTCAAGATCTTGAAGAAAACAATTTGGAAATAATTTTTAAATGCGGTATTCTTTTTTGTGTGAAATTTGTGATTTCCGTGGCTTAAAAATTTATTTTAATTAGCAAAACCAACAATTTTCACAATTTTCGCGCACAAATCTTTAAAATTCCCGCTTTTGTTTTCAATCAATTTTTCAACAATGATAAAAAAAAAATCAGCTGTTCACCATACTGCTGTTTTTGACAATTCTGTGAGAACGAGAAAGAGATATATCGTTGTTACCTAAAAAGCCCTATTGACGTGATCATTATAAATGTGTTTCAAGTTCATATCATCCTGTTTGAAGACAATGAGAAAATTTGCATTGTCCCGAATTAAATGTTTAGGTATTCTTTTATACGTTTGACATAAATAAAAGCTGTCTATTTGATGATGTCGCCCCATACTAAAGTACGCCCGTATGGTGTCCTGCTTTTCACAGGCAATGTCATCAAAGATAAATATAGAATTGGGTTTAGCCTCTGACGGTGGAACAACATCACTATTGTTGGAAAAGGTAAAAAGCCCATATTTTTTATTGGTATTACGGCTTTTCGTAGAAACTCATATTTTGGCTGATGAAGAGATTTAGAATATATATAGATATTTTCAAATTTTAATCCATTCGGGTGTTGTAGCAAACTCATCATAACATTTGTTTTTCCACAATTTAAGGGCCCCGTAATTAATCCTCTTATACTATCTGGAAACAGTGTACCATGTTTTTTTGTTTTAATATTTTTAGTCAAATCCATGTTTTTTATTGACATTTGATGTTGTTGTTTAATGAACCGCATAATGATACAAACTAGATGATTTCCTATAAATGTGAAGTTTATATTTGAAAGTGTCATAACGCTACTATCCGTCTTAAAGAATTGTACACTATCAGTATCAGCATCACACTTATCATATTATGAAATGATTGATTTTTCAAAAAAGTTAAACAGTCATCAAAGTATCGTGAAGGGAGACGGTTTATTAAATTCTATAATAAACAAGCTACCCCTTGAACTACATTTACCTGGTTATCAATATTGTGGACCTGGAACAAAACTCCAAAAACGTTTAGCAAGAGGAGATCCAGGAATAAATTTACTTGATCAAGCGTGCAAACAGCATGATATTTCTTATTCGAAATTAAAAAAATCATCTGATCGACATATAGCCGATAAAATTTTATCTGAAAAAGCGTGGCAACGAGTTAAGTCCAAGGACGCCAGTATAGCTGAGAGAGCAAATGCACTATTGGTGACTAATCTTATGAAGGGAAAAATCAAATTAGGTATGGGGTGTTCAAATAAAAAAGAAGATAAGAAGTCCGTAAAAGGAGCGACTAAGCAACTTTCTTTTAAAAAATCTATAAAAAATATTGAAAAAGTACTAAAACAAAAGAAACCATTCAACCTCGAAAAGGCAATCAAAACAGCATTATCATCTGCTAAGAAAACATTCAAGAATAACAACAATAAAATTAAGACACCTAGAGTAATTTCTTTACCCAAAATTGGTGGAGTAATTCCATTTCTTGTTCCTCTATTTGCTGGACTTTCAGCTCTTGGAGCTTTATCTGGAGGAGCGGCCGGAATAGCTAAAGCTGTCAACAACATTAGTATGGCCAAAAAAGATCTAGAAGAGAAAAAACGACACAATCTAAAAATGGAATCGATTGCAGTTGGACATGGTTTACATCTTAGACCATATAGAAAAGGGCTTGGTCTTTTTTTTAATCCACAGACAAAAAACTCCTAAGTTCACTACCCAATCGTGCATTAAATGAAATAGATTTGAGAAATTTCGCAAAGAACTTGATTCCACATTTTCGAGGAGTTTACATGCGCGATAATTTACCAAAGACTAAACCTTTGAGAAACGAGTGCGGAATTGTAAATCTTGATTCTTCAAATGGTCCTGGAACACACTGGGTAGCGTATTCTAAAAAAGGCGCTCAGATTGAATATTTTGATAGCTTTGGTAATCTTCAACCCCCAATTGAAATTATCAACTATTTGGGAGCCAAAATTAGATTTAATTATACTAAATATCAAAATTATGACTCTTTCTTTTGTGGTCATTTATGTTTAAGATTTTTATGTGACTGTTATTTTCTATAAATAAAACGTTTTAAATAAAATGAATTCATTGTCTTTTTGTTACCATGGCGATGACACTTACATTAAGTGGGAGAACCTCTCATCTTACAACTGAATATTTTCCACCTCTGAACTTAGATCAGGACTACGTTTGTGGCTTGATTGATTTTCAAACATACAATTCTATACCTAATGTTGATGAGCGAAACAATATGTTTCATGTAGGAGAACACACAATTGAAATACCAACAGGGGCGTACGAAATCGATGATATTGCTGCATATATTTCTGACGACTTATTAATATCAAAAAATTCTACTACAACCGTTAAAATACAAGCAAATAACAATACATTAGTAACTGAGATCGAAAGTAATGAAAAAATATATTTCGATAGGAAAAGAAGTATTGGAAAATTACTGGGTTTCAGTAAACGTGTCCTTGGGGCCGATGAATCACACTTATCAGATTTACCTGTTGATGTAAACAAGGTAAATGTAGTACGTATTGAGTGTAATATAATTACTGGCTCTTATCTAAACAATACTCCTGTGCATACAATACATGAATTTTCACCAGAAGCAGGAGTTGGGTATAAAATAATAGAAGTTCCAAAAAATGTCATCTATTTGCCAGTGAATGTCAAGCACATAAGTACTCTAACGTTGAAACTCGTAGACCAAGACGGAGACTTGATTAATTTTAGAGGAGAAAGAATAACTGTTCGATTGCATTTAACCCCTAAATCCACACACAATGCTGATCTATAATTATATATCCGGCCACAAAATTGACCGTGCAATTAGTCACACTACAACAGCAAAACTGACAAGACCAAACCTCTCCCCTGAAAACAAATCTTATCTCAAAGCATTAGGATTTAAATTAAAATAAACAATATGAAAGATATATTGAATATAACTCATGGACCTAGCTACGACAATAGCATATCTAAGGTTGAGTACCACAGTTATTCACCATTTGTTCAGTCCTACAATCCAAGTGATGAAATTCGTATTCTCATACAACAACAAGACTTGAGCATTTTACCCAGTGATAGTGATATTTACATACAAGGTGAGGTGAAAAAATTAGATGGAACAGTTTCGTCAACAGTAGAATTATCTAATAATGCCATGGCTAGCCTTTTTGAGGCAATACATTATGAAATTAATGGTGTGGAAATCGATAGCAATAAAAACGTCGGCATTACAACATCATTAAAAAACTATATATCTTTGAACGCTAATGAAAGTAAAAGTTTAGGAAATGCGACATGGACTGGAAACAATAGTATATCACCTGTAAAGGGTACTTTTAACTTTTGTATTCCGTTAAAGAATTTATTGGGACTTGCTGAAGACTACAAAAAGATTATAACAAATGCAAGACATGAATTAATTCTGATTCGAACTCGAAGTAACGAGAACGCTTATATTTCGAATGATGCAGATGAATTAAAACTTACAATTTCAAAACTGCAATGGAGGGTTCCACATATTACTTTATCCGATTCAAATAAGCTTACGTTATTCAAACAAATACAATCAAAACCAATTCAAATTCATTTTCGAAGTTGGGAAATGTATGAATATCTAACACTATCTACCACCACTGATCATTTATGGAATGTTAAAACTTCAAACCATCTTGAAAAACCCAGATATGTTATTATTGCCTTACAAACCGATCGTAAAAACCAACGCGATAAAGATTCTAGCAAATTTGATCATTGTGAAGTGACTAATCTATGATATGTAAAGTAAATTTCAACAATCCTACTATCAAAAACAATCAGAACCACTTTTGTCTCGACAAGAATTTAAAGATATCGCTCCAATTATGGTAATTGATTGTTCTCGGCAAAATGAGACTATAAAATCCGGACCTGTCGATGTAAAAATCGAACTCAAAGCATCAAATGCAGTACCACCTTCAACAACTATGTATTGTCTTATTCTTCATGATCGTATAATTGAACACAACCCCTTAACTGGAGAAGTTCACAAATTTACATAAATTGAGTTGCATGATATATTAACCTCATAGCAAAAAGTGAATTTGTCGAGAACACATCGTAAATATGAACACGTATATTGTCGACTTTCAGGGATTCCGAAGTTTCAACAAAGAGTTCATTATGAAGGAAGTAACAGTATTTCATGATGGACATTATCACCTTTTCATTGGTACTCCTCCTCCTCCTGATTTTAGTCGGCTACCCACATCACTTAAAAAACAAACTCACTGGATATACCACAACTGCTATGGGTTAACCTGGAACAGTGGATACACAGATTTTCACCAAGTCAAGTTATTTATTCAAAGACAAATTCAAAATGCCGTTGTTTATGTTAAGGGATCAGAAAAAAAACATTATCTAAAAGAACTTCTTCAAAATGATAGCGTAGAAGTCATCAATTTGGAAGATATCCATAACTGCCCCAACTTTAAGGAATTAAAACGAATTTATTCTGATCCACTAAAATGTCCGAATCAAGGAAAATTTCGTTCTCTTGAAAATGTTAATATTTTAAGTAAATTCATAAGTGAAGCAAACAACAATTAGCATACCTATACAAATTTCACTATTTTAAATAAAACAAAATATATATTTTATGTTTAAACATTTTTTTTATTTGTTATTATTTGTCATTTTATATAGAAGAAAAAGAATTGGTGCCCGAAAATGTTTTCTCTGATATCCATAAGGTATGGAACTATGGTCTTCGAGAAAACGGCGTTTTTCTGCTCTTGGTTTGTAGGTCTTAACTTCTGGCATAGTTACTACTTGATGATCATGTGTTCGTCGAATATTGTTTGTTTTTATGATTATACCTTCGCTTGTAGAATTATTTAATACTGCTTCCTTAATTGAATTAAAATTTATTTTTTGTGATGACTCATAGTTAAGAAAGATACCCTTAACTTTGCAGACTATGTTTTCATTATTATTATCCCTAGTGCTAAAGACTTTATACGCGTAATTTTTAGGGCCTCCGCTTACAAATTCAGTTATATAACTTCCATTGCCATAGCTTTCTAGTTCATCAGTCATGTCACCGATAAATTCTCCTGTAGAAGGTTCAAATTCTCCATCACGGCTCACGTAATTCCTAATTTTTCCAGGTAGTTGTATAATTTTAGGCGAGCTAGAGTAGTTGTATACGCGGCAACAGAAACATTGACTGTAGACAGAGAGTCAGCTGCTTCTTCTTTATTTTCAAAACTAACGACGATGTTTTCTTCATTAACTGGTAGAATATGCAAGACTTCTATAGAAGGATGTGTTAGCAGTTGAAACAAATCAGATGGGTTGTTTAAAATACAAGTTTGTTCTTGATTTTCACATTGTCCAAATTTTCCCCAAAACGAATTCAAAATTAGCTTTGCTAACGATCTTTTACCAGGATTGTTACAAATTTCTGATACTTCCAGTTTAATGTTCTCTTTATTAAGAAAATCAGCAATATATTTTTCTTTTTCTTGGTTCGATGTACATTTACTTGGCCAACCTGATGATTCTTGTTTTATTTTCAGAAATGTATTCATCATTGAGGTGAAAAGACCTTCAGTATTTGTACTTGGATCGTACTGGATTACGTCATATTCCCATATTTCAGTAATAGAAAGTAACTTGTAGCCTTTTTCAATTGCTTTAACAACTTCATCAATTACCCAGGTTCCAAGTAATGATCTCTCCTCATCAGAATGTGTGCACATTTGTTGTTGGTTTTTTTCATAGCTGCAACTTCTGCACAACGAAAACATAAGCTTATTGTTTTGCTTGATTGGTAGGACGGGGTGAAGTAGATACTCGGGTGGAAGAATTTTACACTTGACAAGTCCATTTATACCCTCCAATTTTATATCAGTGCAGGTGATATTGACGTGAACTTTTGGATGCCTTATGGGGAATTTTCCATTTTTACAAACCCATGGGTAAAGAGAACAAACATCTATGTACTTGATTTTTTCACCTTCTCTACATTTATAATAATTGTATGAATTTCCAGTTTTTCCACCATAAAAAGCATCACGTGGATTCAATGGAGAATTTTGTATCAGTGTATGCGTTTTTAAAAAATTCATATCTTCCTCACTTAATGATTTCATCAGTCTTTGAAACTCACAAGACCACATTTCAATGACTTCGTAATTAAATTTTCTTAACCGTTCAGTTTTGAATTGTGTTCTCTCATATCTGTTATTTAAGGTATCGTTATTGTTTTCGTATAGAGGTTGATCACGATTGTGTTTCAAACAGAGGGGGTGACCGTGATAGTAACAACCATGGAATTCAAATATTTGCCGACTTTCCTCACAAAAACCATCAACTCTCACTCCATTTACAACTGCTTCTTATCCTTTATATGCATGCTTAATATAAATTTTTCGCTTTTTTTCCTCCCAAATCATCCACTTGATTGCTTCTGTAGATTGATTATCTACACAACTGTAGCCATTTTTAGGTATTAACCCAATACTGTTTGGTTGAAGAAAGTTACGAAGAAAGACAAGATTACATGCTGATGCTATTGTAGTTGCTTCCAAAAACGGTTCCACATTACTCTGATTAAGAAATAATTTTCTAAATTTTAAACAAGCCTCGGTCAAAATTTTAACATCACTAATACAATATTCCACAAGTTCATGCTGCATGTCAAAACGATCGTTTTTATGTTTTGCAAACCATTTAATGAAGACAGCACGGTCTTCCCTCCACATTGTGTCTGGACTGTAATAATCAATAGCAGGTAGCTTTCCGATGTAATTTTCATTTTCTTTGGTATTGAAGAAATGAGGAAAATAGCCTTTTTTTAAAACAGGCGATAGGTCAAACGCTTTTGGAAGTTTTGACAATGCCATGGGAAAGTAGTTTAATGAGTCTATGAATCTGACATTTTCTATTTGCATTAATATTATTTTTGTTCCTCGCATTATCAATTTTGGACTCAGTTTTGTTTTTTGCAATATGTACTTCAATATAAATTGGTGATCATACGCTTGACATTATGAGCTATCACAACAACATTTTTAAAATTTTGCCGAACGTTTAGTATGTGCCTCACAAATTCCTCTACTACATCCTTTTTCCCTTCTCTTATAACGTGCAGTGAAAATTTACATTGTTGACAAAAGTACAAATTTGGAACATCTAAACACTGATCACACTTGTGTTGAAATACACATAAATTCGGTTCGTGAATTTTTATTGCTGAGTTAATTGTTCCTTCATCTTTTTCACCAATCATTATTTTTTCTCCGATTATTTTCTCTTGCCGACTCTCCAAATCATAGAATATATATAAACATTTTTCACAATTAGGAGTTTTATTATCCGGAATAATATAGCATAAATGGTCCTTGGGTACATGTTTATGACAGAGTTTTCAGAAGTATTCATCACAAATATGTTCTCGACCTGCTCTGTGTGTTTTTAAGCATAAAAGGCATCTTTTCATCTGTTCACATATGGAATTTTTTCCTGACGAGCCGCTTGCTTTGTGATTGCCAAAACATTGCTTCCCTCTAAAGTTTCGATTACAATCTTCACATAATATCTCGTTTGGGGTCTTGCTGCAGCCTGGTTCAAGTGTACATTGAGGACATGATTTTGCACATTTATGATTTCTTTTCGTATTGAATGGTATGTGACAAGTTTCACAATAATAGCTACAGCAAAATGCTGCAGTCAATGATAATATTACATTAAAATGGTTATCATGATACAATAAATTTATCTTTTTCTCTCCATAAGTACAAGAAGTACCTTCAAAAATAACATTTTTCCCTTTTGTTCCGTATTCGTAGACTGTAATCTTGTACTCTTTTAAATGGTTCTGAAGTGCTCTCAGCTCTGGAATTCCACATCCTTCAGATGGTATACTGAGTTGTATATCATTGATAAGCTTTAAGGTTCTTTGAGTTTGAATCTTATTAATGTCTCGTCTATCCTTTCTAAAATCAACTTCATTGTCAGCATATGATTTTGCTACGACCAAGGCACGAGGTAAACATAAATTATCTATGTTGTTAATAGGTATTATACCTTTTTTTCTAATGCATTCTGCCTCAAATGTGTTAAATGCTCCAGAACGAGTTTTTCCTGCTCCTGATGGTAGCTTAACAGATGTTACTGACAAGCAAAAATCATCTGTGCTTAGACCTTCTGAGTTACTCTGAAATATCTTGCTTATCATGTCCCATACATCGCTAAATTTTAGCTCGGAACAATCGCGAAATGTTATCCAGCCATTTCCCCGTTCGGCAAAACTCTTTCCACCAAAAGTGATGCCAACCTTATCTGTAGAGTTAAGACCTACTAAGGCGTACTTAAGCATATCATTTATAGCTTCCTTTGTCCACGAAATAGGCTCTTCATTTACTGGAACTGTTTTTATTTTAAATTCCAATTTTCGTCCTCTTAAGTTGAATCGATGAACGCGAGTCTCAAAATCCCTCAACACCTCGATTCGCTAAAAAATAAATTTCAGAAACAAGAAAAGCAAAATCTGAATAACTATCGACACGAGTTGAAGAAAAAAGTGAAATAAAAACTCAAATTTTTGTTATTTCATTTGAAATACTTTATTTATAGCCGTAAAAGGCATGTTTTTGAGAATTTAAAATATCTACCTCATTATTGAAAGTAGCAAAATTTGCGGGAGCAGCTTGTTCCATTTGATGGAACTCAATTGCAAATGACTGCCCCATAGGTTCCAACAGCTCCATGAAACAACCCTCCAGATCTTTGAGCTCATCCTTCGATATCTTCTCGGTAAAACGTTTCGGAAGATAAACTTTACATTCCAAGAGCTCCAATAAAATTTGTTGGCCAAACTGGGAAGAAACTTTTTCAGCCTTACTTATGGCGTACTTCTTCTTTAGCTCCAACATCTTCAGGCTTTTGGTAAGCTTCTGGTCCTGGTTCTTGCCAATGAAGTTTAGTTTGCTCAGGAACATCTTTTTTTGATTTTTTTATTGAGTGCAGGGTTTGAAAATAAATTTAAAACTGATACCATAGCTACAAAACAGTCTGGTTTTTATACTTTCAAAAACTTATCCCCACTTTTCTTCATGTGAAGTCGCAACATCCGTTAATTAAACCCACCCAAGACGTAACTAAAAGATGAACCATAGGTTTTTTAATTAAGTTCTTAAACAAATACAATATCCTACCATGTTTGTTCTTTATCCTAACTGTAACTGTATCAATTTATTCTCCATTCAAAACAAAAATTTAATATGACACTCACTCTCTCACATTAATAATATAGGTATAGTTTTGAACAACTCTTTTTTATTCAGGTTTAAAATATTAAATCGCAACTCCTTTGAAATCGCAACCTCATACCAATCAAAATTTAATTATCCAACAATAATACTCCTTAGACACAACAAAATTAATCCAATTAATTTTTATCAGTCATAAGAAAAAATACAAAACCTCTATCAACAATCATAGTAATATCAATTGCATTTTGCAACACATTTATATCAGAAAACTTTAAATTCATCATTCACTGTGCATGCATCTTTTTGAGGTTTATTTAACTCATAATAAACACCTACATCTCATTATCTTTTTCTTCTACCCTTTCAACAAATTTTGTTTTTGAAAACGAACCATATCAACCATCTATGATCCCATATTCATTCAAACAAAAATATTCACTAACAACGCTTCCATAACTACAAAGACAAATTTAATATACTTCTTAGCAAAACGATCAGGAGCATCCAATAATCAAAACGCTAACATAATAAAAAAAAGAAAACAACAGATCATACATTTATTAAAAACCAATAAAAAAAACCTTCGACTACTGGTCATCAGCTAACATACATCGAACTGATCGCATTTCTTATCTTAATATAATCATAATAAAAAAAATCACACATCTAAAATTTCCAGACGATATTGTCTACGCTGACAGTGAATTTCAATCCTCTTATTCTTTCAAGAATATTGTTTACACAATCTCGTGTGCGTGATGATAAGAAGATACTTTGCTAACTTAAACATTTCAATGCCAAGAGAATGCATGCATATAAAATAAAAATAAAAAATCTAATTTTCAGACCAAAGACAAACCACTGATTATTAATCCATCCTTTCCCCATCTATTCGCAAACCACACAGCAAACTTCCAAACACACGAAAATGTTGACCTCATTTCAAAATCCAATTAACTTAATCTAAACAAACAATTCTATGTTAAGCCCACACATGGAATTCCCTACGTCACATACACCGATGATGTTGTTTTTACCTCAAATGTAAACAAATTTAGTTCCCAGGCTGAAGTGCCCCAGTATCTACTCCCATTGTATACAGGGTGAGTCATGAACAATGCGACAAAATGCTAGGGCGTGTAGGTTGCGTTGAGACCAGAAAAAAATCGTATGGGAGGGGGGGTCTATTCCCCTCCGTTTAGCCGGGAGGGGCAATTTTATGATTATGGTATGATTTTTGCGACCAATTTGAAAACAAATAAATTGCAAGTTTCAAATTAGGTCAGTGTGTATTTTATATGTAAGAAATATAAAAAGAATGTTTACCTGCATCGGTTAACATACCTATGTAGGTATATGTTATTTTTTGTGTTTTATAGATAGGTAATAAAAATGATCAATTTATAACATGCATTAAATAACTAGAACGAATAGTTAGGTTTGGTCAAAATAAGAAATAGGTAGATAGGTAGGTACATATAGTGTATGAAATATTGCAATGGTCTATCTTCACCTGTTTAGGCAGTAGAGCCAATTGAAAAAAAAATATCGACTTAGAATTGAAACAAAATTATTAAAAATTAATCAAAATTATTATGGCAATAAATTACATCTTGTTTTAAAGGTTAAACTGCATACTTTGATTTGATGTTTGATCCTAGTTGATTTAACGAATGGTTTTTGATAAATAACATTTAAAAGTCAATTTTAAAAAATAAAATTATTTATTGTCTTAAAATTGATTTTTTACAAAGTTTTGCATTGAGTGCAATTTTTTACCAATGTTCAACGCTTTAACATCAAGGATATCTATGTCACATTTACGTTTTTTACGTAGACCTACCTCTGAAACAGTGAAAGATACTTCAAATATGTATGAGAACAAGTTGTAAATAGGTACAGGTAGGTACTAAACACCTCTGAAACGGTGAAAGATACTTCAAATATGTATTAGAACAAGTTGTAAATAGGTATAGGTAGGTACTCAACATTTCTACGAAAAATTCCGTTAGACTTTTTCCCGTACAAAACACCGTTATCGAGTTATAACGATTTTTAACGTAAAACATTCAAATACCTATGGACTTATACGATGATGTAGCCCAGCCAGCAGTATAATGCTATGATATACTAGGTACCTTGGTAACGCGAGAAATCTCTTCTTTAATTTTTTTTTACTTGCGATTATAGGTACTCTTAAGGCAAGTTATCTATTCGTACAAAAAAAAAGTTTTGAGATAACAATCAAACATGACATTACGATGATTAGAACAGTCAATTGCGAACAATCTGAGAAAAGTTTTGAAGGTCTTCAAGTTTTAATGCAGTTTTGTAGGGGGGTTGATTCTCAGTATAAAACTGAGTTTGCGGGAAATTTGGTCTGTGCAGCATCCACCATCTTAAATTTACGATTTTTGAGGTTTTGCGTTTTTCTATGTTTGTGTGCGTTTTCATGAAAAATCTATTAAATACTTTTTTATTGAAATTTGTGGTATAAAAATTATATTTGTACTGATAGTATCTTAGAAGTTATAAGGAAAATAAACGAATAAAAAATAGACCTTGTGACCTTAATTTTCGAATTGCTCCCTTATTTTAAGATTTTCGGAAAAAAGTGTTAAATACTTTTTTAAAGATAATCTTTTTAAAAAAAAAGTTTTGTATTTTTCGTTAATATCGGTTGGTTTTTGACCTCACTACATCATCCGGAACAGTATGGAATGCATATAAAGGGTGATTGGTTTAAGGTGCATCAAAAAGCTTAAGCGTGTAGGTGGGGTTAAGACAAGAAAAAAATCGTATGGGAGGGGGGTCTATTTTCCCCCGTTTAGGAGGGAGGGGCAATTTTCTAAAAATTTGACTTAAATCAGGAAAAATTATTTTAAAAAAACGGTAATGATACAAAGCCTTGTTATATCTTTTTGGAAAGCCAGAAAACTACTCTTTTATTTTATTTTTAAATTAAGTTGTTTAAGTGAACAGTTTTAAAAAAATTAATTTTCAAACTCAAAATTTTGAAAAAAACATTTTAAAAAAAATTTTATAATTTTTTTCAAAATTTTATGTAATTAACTATTATTTTTATTTTCAAAATTCAAAAAGATATAACAAGGCTTTGAATCATTCACCGTTTTTTTTTTGAATAATTTTTTCCTGATTTAAGTCAATTTTTTAGAAAATCGCCCCTCCCTCCTAAACGGGGGAAAATAGACCCCCCCTCCCATACGATTTTTTTCTTGTCTTAACCCCACCTACACGCTCAAGCATTTTGGTGCACCTTAAACGAATCACTCTGTATAACATTGATCCCAAATCCTAGCCATGTTGGCAAATCAGTAGTGCACTTGTAGCATCAGCAAATTTGGGAACTTCTAAACTACGACTCTGATGGCATAGATGTTTCTGGTCTAATCTGCGTTAACCATAATTAAAATACATCGGTTCTAAAATAATCTCTGTTTCGCACTTTAGAATACAAATTCCATTAACTATTCAAGTGTTAACTTCTGTCACACATACTGTGAAGATTTATCCTAGAAGATAATAGTTTTGTTTATGATTTTAAAGTTAAGATAAAACCTGAAGGTGATATAATGCAGAATTATAAAACGTTTATATTTTGCAAACTTTCGGAACACTGAAAATTTTTCATTTGTAGAAGTAGAGAGTATGAAAGTCTGAAGTCATAGCTGTTTACCTATTGAGATATACAAATAAGTTTTTAGATTTACTGGTTAGGTACAAATTTATACTTTATACAAACAATTTAGGTACCTATACATATAACGTTAAAACATATATCACAACTCAATCACAATTGGTCATGAAATTTTATTACAGACAAAAACACTTTACGTTCTTATTGTTACCTAAAGTAAAATTACTTTCCCAAAGAAATTACACACGACCTGCACACGATGATGTTACTTAAAATTTTAGAAATTTGTTCTTTTAAATCTCTTTACACTTACATACAGCACTATTATGATCGGGTAATCATAGCGCTTTAAAATTAAGTGTTTATAAAAAAGCATTATATAAAAGAGATACATTAACTTATTAACAATAGACGGTAATCAATGATAAATCAAACAATAATATGTACACGAATAAAACACGACATAAAAACGAATTCGTCAATATTTAAAGGAAACTTTTATCTAATCAATTGAATACTTTAATAAAGAGTGAGAGTACAGAAATGCTCTTTCGAGATTGAAAAATCCGAATACTTTTACTGACACTGCTGCTAAAATGCTGTCTTAATCTCTAGGGTCTTCTACTTTCTATTTTTCATACCGTTATTGATTATTTTATCTTACAATACCTACCAATTAACATGCCCCAATATAAAGGACTGTCCAGTTCCAATGCGTCCAAAACTTTTTGCATTCTTACCAATTCCGGTTGCAAGCATCTAAAAATGGTATGCCATTCACCAAAGTAAATAAGTATAGATATCAGCTTGAAAAAATACCTACGATTATGCTGTTTTGTTCTATAAATCTGACCACAAATATCTTTCAATGGTTTGAGATCCAGTCATCAGCTTAGGTAAAAACAAAAAAACTAACATTGTTTATTCTTAATTATTTGCATTTTAACAATAAATCCAATCCAATAAAACTAAAAATTATTATTTTCTAACAATTGCTATAAAAAGCTTTCAAAAAACGGAAACAATCCTTATTGTATCCTTCAAGAACTGGCCGACCTACTTTGTATCCACATTTAGAGAATAAATCAACGTTTGGCAAATGGAAAAAGTAGTTTTTAGTACCGTCAGTCCCACTCAGTTCCAAGGTGTTTAATTGAAAGACTCCGAAATGGAAAGTTTTTCCATCTGTTTGAACACTTTGGACAACAATTGGTTTCGGAAGTTGAACTACAGATTCCTGAAAGAAATTAATCTAAAACAATTCTTCAAGGAAAAACAATTTACCTACCCCATAGAGCTGCTTAGCTCTGGCAGAAGCCACTGTAAATGCTTTGAGTAAATTTCTTCCTTGGAACTGACTTGTTGTGACTGATGTTTCATGTAGGTTCTTTACGTTTTCCTCGTCAAAGTGAACGAAGATAGTGTGAGGATGGCTACAAGATAGACTACTTTGGAGTGCTAGAAAAAAGACATTCGACGAATTTATTAATAGAAAACTTGGAGCAATTACGAGATACCTATTCTTTTTTGTGTAAATATTCTTTTTTGGAATTGTGATGGTGTGTCTGATAGGATATAATCGGTTTTTTTTTTTTTTTTTTTTTTTTTTTTAATTCATTTTTATTTTCCATTTAACTTATAACTAACTTAAATGCTAGACAAAAACCTTAAAAACTAGCTTACAGAATAACTTAACTAACTTACTGGCCCCATACGGGCGCTCTAAATTATACTATAGCTATATATTAAAAATGCCTTTCGGCGTAAATTCTAGTGTAAATTAAAATCTTTATTACTTAAACCTAAACAAGAAAATTATTTAAAAAAACTTGTTTTTCAATGACATTTTTTTTTTTTTTAAACTTAAAACTACCCTGTACCTAAATAAAACTATATTAACCTAAATAAAACTAAAATATACGTAAATATACGTAAATACCTTAAAACTACTTAAAAATACTTAAAATAACTTAAAACTAGAACAGCCACCAGCAGCGTTTTTTTTTTTTTTTTTTTTTTTTTTGTCATCAGCCTACGCACATGCACACACGCCATACATATCCATATATTAACACATATATATATGTATGCGCTCAAGCACATATCCACAGACAACAGACAGCAATTTTTTGGATTTTTTTTTTATCTTTTTTTTTTTTTTGGTGCCACCGTCACTGTCCTACTTAATCTACCTAGTTATACCTTATAAATACGTAGGTCGGCCAAGGCAACAACTTCGACTAACCATCAATATCAAGGTGGTCACCCAACCACCAGTATTTTTGAACTTGCTTACAAAAGTCCCTTTTGTCCCGAAGGGGCACAGCTCTACTGAACCGCAGACGCCCTGCTCCGTTTCCAGAGTCGACGTCTCGACCATACAGGATTCGCCGATCCACAGTTCTACGGCCGACGTGGTAGATTAACGGAACCGCCAATCTATCCTGTATCAGCCCCCGACTGTCTAAATAGAGGAATGTCTCGGGCGGGATGAATCCGTTAAGACAAACGCTCTCACTATATTCTTCATTGGGGTAGTAAGCCCCGAAAATAAGTCCATTGGCTGAGGTCATCGCTCTTGCAATGTGACCCCGAATCAGCTTAATTAAAAAGTTATCTATCCTGTTTATATTGGCCCCGTTGTATAAGACCTCGTTGGCATAATAATGTTTGTACTCCGACTCTGGTTTTCTGTGTAATCCAAGACAGGTCCTAAGACACTGCCTCTCAAACACCCGAATCTTTTCCATTTGAGATGGGGCAACGTTAAACCACACAGGGCACCCATAGGCAATCATCGGCCGGATGAGGGCCATGTAACAAATCACCTTCACCCTGTTTTCAAGGCGGCTGCTATAAAACAACCGTCTTGTCAGAGCAAACGCTCCCCTAGCTCTGGCCAGAGCAGCATCTATATGTCGATTGAAATATAGATACTGATCTAGCCAGATACCAAGGTACTTTACTACATCTTTACTCGCCAGTGGATGTCCACTTGGTCCAACGATCACTAGATTTCTCCAGTTCTTTCTTGTATCCCTAGAAGCCTTAGACAAAGGGGTTCTAAACAGGATAGTTTCTGATTTCTGAAAGTTAATTTTTAACTTCCAGTCATCACAATATCGCTGAATCTTGTCGAAGTCACGCTGCAAGAGAATTCTGATGACTTCAACTTTTGGACCCGTCCTGTACGCTACAAGGTCATCGGCATACGCAATCGCATGAGTGAGACTACCTATCAGATCGCTGGTGTAAATACTAAAAAGAATCGGCGAGTTCACAGCTCCTTGCTGTAGACCGTTTTTAATATCAAAAGTTGTGGTCGAAGTTACATTGCCACTTTTGACAACAAACTTTCTACCATTGAGCATGTCATGAAGCATATACAACAGTGGTTTACTTATGCCAAATCTGGTTAATTTCAGATAAAGACCCTCTAACCATACGGTGTCGAAAGCCTTCTCTAAATCAACAAGAACGGCACCTGTGCATTGATTTTTCGTTTTGTTCCATTGAACATCAGAAACTAACTTAGACGCGGCATGAATAGTGTCATGTCCCGCCTTAAAGCCAAACTGATTGTCTGGAATAATATTCTTGTCCTCAGCCCACTTGAACAGAGCTCTATTGAGAATCTTTTCGAATACCTTACTGATACTTGGAAGAAGACTTATCGACCGAAGATTTGCCGGATTGGAGCTGTCCTTTCCCTTTTTGGGGAGAGGATGGACCACAGCTGTCTTCCAACTCACTGGATAATATGCATTATTCAATGCGTTGTTAAACAGTGTGGTATAAATGTCTATGGCTTCCTCAGGGAGATGTCGTAACACAATGTTGGGTATACCATCGACCCCCGCAGATTTCTTTTTCTTTAATGTTTGAAAAATTAAATGAAGTTCTACCTTCGAAATTAACAATGAACTGGGTCCATTTTGCTCGGCGATGGTGGCGTTTGCCAAATTTTCGTCATTGAACCCGGTGAAACCAGTATTCTCAGATCGCCATTGCGTTATGTTATTTCCAAGATAGAAATTGTGCAGCAAGGCTCTGTTCTCCAGGTCATGATTCGGACGAATGCTAGCATTCACCTTATACACTTGCTGGAAAGCAGCCCCTACAGCTTCCACCTTTTCCTGAGGATCTTCTATCATATAAAAATTGTCATCGAAAACGGCACCTTCCGGATCAATTCCCGCAATCGTTAGTACGTCTTCGTTATCTGTTGTCCCCTGGAGTTTAAGACATGGAAGATCGTTTTGATCATTTCTTCTAAATATCTTATTTATTTGGGGAAACATACTAGGGTCGCTAGAATTAACAGCCCGAATTCTGTTATCCGAATATAAATTAATAGATAATCTATAGTTTTGTCTAATCAGAACGTTAATGTTTTTGATCGACGACTTCAATGTCCTAATCTCCAGATCACGTGTGTCCGTGAAACGTCTATAAAGAAGTTTCAACCTAGTCAGCAGTCCACTTTTTTGTCGGTGTAGTGCGTCGATTGTCGCGTTCTTGTATAAACCAGTAGGGTCTTGTTCCTTATATTTTGGGATTGTTTTGTCCATTGTTCGTTTTATAGTCGTATCCATTTGAGTCAGAAACCCGTCGATCTCGAGGTTCGTCAGGTTTCTGTCATTTGGTGGAGAAATGTCATCGGAACGTATTTCTCTTGCCAAGGCGTTGGAGAAGCGTGGCCAGCGCGTCTTACTGAAATTGTAAGAGTGCACAGGCACATACTCATCCAATTCCACAAGTTCGCTCGGAAGCTGTATTACGGTTTGCCACCGTGTCCGCAGTGATCGCTATCGTATTCGATTGTTCGTAAACAGTTTCTTGTCTGTTGATTTGTTGCGTCAGTTATAACAAGTCGTGAGTCAAGCAGTAAAAGATCCAGAAAGCCACCGCTCCTAGGAAACGAAGGTCTATCTGTCGCAAAAAGATCGATCCTACACTCAACACTGTGACGACCCATCCAATTAAATAAATGGTACCCTCTCGGATTTTGAATTTGATTTCCCCAATCTTCATGTTTGGCGTTCAAATCTCCTGCCATTAGATAATAATTTTCATCCAAGTGCAGTCTTAAGCATTCGAAAAGTTTTTCGAGTTCTGCGATAAAATTAGCAGGCTGAGGTGCTTCGGGTGCGTACGCCGCGATCACGTACATTCTTTTCCCCAGAAGGAGCGGAATGCAAATGATGCAGGCTTCTAGCTGCCCAAATCTTCGCACTTCACTATTATATATAACCTTAAATTTAATGCCCTTTCGTATGAAGATTGCGACCCCACCCCCTTGAGAGGATTTAGGCCGATCCCTTCGCACGATATTGTAATTATTATTAGTCAATTTGTGTTTCTGATTTAGCTTAGTTTCGCTAGCCATAAACACATCAGGACTTTATTCTTTCACAGCTAGGATCTTAAAGGGTCGCTCAGGCAGCGCGCCTTTAACCATTTCGCGTTGCCGGCAGAATAGAGTAGAGGTAATCCACCCTAGCCGCCTGCTCCCTGATCTGTTTTTGCACGTCGGTTAACTGACCATGAATGGTCAGCAACACCTGCATCAGATCTGCCTCTGGGACAGGAGCCGTAGGCACTTGGACCTGTTTGGCTACCTGTGGTTGAGGCTGTACCGTGTTTCCCCTTCCAGACGCGATTTGGGCGTAAGAAATTGCGGGATTGACGGAAATTGTTTTTTGGCGTACTTCAGGGCGTCTCACCTCAACTGTTTTCTTTTGGGCTTTGTTTTGCCTTATCTCCTGAAACTTCGGACATCCCCGATAGTTTGCGGGGTGCCCGGAGCCTCGGCAGAGCGCACATTTTAACTGGGTCATATCTGTGACCCTATCTTGCCCGAGTTTACACTCCACTGTTTTGTGGGTATCTCCACATTTAACACAGACTGGGTCCATACCACAGTTTACTGCAACGTGTCCGAACCCTTGGCAGTTCATGCATTGAAGCATGTCTTTCTGCTTATTTAGTTTTTCCCATCGTACAACTTGGTAATCCAGGACTGTTATATTCCTTAGACCACTCAATTTGCTTTGGGGCGAGAGTTGAACTAGGAAAAATGGTAAATTCCGTTTCTCCCGTCTGGCTTTGACTGTGGTGAACGGTCGGACCCCGATAAACTCGAGATCGTCGCTCGCCACTTGACGGAGCTCAGCTAAGAGCGCCTGCGGATCCGTAGAGGATTCGATACCCTTCAGGAGGACTGTTTGAAGCTTGTCTTCCTTCGGGGTGAAACTATAGTATTCTGTTCTAGTTTGGGACAGAAGGTCTTTCACTTTTTTGTAGTGCTCTAAAGATGAGCACTGAATGGAATGCCTGTCTGCGTTAAGCCGCTTAATTATGAAATTGTTGCCTATGACCGACCTACATATTTCAATTGTGTCTTTTAAATGCATTTTATAAGTATTAATAGGTGGCACCTTACCTTTCTTTGCTTGTGGCTGTTGCTGTTGTTGCTGTTGTTGTGACTGCTGCTGTTGTCTCTGCTGCTGTTGCATCGGCTGCTGTTGGGTCTGCTGCTGTTGTGACTGCTGCGGCTGTTGCTGTTGCGGTTGTTGCTGTTGCTGTTGTTGCTGCTGCTGTTGCTGCTTCTGTGTCTGTTGTCGTTGCTGTTATGGTTGTTGTTGTTGCTGTTGTTTTTGTTTTGCTTGCTGTTGTTGAGGCTGATGCTGTGGTTGCTGAGACGGTTGTTGTGGTTTTTGAAGCTGTTTCGGTTGCTGCTTCTGTGGCTGCTGCTGGTCTGGGAGTGGTTTTTTTTCCTGAGGAGGCTGCTGTTGTAGCGAAGCTTGCTCTTGGAGCGCTTGTTGGCGGGTGCGCTGCTCAAGAGCAACTATGCGCTCCTTCTCCCGTCTTGCCTCCTGCTTCTTTTTGAGCGCTTCAACCAGCTCAATGAGCGAAGAGATCTGCTCTGTCAGAGCCTCGATCTGCTGATCCTCTTCCTCGTCGGACAGCTCAACTACCTCGCCACTGACGTAATGTCCTTCTCCTTCCACAGACATATAGGAGATGTCATCAGCATTATCGTCAGCGGCGTTTTCTTCGCCGATTAGACTGGCGTCCTTATCGTTTGGATTGACGGCAACGATCGCTCCATCAGCCTCTTCGACGTGCCTGTCATCCGTCTCAGCTTCGTCGTCGCCTTCTTCGTTGTCGTTGTTTTCACTATTGTCTTCATCGTTAGAGGAGCTATCTAGCTGCCTCTGTATTTTGGCTTGAGCCGAAGCCTTGGCTGAACGCCCGCGCCCTCCTATTTTCTTGGCTGCTTCTATATCAGAGGTGCGCTTCTTAACTACTAGGTTTGGTTTGTACCTAATGTAGCGCCTTCTCTTTAGAGGATCTTGCTCATCGACACATGCCGGTCCTGGCTTTTTCCCTTTAATAGGGCTTGATGTCTTTGCAGTTGCTATGCTGCTGGTACCGACCTCGGCACGTGCCGATGACGATGTTGTTGTAGTTGTCGTTGCTATTGTTGCTGTTGTTGCCACTTTGGGCTTTCCTGGTCCTGCTGCTGCTGCTGCTGTTGTTGTTGTTGCTTTTTGGGCTTTGGACTGCCCTGCTACATTTACACTTTGAGCTTGGCCTGATGGCCCCGCTACTTGACTGTCGGATGACACATCACCTGATGTTCCTCCAACTGTCTTCCTTGTTGTTGGGGGACCATCTTTCGATGTCCCCGTTGGTTTTCCCATCTCTCTTTCTAGTTGCTCTCGATTTCTGTTCACCTTCTCCCAGAAATTGTTTAAAAAAAAGCCCGGACCACAGTGGGGCTCGAACCCACGCCGTTCAGATCCTTCGTCTGCCACTCTACCACCTAGGCTAACTTGCCACTTGAAAATGGTAGGTTGAATTAACTATTTAACACACTCGCGTCTCTATATTAAATGATCACTGTGAAAGCCGCCAACGATGTGCACTCTTCCACGGTTGCTGAACGACTGAGGTTCAATCGGTTTTGTCGAAGTCATGAGAGTTTCGGCAGATAATTCGAACTGAAGCAAGTCACCGTCCTTGCTTAGATTTAAGTTGAAGTTAGCATTGTCAAATATTTGTCTGCGAGATGTCACGGAATTTCCAGAAAGCTTCTCACATTCGAATATAAGTTTAGGGAGGCGCCTAGGGAAGGGACCACCAATGTTTCTCTTAATTTGCTTAACATTTACATTGACTTCTTTCTTACCTTCTCCTGCTGTGTGATATTCCATATTCTCTAGAAAAATTAAAACGCGGACGTTCCGGAATCTTAATTTTTGGTAATTTAATTTGCTGTGCATCGAGGACATGAGAGATGCCATGATTGAATTTTGTATGTTCTTGTCAACAGTACTGTTCAGTTGCATTTTATTAATACTTTCTTCAATATTCCTAGGTAGTCCATTGATTTCGATTGCTTTGGTTAGAATTTGTGCTTGTGCAACACCTTCAGGTAGAACATTTGTTTTGGAATGTACTAAAAGCAACAAATTTCAAGTTTTTATTTTAGAAACTAATAAACTTATTTTTGTTTCTTTCTTTTTGTCAACAACACAAAACCAACACTTTTTGTCAACAACACATGTTTTGTAGTTTTTTTTTTTATTTCCGAAACCGACCGCACGTACTTTACACACTGACATCTAATGACTAACTGAATTCCTAAAACAAAACAAATTAAGCATCTCTTTCGCACGATTAACACAAAAAAAGACTAACAATGTCTTCTTGTCGGTGGGCGCTTTTTTCCAGATGCAGAAATACCAGATTCAGATTCATGCCAATACTATGTTTATATACAATGGTTAACCCCACTAGCGAGAGATGATTTTGCAAAATCTTCTAACTGAGTTTTCACCATGTCGGAACATTTTCCATATTTAATTTCCGCTGCCTCGCGACATTGAGCCAGATTGTGGCGTAGTCTAGATGCAAAAGTGCTAAGGGTCTCGTAATGAGTTTGTCTACTATATATTAGTTGTGTCACTAATTCATTGTAGTTTTCAAAAGACAAGTATGTCCTGTTTAGAAGTTCCTCAGCTTCCTTGAATGTTTTGGGAGTGGCAGTTTCAATAAGATCGTATGCCTCTCCCCTTAACCTCGTAGTGCAGAGCTTTAGGAATGTTTTTTTTTCCTCTTCCGAAAGGCAGAACATAACCTGCCTACAGCAACCAATGAAGGTTTGCAGTTCCAGTGAAATTTTTGGGTGAATTCCACCTGAAAATATCGGAATTATTTGGGCTGTTAATTTTATAATTTTGGTATAGTCGACCGCCATTATTTTAAAAGGTTTTCTTACTGGGCAGGGCAATGTAGCAGGTGCAACGTTTTTAGAGGGGCTTATTTGAAGCTCCGGTTGGGATGTTTCGAATGAAACGTCTTCAAATTCAGGAATCGAATCATTGTCCTCTGGAATGGCTTTCTGTTTAAGTATTTTTGCAGATAGGGTACTGACTTCTTCGATTTGGTGAAACAATTTTCTTAAAATTGGATTGGTCAACAATTGTCGTCTTATTTCTTTGGTATCCTCTTTTAATCTCTCTATATTTTTTAAAACTTCCCTAAGTGTCTCAGATCTTCGGTCTATCTCGTCTAGTTTTAACAAGGGTATTCGCCCTGTAACCTATGCGGTACTATGTAGAGAATTAAGATGCTCTAAAAGTGATGATTCTGGCAGTTGCGAGTCTTGAGACCGACTGAGAGGATTTTTATTTAGTCGCTCATAAGTTTTACCTTGTCGCAAGGTAACGAATGAATTTTCGTTGGAGTCGCTATCGAAACCTCGACTTTCCGTGTTTCGAAAGGACATCAAAAAAAAACTTTCAAGTTTCAACTAATCAATCCTTTGGGAAATATGTTTCTATTTACCTTATCGGTAAGAAGTTTATTATAGATGCAAGAGGGGAGGCTGTGTCTAGAGAATTATTTGTTGGTTTGATAGTGTCACTGAAGCTAGAAGCTTCAGTTTCAAGGAATAAATTTTTCTTCGTAGGTGGAGTTCAGAATATAAAAAATCGTAAGTTAGGGGGTCTATTTCCCCCCGTTTAGGCGGGAGGGGCAATTTTCTAAAACATTGACATAAATCAGAAAAAAAATTATTTAAAAACAACGGTGAATGATACAAAGCCTTGATAAAATTTTTTGGAAATACTATTTCGATTTGTTATTAATACATTTACATTTTTGAATTGTTTTTTTTTTTTTTTTTTTAATTTCATTCTGTCTGACAGTTCAGTAGTACCATATTTCAAATACAAAAACGCGGCAGCCGATTTGGCTGCGGATGAGTTTTTTTGGGAATTTACCACTTCACTATGTATAAATTGCCAAAAAATTACGGGTATTGGAGAATGGGGAATTTCTTCTGTGGCTAAACTTTCGTTGCCGATATGTAAAGTACTTTATATATGCCGCAAGCATACATGATCACCTTTTGCATTGAGTATTAATAATATAGTAATAGAAAATGTAAACAAATTAAAAATATTAGAAATGCTATTTAATAATAAATATAATTGGCAACAAGATGGAGCTTTCCGCACTATTCCCTAAAAAAATATCTTGGCAGAGGCTGGCTTCCCTATTTTCGAAGAGAGCAGACAAACAATTATGTATAATCTGTATGCCAAACTGGTGTTTTCAACAAAATTGCTAATAGACGAAGAAGTCTCTCTTACTCCTAAACGGAGAAGACAACCAAAAATCCCGTCGGCCATATTTACAATCCTTCAATCTAGGAATACCGAATTCCCAAAACGAGACCTAGCCAAAATGAAGAATCCAATCTCTTCAACACCTCCTTGGCTCATAGACTCGAGTTCTTTTATAATGAACGGTATCTTATGGGAAAACGAATACAAGCTACGATATATACAGTAAGCTCTTCCTTAGCATCTCAGCAGAACTCAAAGCCGAAAACTGGAAGTTTATGTTCACGGATGGATCCAAAACCTCCGACACCACAAGTTTTGCAATCATAAACGAAGGAGGCAAAATCGCACGACTTGAAATACTTACACAACAAACATCCATCTTCACTGCAGAAGCTTTTTCCGTTTTTACTGCTATGCAGGAGGCTGCAAAAGTTAGTAAAACACAAATCATTTGTACAGATAGCCTCTCTACAATTAGAGCTATTACTAACACCAACAACAACACTTGTCTTATCAACAATATCCGCTCTTTACTAATCCACTCGAACCGTCATGTAAAACTGATGTGGACTCCTGGCCACGTTAAGTTTTATTGCTCTCAAGAAAGAAATATGCAGTCCATTTTCTCTGCCAGCTAAACAGGCTCTATAAATGATCCTCAACATTATTAAACGACTTACAACTAACGCGAGCAGGACTTTCTTTGATTAAACTTCAAACATATATAAACTTATATAAAACTCCAGATTTATAACTATTTCATTTTTATTCGCAAGCTTTCTTTAAAATTCCAAAGACTTACAAATCATTTAAATTTTATTTTTTAATTTTATTATTGAGACACATACTACCACAGGACAGAAACTCAACTGAAGGGTAAACAAAAGTTCTTTCAAGCACCTTTAACTGCTACCTGCTCACTGTCTAGTTTTTTGATGCGATTCACGGCAACACAATTCCTAAACATTGCCACTTCTTCGGCACATTTGAGTGTCTCACCTGGATAGGCTCGATAACACGCAATAAGTTGAGCTTTCAGGTCCTGGCAAGGCGGCAGTTGATGTGTTCCTGAAGCATTCGTAAAACGCTTTCGCACATCTTCAACAGCTACTGAATATTCTTTCTCCATAACAGCGTTTGTTTTGTTAAGAGTCTGTTCTAGCTTGGCAATGCGAGTTCTCCACATTTGATCATTCTCACGTAGTTCAATTTCCTTTTGACGGCGCATCTCCATGGCAGTTATAATTGGTTCACCAGTAAGACGTGGAAATGATGACATAGTTGTTGCAGCTGAAGGCTGTGGTATTGGGTTTGAAAAAGTTGTTTTCGGAAATGTTTCAGCAACTACTGCAGGTTTTCCTACTAATGGTGGTGCTGGTGTAACTCTTGTGGGTTCAGCTACTGGAACACGTGTGGTGCCTGATTTATCGGCTTCTTGCTTTGCTTGTTGTTTTTCTTGTTGTTTTGCTATTTAAAAGAAAAGTTATAAAAATGAAATAAATTAAATAGCAGATATTAAACAAAGAGTTCTTATCATGGTAAAACCTTTCTAAAAGAAAATATATGAATCAAACAAGCGGTAAAAATAATATTTTTATCATGGCAATCTATATGCATAAATAAAAATGAGGTGGCTGTTTGTAATGTCAAAATAACGGCTTTTTACAAGATGCATATGAAAGCATATACGGCACTTATAACTAAATTTTTAAATTTGTTGTCTGTCTGTCTGTTTGTCCCGGCTAATCTCGAGAACGGCTGGACCGATTTTGACAAAACTTTCACTGACCGATAGCTAATGTTGTAGCGGGTAACAAAGGCTATTTAAATTACTCCCTGGGTGTCGCTATAGTCGCTGTTTTCCATATTCGTATATATGAACCGATCAGAAACTTCTGGACCGATTTTAACGGGACTTTCACTGACAGTAAGCTGATGCTGTAGGAAGTAACTTATAAAGTAAAAAATCTCAAAGATGGCGCTGTGGTAGCTTTTCCGACTGTAAGAAGTTACTAAGGCAATTTCAATTACCGAATAGATGGCGCTGGGGTAGCTTTTACGAAAACTCTTATACATGAGCTTAAGAGCTTTTGTCAAAATGTTGGACCAATTAGGGTTATAATAACTCTTTCAAAATCAATGCTTTCTCCCTTATTTTTTTCTGCGGCAGCAACGCGGAGAGTCATACTCACTTTCGGTAGATTAGCCATTAGCGAATCCGCAAGTGAAAAGGGATTAAATGTCGGTAACATAGTTCGCAAAATTTGTACTACAGTTAAATTACATGATTGCTCATGAATGAAAATGTTTTATTATATTTTCTGAACCACTAGACTGGTTGGGATGATCGAAACAATTTCCGACTCCTACCTGCTGCGTTTTTAGTTTTTTAATTTATATCAGAACAAAAAAATGTTATAAGGTTTGGATAATTTAGGTACGAAGACGAAGAAAATATTAAATGGGACCATTATTTTCTAAACCACTGACCCGATCTAGATAATTGATACTATTCCAGACTGAGCTTCGAACCGAACTACTTTCTGCATAGTTAGTTTTTTATTTGGTTCAAAACCAAAAAAAAATTCCTAGCATTTACAAAATGTAGTTATACGTTGAAAATGCTAAATGGGGCCATACCTTCTAAACTACTGAACCGAATCGGATGGTTGCTACCATTCCAGAATCAGTTAAGAACTTTTTTATATGCTGCGTTCTTTGTTTTTCGTTTTTTCCAAAACAAATTTTTACATTTCTCAGTGGATAAAATTACAAATATAAAAAATGGGGGTTTTTAAGTTAAGGGTTAACTTTTCACTATGCCAAGTTATTTTTAAGGCCGTGTGCGAACGGGCTCGGTGTTGGGAGTGTTCTTGTTTCTGTTGTATATTAATGATATAAATTTGGCAGTTAAATATTGTAAATTGTGTATGTTTTCTTATGATGCCCTTCTATTTATTTCGGGAAAAGATATGCTCATTACTTATAAGTTAAAGCTTAATATTACAAAAAAATGTGGGAACTACCAAACAGTTTTTAAAACAACGAATGGCCAACCATAAATCAGATTTAAGATGTTACAGCTCTGAAAAACTAGACCTTGCTACACACAGCATTGAAAAAGGCCATAAACCCGATTTCGAATGTGTAAAAATCCTTCAATCTGAGAAACACGCCCAAAAAAGGTATACTCTGGAAACACTTCACATTCTGAACACGAAAATAACATGAATAGGAAACAAGACATTCACAACATTTCATCCGTCTACTGCCTTCTAGTTTGCTGCAACAACAAAATATAACATTCATTCGACAATACTTCGTCAGTCGAAGTGCTTTATTTAATTTTTTTTCACTTAAATTAATTGTTTTTTATTTAGTTATTTAAATTTTAAATTATTTTGTTTTTTAAATGTTTGATTGTTTATTTTATATATTTTTTTTAATCTGTTTTAAAGTAACGTAAGTTGTATAATTATTAAACCATTATGTGCTAACATGTTCTAATTCTAATAATGTAAACTTGGTTTCATTGTCACTACTAATGACCAAATAAGCCGAAGGAAGAATAAGACTTCATCCAAAATCCACAATTACAATCTAAATTGGTCAAAACAAATTACAAAAAAAAATATATGTGTATCAACACTTTGGATCAGAATGTTGTGCGAATTAATGGAGAGAATATCGATTGTTCGGATGAGTTTAAGTACTTAGGAGTGGTTATTGACAATAAAATAAATCTCAAAGCTAATACGGATCACGTATGCAAAAAATTATAAAAAAAAATATACTTTCCTGGACGGATTAGAAATAAACTATCAATTAATACTGCAATTAAAATTTATAACCTCATTTTCAATACTGCTCGACTATTTTATTTTTATCTTCAAAAGGAGACATTTCTCTGCTCCAAAGACTGAATTATTTTGAAATGTGCGCGACTCACTCACATAAAATTAATGTTACAGATACTAAATTGGCTAAGCATAACACAACCTTCACACTTCGCAACGGCAGTCACCTTGTAGTGGTGCGAAGGCTAAAGTTTCCAAGACTCATCTGAACTGCTTTTTCAGGGCAACCTGCAGGGATTTTGAGAAGTTACGAACCAAGTACTGCCCCCCCTAATCCAGGGTGTTACGTGAACCGTGCCTATTGGATGGTTTGCAGCCAGGGGGTATACCGGCTGTATTATAACGGAACCTCTTTGAAACCGGGTCACCTCAAAGAGTAATTTTGACCTCACCATACTATGCGGAGCTCTAGTATGGCGAACAACCCTTTCTCTAGCTACTCGTGGGATTTATATGTATACAAACAAAAACAACAAAAACTACAAAAAATTTTCATTCCGCGGGATGTAACCGCGAATGAGTAAGCAGATCGCATGGAGAGAGACCTCCATGGAGAAGACCTGAGACCGGGATGCAGTAAGCAATTTCTTAAGGCACAAAAGAACTGGGCAGTAAACCGGGAATCATCGTCCAAAAATCAGAGGAGAATACCTCCCGGGAAAAAGGAAGATGACACTCAAGACGCATCACCCAGTAGTCAGGGGAGAAAACCTCCCGGGCCTGGAAAAGATGTTGCCAAAAACAATAAGGATGTCGGTGAAGAGAATCCACTTCCTAGCCTGTTTGCCTAGGCGCGCTTGATGACCCCTGGAGAAAAGGGCTAAGTGGAGCAGGCACGAAATGGTACTTCCGATTCCTTGATGGAGGCATGACTCTAGAGGAAGCAAGGAAGAAGGTGGATGAAAGAATTGTCACCTTACGAAATGAGCCCCAAACAACACCTAGACAGGGCAAAAGGAGCAGTAGCCAAATCACTCCTCCTGAAAGGCACGAATCTAAGAAACCCAAAACTCTATGCACTTCCAAACTTACGCTCCTAGAGGAAGCATAAATAGAGGAAGTTTCCTTAGGGTGGGGCATAAGCTCAAATTTGAAGGCATACACTTCAAAACGGGCCTGCTCGTAGTTGATTGCGCTGACCAAAATACAGCAAATTGGTTGGAAGAAAAGGCAGCGAAATTAAGCGCTTGGAAGGGAATTGAGTTGACATCGTGCTTAGTCAAGGATGCACACGATAACCATGTTCCTTCCAAAAAGCACTGGGCAAGAGGACCAGAAATCGCTAGCACTTATCAAAGCGCAAAATGAAGGCCTCAATATACCCGCTTGGAAAATTCTAAGCCGCAAAGTGGACGGCAAAGGTCAGTTGCTAGTGGTTGGTATTAATGACCAGTCAGCAGAAGCCATTCGCAAAGCAGGTAACGAACTGCATTACAAGTTTGGAAAAGTACCTGTCTCAGGCTTAAGGAAGGTGACTGGAGCTGGGTCAAGTAACCAGACCAAGCCTACAGGAAATGCTAAAGCAATAGTCCTGAAAATCGCCATACCAACACCTGGTCATGAAGAGGTAGGTAAGGAAAAAGAACAGGTTACCGAATCAGTTCCGCCTACCCCATCTTTGTTATCGGTAGAGCCCAAAGTTCTAGAACTACCGAAATCTTCAAAAACAGGTTGGAAAACACCAGAACCAAATCCAGAGCCAGTAGCAAGCGATGTATATGAAGAAATAGAGGGCATGGACCTCTCTCCCAGCTTAGGCGACTTAGCTGACGAAATTCTTCCTACTGAGGAAGAAGAGTTACATCTTCTTGAAGATGAGGGGGCAGTGGCCCCCAAACAATAAAAAATCAGATGCTTACAAACGGGATCAGCACCAGGGCAGCACAAATAAAACTATATCACGCTAAAGCGGCTTCGGCCGTAATAGCAAGGAAATTCGTGAAGGATGACCTACGACTAACGCTGATCCAAGAACCCTGGATAAACGGGGGAAAAGTAAGAGGTCTCTCATGTAAGGACTCGCAGGTATTATGGGACACAAGATTAGACTCGCCCAGAGCATGTATAATTATCAGAAACAATATTAACTTTATTTGTCTTTCAGATTTTATGACGCGGGATCTGGTGTAAATACAGGCTCAAATCAACATCCAGGGCCATCCCCGCACGATTGTTATAGCATTCGCTTAGTTCGATGGTGATGATGAAAACATACCACCTCCGGAAGTACAAAAACTGGCGGATTATTGTAACACCAAAGGACTACCGATGTTAGTTGGATGCGATGCAAACGCCCACCACACTATGTGGGGTAGTAACGATGTGAATAAAAGGGGTGAGTACCTTTTAGATTTTATTATCGAGAAAAACCTAGATATATATAATGTAGGGAATGTCCCCACTTTTGTAACTAGGGTAAGAACAGAAGTCTTAGACATTACGTTTGGCACGCCAAGCATAACTAGTTTAATTAAGGATTGGAGGGTTCCGGCCCAATCATGGGTGCCACTGCCTTTGCCTTAGCCAAAACATCATCTTTCTCATTTCCATCCACTCCAACATGTCCTGGGACCCAGTATAACGTTACAGTGTTGTTTTTGCATAATTTGTTGAGTTCGTTTACACTCTCCGAAACCAGCTTCGAGCTGATTACGCAGGAATTTAGTGCTTTGAGTGCAGCTTGGCTGTCTGACATTATGGCTATATTCTCTTTCCGGTAGTTCCTTTCAATGTTTATCTGCGCACATATTCTAATTGCGTTTACTTCCGCTTGGAATGTGCTAGAGGACTTACCCATTGGTACAGAGAATTCGGTTCTTGGCCCAAAAATCCCTGCGCCAGTCCCTTCGGCAGTATTTGATCCATCAGTGTACCATTTGATGGCTTTAGTATTTAAAAGGTAGTTCTCATTTTCTCCTACCCATTCTTTTTTATTGCTTAACTCAGTCTGAAAATTTTTCTCGAAGTTGTATTTCTTAATCATGTTGTCTCTAGGAATGTCAAGCAGGGGTGCATATTTGGATAGTGAAGTTAATTCCTTCAATCCTATACACTTACCTTAACCAGTTCCTTCTTTTGCGAAACGCATGATTGCCCCCTTTGCAGAACTTTCATTTGCCATGTGTAATGGTGTCAGGTCATGAATGACCTCCATTGCTGCTGTTGAGCATGTTCTCATTGCTCCAGTTATACATAAGCAAGCGAGCCTTTGCACTTTTTCTAGTGTTTTCTTAGTCTTTTTAAGTTCGGTTCTTTTGTGCCACACAACCGCACCATATGTGATTATGGGTCTGACCATCATGGTATACATCCATCTAAGGATGTTTGGTTTGCACCCCATGATTTACCTGCAAGTCTCTCGCATATCATAAGGGCTTTTGTGGCTTTCCCGACAGTAATCTCTAATGCCTAGATATTTGACCTCCTTCTTCAATTCTATTACCTTATTGTCTAACCTGATAGGTTTTATATGCTTAAGAAGTCTTTTATTGGTAAATGGTATTATTGTGGTTTTTGCTGGGTTTATATTCAAGCCCACTGATATGCACCATTTTCTTGTCATTGACAACCCTCTTTGAATTATGTCACAGAGAGTTTCCTCAATTTTCCCATAGGCTATTAAAACAATGTCATCGGCAAAGCCTATACATCGTATGCCATTAGTAGTTAGGCATTCTAGCAACTCATCTACAACAAGACTCCACAGCAAGGGTGACAATACCCCTCCCTGAGGACAACCTCTTGTCGTGATTATTTGCTGGGTGCTTGACCCGGCATGTGCTTCTGCCGTTCTAGTACATAACATCTCACCAATCCATCGTGTTATAGTATTGGGTACATTCTTTCTCATGAGAGCATTTTTTACGGCATCATGAGAGGTGTTACCAAAGGCACCTTCTTTATCTAGGAAGGCACATATTTCCATTTCTTTTGATTCTAAAGCTCCTTTTATGGTATTGGTGAGTTCGTATAGGGCAGTCGCAGTTGATCTGCCTGCTCTATAAGCATGTTGTCTATGATTCAGTGGCAAAATCGTTAATACTTCTGATCTTATGAAGTTATCAATTACCTTTTCCAGTGTCTTCAGAATGTATGATGATAAGCTTATTGGCCTGAAAGACTTAGCATGTGTAGTACCTTTTTTTCCTGTTTTAGGGATGAAGATAACTTTTGCTCTTCTCCATAGACTTGGTATGTACCCAAGTGCTATGCTGCTTCGAAGCATGCTGATTAGATATGGCATGATTAATTCTTTCCCATTTTGTAGTAGGGCTTGAAAGATCCCGTCTACTCCCGGTGACTTAAAAGGTTGAAAGGTGCTAATTGCCCAATCAAGTCTTTTTCCTGAACAGATAGTTTTAGCTATCGTCCAGTCGACTCTGATAGGTTTCAGAGAAATTCTCTCAACGCTATTACTTTCCATCGGTGAACTGCCTAGAAAGTGTGTACTTAGAAGCAAATTAAATCTCTGCTCGTTATCTTCTGTGTAACTACCATCTGGGTAACGAAGTGCTAAAGATTTGAGTGTTGTATCTGTTGCTAGAGCTTTGTGCAGTCTTGCAGCTGCTGGTGTAGAGCCAATGCTCTCACAGAATTTTACAAAGCTGTTTCTTTTGGCTCTTCTTATTCCCCCACTATATTTGGTAAGCTCTTCAGAATATCTATGCCACTCACCAGTTCTTTTGGCCTGGTTAAAGAGTTTCCTCACTTTGGACCTAAGGTTCGAGAGATAAGAGTTCCACCACGGTGCATCTGCCCGTTTTTTTTTTTGTGGTTTTAAGTGGGCAACTGAGTTCATAGGCCTCATGGATTGCACCACTTAGCTCATTTGATATATTCTCTAACTCAAGGTAACTATTTGTTGTTCTAACTGGACCTATTCTTTCTAAGTTTGATTGAAGATTGTTTTTGTATAGGGCCCAGTTTGTTTTCTTTGGATTCCTTCCAGAGTCATTCTCTGTTAAAAGGCCATTTATGGAAAACACAATAATTCTGTGATCAGACATTGAGGGTTCATTGGAGAATCTATTACACGATAGGTGAAAATGTGATAAAAAATCAAATCAAAGCGGAAGAGGAGGCAAAAAGATCCAAAAACTGGAAATAACTCCCTAAACTGAGACAAGCCAAAATGCTTCTTGGGACATATAACCAAAAACGATATAAAGCTTGTATAAACCTGAGTAGAAACAAACTTAGAATCTTAACTGGTTTCCTCAGTGGTCACTGCAAACTTAAAAGACACCTAAACATCCTAGGTATATCCAGTAGTGCAACCTGCAGATTCTGCGACGACCAAGAAGAAACGCCAAATCACCTTATAGGAAAGTGTGGGGCGATAATGCACAAAAGAATAAAACATCTGGGAAGTTACCAGAAAGAGGAGAGCGAATTACCCTCTCTACAAGTACTCCAGATACTATCATTCCTTAAAGATATTAAGATGGAGGAAGAGCTGTAGAAAGAGTCAATCATCCAGCCCTAGTAAAGGGGGCACAATAGATCTAAAGGTCGCAGTGCACCACAACCCCTATATTTATTAATTCATTCATTCATAACACAAATAATTAAATTAAATGTTTTATTGTTTGTTTTCAAGTTAATTAAGCAATATTTAAGTAATATTTAAGCAAAAATTTAAAATATGTCAGTGATTCCCAACCGTATAATCTTAGAAGTGCTCAAAACTTTAGACTACTACATAAATCAACGTCGCGACAGCAGATCACAATAATGTTTAAAGGACAATAACTATATATTAACCTTCCTAATGAAATCAAATCATTAAATAATATAAGAATCTTTAAAAAAGAAGTGATTAAATATTTGAAATCGGATAATTAATAAGAATTATAAATACACTAATGAACCAAATGGCTTTTTAGTCAAATAAATTGCTCTTACAATCGTTTACCTTTATTTTTTTTATTAACGAACAAATAAGTATAACTCAACACTTGAAATAAATAATATATAAAACTAATACAAATGTCAGAATTATAACACAAAAATAATCATTATAATAATAAAAATAAATAAAAGGTCCCCGCGCGTCGGTTGGGAGGGGAAAGTGGGCGGGGCATAATAATAAAAGGCAAAACGAAATATATGCTACTAACAAGAAAGAAATCTAAACATCGTCGACTCGGGCAAAACATTACGATGGATAGATATAACTTTGAAGTAGTCAAGGACTTTGTCTACCTGGGATCCACTATAACAACGCAAAACGACATCAGTGCAGAGATCAAACGAAGAATTACTCTTGCCAATTGCTGTTTCTTCAGGATGAGACAGTATTAAAGTAGTAAGGCCCTCTCTCATAAAACCAAGGTTATATAAGACCTTGATCATCCCAGTCCTGTTGTATGGGGCGGAATAATGGGCGTTAAGAGACTCGGATGAGAAGTTACTTGGGTGCTTTGAGAGAAAGATTCTTCGAGTGATTTTTGGTCCTGTGTGTATCAAAGGAGTATGGAGAAGAAGATTCAATGGTGAGCTATACGGGCTATACAGCGATATTAATCGGTCAAGAAGAAATACTGAAAATACAGCGGCTGAGATGGCTGGGTCAAATGGAGCATATGAGCACCAACGCACCAGCCCGACGAGTCTTCGAGTCCATTCCAATAGATGGCGCACACAAATGGAAAACAACCTCAGTCCAACCAACTTGCAGTCCAAATTAGAAGCGGCTAGCTAGGAACAAAGCTGGCTGGAGAGACATGTTGGTTGAGGCCGTAGTCCATCCAGGATTGCAAGCGCCATCTTAGGTAAGTTAGTAAGCTAATTTTAGGAAAAAGATTATTAAGACATTTCTTGTTTGAAATTGTCTGAGCTACAAGATTGGGATTAACTTTTTTTTTTAATAGTGATAGTTAGGGAGTTATTGAGGAAAAACGGTTTTGGGAGCATTGGACCATCCGTAAAATTGTTAGCGGCGCTTATACCGATGTTGACTTTTCACAGTTTACTTAAAATACCATTAGGAAGCTATGTACTAAAATTCAGCTTTTTGTCCAGGTTTAGCTGTTTTTACGCTTTATTGACTGGACTAAATATGTGATCAAAAATTGAACAAAAATAATTAAAAACTATTTCTTGTTGAATTTTTGTTTACATATTAGAATTTCTGATGTCCTAAATTAAGCCCTAATGCCATAGCAATGTTTATTCAATTCAGTAACCTATGCAGTAAATCGAGGATCGGCAAGTTTAATAACGTTTTTCGATGTCAACCTGTCTAAATACATAGGCAGATCCAATGGTAGATGAAGCGGTGAAGTGTGAACATTGTTAACCCATTCAAGATCATAAACATCGTCGTGGAATTTAAGTTTTGTTTCTAGTTGTTCGCATTCGAATTCATTTAATAGGAATCTTTAACATTATTTTGCAGTATTATATTTTGCAGGTATTTGCAAAAATTCAACAAAAATAATGCAAAACGATTTTCTGTTGAATTTTTGCTGACATATAAGCGATCTTCTTAAGCTTATATCTCAGAAACTATTGAAGATACAAAAAAAAACTATGCAAACAATTTTTGTAGGAAATTTAGTCAGCCTTAGTTTTTTACTTAATATTTTTTTTTTGTAGGATCAAGGGTTTGTGAGTTATAATCGAAAAACTGAAAAAAAGGAAATTTAATTTAAAAGATCAAAAGTTCAGTTTCGTTTCAAAAATTCTACTAGTCAGTTCTCACAGGAAACATACAATATAGCCGGAGAGCTAGCCACGTAAAATACTTTGCAATTTCAGGATCAACGAAACCCTTCTTATTATGTAGGCCTACTATCACTATTCACTAATCTGGCCGCCCGGCAGCTGTAAGGCTCTGGGTGTGGTAGTGGGTGGGCAACAAGGGGCTGTAAAATCAATGAAAATCATCTTATTTCAGGAGATCTAAATTCAGTGTGGTACTAAAGCTCATTACGTATTTGATTCGAATATTACATTGCCAGGCGTTTTGAATGCTGGAAATGTAGTGCCAGGCGACGTCAAAGATGCAAAAAAAATGTCAAAAATCATCTTATTTCAGGAGATCTAAATTTAGTTCGGTATTAAAGCTTATTATATATTTGATTCGAATATAATCGCATCTATAGACCGAAAATAATAAATGCGTGTTTTGTGATCGTGTAATTTTAAAAAGAAACGAAGTTTTAGAAGGGTTTGAGAAGAGTCCGCACATAGCTTATTATAAGGTCCTGCTTCACACTATCTCACAAAGAATGATTATTTGACACCAAATTGCATGCAATGCAACTAGATCAAAGCACAGATGTTGCCGGCCGGTCAATACTTCTTATATTCGTTAGGTATCCCTTGCCCTTCGGTACAAGTATTCACGAAGATTTGCTCCTTTGTACACCTTTGAAAAACAATACAAAAAATGTATTGAACGTTTTCCAATTGGAAAAAAATATGTTCTCATTTGCAAACCTTTTTGATGTATTGCATGATGAGCAATGGATTACAAAATTAGCGTATCTTGCAGACATTTTTGAAAAGATCAACGAAACTGATACAGCCTTGCAGAGAAAATCCATAATAGTATTTTTTGCGATAGGCAAACTGGTAGCTTTGAAAAGAGAAGCGTTCGTTGTTCGATGTTGTTGCTCGAACAATGAACAACGAGAGTGTAAATGGGAATTCATTCCACTTTTAGTGGAAATCTGCTCCAATTTTCAATGTGGAGTTGATTCTCATTCGTAGTGAGATTGTATTCTACTTTAAAGAGTGTGGTATTCTTTCCCACCTTAATGCAGAAAAATATTTTCATAAATGCAAGAAAAAAAACCATTTTCATTTTTGTGGCAATGTGACTAGAGTTACCACACGCATACAAAACATTATAAAATTTTCAACTCTTTTTCAATTTTAGTCACCAAATCATCAAAAACAATATTTATTTTACAATATGAGTATACAACAATTGAAAATAAATGGTTAAATTTAGAATTATTGCATGTATTCACTAAAAAATTAATAATTTCAATGAATTTACTTGAAAATATGATATACATATGTCACTGACAAATTGAACAAAGTTGAATTGAGTTGAATTGGTGGATGTGATCACCTTACGCAGAAGGAAAAATCAATTTCATCAGAAGTGATGATCAAAAATGTGACAGTCATCTATCATCTTACGCGATTCCACCCCAAAATTGTTTTTGTAATTAAAAAAATTTCACCACTATATTTTCGGTCGCAAACCTCTCGTTTCCATTAACGGACCAAAGAAGGGCATTTCAACAATGACAGCAAACCGGTTACAAAGTACGCATTGTTATTATTGGGTTACAGCTTCGACATATGTCAACACAAATCTCAACGTTGCTGATTATTTGTCTCGTAACCAATCCATTGCTGGGAAGAACCAGATTAAGATCAACCCAGTGACATTTTTTGGGGTTACAGGATCTTAATTCCATGTTCTTTGAAAGATGTTGTTCTAAAATAAATTCATAGTTCGCATTTAGAAGTAGTAAAAATGAAAAATTTAGCACGGGCTTACTGTTGGTGGCCCTCGCTCAACGCTGACATTGAAAAAATAGCTAAATCATGTGAGCAATGTCTTCCTTTTAAAGCTACTCCACAAAAAGCAAACCTCATTCACATGTTGATTTTATACGGCCAATCTTCAATAGACGATTTTTGATTCTCGAAGACGCGCATAGTAAATGGGTGGAATGTCTCGGCATGGGAAATAATATATCCAGCAGTCGAACAACTGATGAACTTACGACGGTATTTGCTAGATTCGGTTTACCATCGCAACTCGTGAGTGATGATGGCACATTATTTGTGTCACAAGAATTCGAACATTTTTTGAAAACTAATGGTATAGTCCACCAATGGTAATCCTGACACCAATTTTTAATTTCAAAGGAAAATCAATTAGAATTTTCAACCAAGTTTTGGCCAACGATTACGCGGTGGCAGGAAAGGTGGCAGGAAAGGTGGCTTGTCAAAAAGCGGTTGTAGACAAAGTTTTAGGTAAACAATATTACTCAGTAAGACCATGTGAAAAACCAAATTTGTTATGGAAAAGACACATAAATCAATTACTTAAAAGAGGCGTCACGAACTCCAATACAATGTACGAGGAATACGTGCCATTTCAAATTACCGATCCCTCTCAAATTACCGATGTCAGTTCTGTAAAAAAAAGTAATGCCGAACAAAATATAGTAACTAGTCAGTTAAATAATAGCGAGCAAAACGCGGAAAGTGAGCAAACAGTCGGATCTGAAATGAAGCGTAGTCTTCAGGTTCATCAGAAAACCAAGCCTAATAATATTCCTCATAAAAAACAAAATTTGCGTAAGCGTAAGTAAAAGCCTTAAGGCAGGAAAATAAAACAGATTGTATTAATGAATCAATCAGATATTTTTGACAAAAATCATTAATTATTTTTGAAATGTATAATTGAACTACAAATTGTATAATATCTATAGTTTGTACACGAAAATTTAGCCAATGTAAACTACTCGTAACTAAATTGTAGAATTGTACTTAAGCAGAATATAGTTTTACTTCAAAGAAATGTCAATGGCACATGTTGCTCTAATTTGATAACTTTCTTCTAAATCCGAAATTGGGTAAAAGCAGTCCAGCTACATATAGCGAACTAGACGCTTCCTAACATTATATAGATTTAAGCATTATTAACTAATTATTAAGAACCAAGAATAAAGAGCTGAATTACATAAGCACAAATTGAGTTTATTAATACATCACAGATGCCATTTTATTTAGAATAAAATAAAAACTGCTATTATTTAATACATCACAGATGCCATTTTCTTTATAATAAAACAAAAATTGCTATCGCATTGCAAAAGAATCATATTTATACAAAAAAATAAACAAACAGTTGAGAGACTGAATTCAAAATAAATGGGATTTAAATCACTGAATGCGAATTAATTCAGTGATTTAAAAAAATTAATGCAAAATTAATGGGATTTGAGCACGCTGCATTCGGAATTCATTTTTTAAGTCAGTAATTTAAATCATGAATTCAAAATGAATGGGATTTGGACAAGCTTAATTCTGAAATCATTTTGAATTAAGTCTTCATTCAAATGAATGCAATCCTCAAATGATTTAACTCTTTTACAGCTATGGCCCTACTTTACTTCCCGATAGAATACCCAAATAAGTCAGAAACTTTGCAAGGGGGTTGCAAGGGGCAGCATGCCACCCTTTACTTATCACTACTATCGGGGTACGATTTGGCCACCCAGGTACTGTTCAGTGAAAGTTAAATTATTTCTCACAGTCAGTGGGATACAACTCCACTTAGAAGGTGAACCACTTTCTCCCTTAAGGGGGAAATTAATCCACATTGAAAAGTAGAGCAGATTCACATTAAAAATGGAATAAATTCCCATGTTGAGCACTTACCCGTAGAGTTATTTCCCTGCACCTTATGCGTCCCCTATTCTATGATGAAAAAATGCTTATTTATAAAAAATTCCCCAAGCCATATTAGTTAACATGCGCTTGCAAACAAAAAACACATATTTTACTTCTTTCTATGATTTGATGCCGTATTTTCGAAGGTTTGTTTAGTACTATTATTTAATTCAATAAACTAATTTAAAAAAAAAACATCCTAATTTTTGAAAAAATGCGTAAAATATGTAACTTGTGTAATATTGGTGTTCGTTTAATTCCGGGAACAACTGTAGATGAATCCATGACAAAACGATACCATTGAATAAATCTATCAATAAAAACTAAAAAAATGATTTTGTTTTAATAATAATTGTATTCCTCAATATGACATTTCGATACCAAATCAACAGCTTATGATGCCAATGCCACTATTACAAGACCAAAAGTTTTATAAATGAGGTTTTAACTTACCGAGGCATAGGCCCTTATTGCGAATGTCGTTTTTCTATCGATAAACGACTTTTGCCGAAAGTCGAACATCGAAAATTTGATTTGGTATTGCCAATCTCAATTTAAGACGAAAAATTTTGTATAACCTGTCGATCTACTGCGTACATGTTTTATTTTCTCAACAAAAATTATTTGACACTACCCCAAATGCCAAAATATATATAAGGTTTATTCACAATAAACGTATTCCTTATTAACAGTAACAGATATCTCTGTCGATCAAGTTACACAATACCAAAACGAAATTTTATCGATGCTTTCGACTTTTACCGCAACGAAAGTCAAACGACACTCGCAATAAGAGCCATAATAAAAAGTCTTGCAAATTTGATATTATACGTTATAAATAAGACTGTTTTGTGTTAAGGAACGAACACGATAAAATAGCAAAATAATGTAAATGCTTCTTTGTTGTTCGTTTTTTAGCCAACAACGAACAACAAACAATGTACTCCGAATAAAGAACGATAGTGTAAATCTACTTAAAATGGCACTTATTCCGTTCGTTTGGCTGAAAAATTGCCGACACTGATAATCATTTCGACACTGTTTTGGCCATTGAAGTACTAGGTTGTGGTGCGTTGTTTTAATTACAATTGTTAACAATTGTAAACTTTTGTCGTTCCTTTAATACCAAATTGTTACGAATTTTAACAATTTCAACTCAACATCGTTCCAAAATGCATTGTTAAAGTGACAAATAGTTACGATTTGTAACAATTTCCAAATCATGTCGATGATATGAATTGCAAGTGTTGAATTGTCAAAGTGGAGTTTGTTTACAATTTTAATCATTTGTACTTTGTATTTCTGATAAGGATATTTGATTAAGATTTATGTTTAAGATGAAATTCTTGTGTATATATTGAATTAGTTCAGCAAAAATATGTTAAGTGGAATAAAAAAACAAAATGTAATTGTATTAATAAAGTTTATTGTGTTTTGTTAACATAAAAATGTTTTTCATCGATTCTTATTCTAAATTTATACAGTAGCTTTAGAGAAACCACGATTTCTCGTCGCTAAATCACTTATAAAATTAGGAAAAATATATATAGTTGATTTTCGTTTGACAGACTAATAATATTTAACAACGAGTCATTCCAAAATGAAATTGTAACAATCCTAACAAACTCTAGCAATGGCACTTTAACAATATTTTTTGACACAACAACAATAATCAACTATTGTTATTAAAAGAACGTACCATTGTGGCACTGTTCGAACAAAACGAAATCCACATGAGGCTGGGTTGAACGGATTCCACATTAGTTACCTTAATATTTAGTCCCTAATGCATCCTGAACGGGCCAAATCTTTTGACTCTGAATCGGTGCAAGACTGAGTAGTACTGAGTTTTTATGTTTTTTTTTTAGATATTTTGGGTTATTGCTCCTGTCACACTATTGTCTTAGCACACAAATTAAAGCTTTCTTTATGCACTTTAATTCTTTTCAATCATAGACATAACTTTTCATAGCAGATAGATAAAAAAATAATCTTAAGAACATTACACAGAGGTCTAATGCTATGTTCAGACGATTTGCAAAAGTTGCAAATATTTGCACACTTGACGTCACCAAAAACCTTGCAAATATTGTGCAAATACCATTTTTTCGACCGTGCTTGCAAATGTGCAAATGGACGTGTTCACACGATTCGCAACTTTTGTCCCAAAATTGGAAAATGCATTTGCAATCAACGACTTGCAAATGACTTGCTTACAAATGAGTATGCAAATGTTGTAAATCATTTGCAAGGTGTTTACAAGGTTTACAGTGTATTTGCACATTTGCATGTTTTTAATCATTTTCACATTTGCAAGATTTTTATAATTTTCTATTTATTATTGTTGGGTGAGTGAAATAAAAAGTTGTAAATCAATAAATTAAAATGTCAAACAAAAAGTGGGCAGCAATTTAATTCGAGTTTAAGGATGCGCTCTCATATTCCAAAGATATGTATTTTCTATATCGGAAAAAATAAAGAAAACACTTCTTGCAAAACAAATAATCACTTTGTATCAAAAAAAATTATAAAATTACATTTATTTAGGGCCTAAAGCTGCTTGCAAATGACCGCATTTGCAATGTCATGATTTCGTGAGCTTGCAAATGGCTGGGACATTTGCAAATGCTTGCAAATCCTTGCAAATTGTCATAAATCATTTGCACGGGTGTTCACACTATTAGCACAAAAGTTGCAAATGGCATTTGCAATCAGGGTTTTGCAAGTGCAAATGTTTGCAAGCATTTGCATTTTGCACACTGTCCCCAAACAACGTCACGTTTGCAACTTTTGCAAATCGTCTGAACATAGTATAACCGACACCACTGAATCTCAATAATTTTTCATTAGTCTGAATTTATGTAATATTTTTTTACAAAACAACAAAACGAATAAAAGTTAATTAAAAAGTTGCATAACAACAATAAAAAAAACAATGAGGAATTATGTTGATTTTCTGTCGTTACCTTTACTGATACCCAACTTGAGTCGTTGCACAACTTCGTCGGATACATCAATTACACCCGATGGAGTTGGATTATCCATAGAAACACTACGAGTTTCAGTCGAAGATTGATTCGCACCCATTTAGTTATTATTTACACTTTTGTTAAAATTAAAAAAACTCACACCACATTCAGGCAGCTGAGAATAAGAACTTCTTCATATTATTTTTATTTATATTCAATTTCTCAAGATATGAACTGATGGTATAAAACTTTTTACGAATCTGTCAAAACAAGAATGATAGGTAGTTGAAAAAGAAAGAGAAGTCAAATCGAACATAGGGCATTTATGGAATATCCATGAGTTAGTTTTATATTTCACAGCTAGGGGAAATTAAGTCTGCAACTAAGGCCGTGTGCGAACAGCGTTAAAATTTTATCCATAGGGAGTTTTACCATCTTGTCAAAGCTCACACTATGGTGAAGACAGATTGAAATATGTATCGCGCTTTTTTCAAACTGTCAAACTCAAGATCTTGGAGAAAACAATTTGGAAATAATTTTTAAATGCGGTATTCTTTTTTGTGTGAAATTTGTGATTTCCGTAGCTTAAAAATTTATTTTAATTAGCAAAACCAACAATTTTCACAATTTTCGCGCACAAATCTTTAAAATTCCCGCTTTTGTTTTCAATCAATTTTTCAACAATGATAAAAAAAAAATCAGCTGTTCACCATACTGCTGTTTTTGACAATTCTGTGAGAACGAGAAAGAGATATATCGTTGTTACCTAAAAAGCCCTATTGGCTAAATTATGACACTAGTGTGGTGAATATAAACTTCAAAAATTTTCTATGCTTATGAAGGAATGAGAGAGACAGTCGGAGTAGTGTGTTTGTTTTTATTTGCATATATTTTTGTTTGTTCTTACCTTTATATCGAATTTCTCGTTTGTTTTTTTGTGAAATTTATATATGATATCTGATATTAACGATCAATTAACCGATTACACATTTTTTACATTCCTTTTTATTGTGAAACAAATTGGTTGTTTTTATTTCAGCTGACAAACCAGTGTATTGTGTTTGTTTTAATTGTTGGATTCTTTTCATTTGCATTTATTTTGTTTGTTTTATATTAATCATTAGTGTCGAATTTTCCGTTTGTGTTTTTGTGAATTCCGTTTAATCTTACTTCGTTACGTACGAAGAATTACTAAAATTAACCGATATACTTTTTTGTACATCAATATTAATTGTGTAACGAATTTTTTTTTTAAAGTTCAGCTGCCAAACCAGTGTTCTGTACCGCGTTAAAACTTCCCATAATTTTAAATATCTTACAAAGTAGTTCTATTTTTTTTCTTTAACAAAATAAAATAAATCTATATACATAACTAAAATGGAGTGTCTATTTGCAATGTCAAAAAAACAGTATTTTACGCATATGAGAGCATACACCTCCCTTATAACAAAACACACATTTTTAAAATGTTTGTCTGTCTGTTTTTCCTGGCTAATCTCGAGAACGGCTGGACCAATTTTGACGAGACTTTCACCGACCGATAGATAAAGTCGATTTTTTTGCATTTTCGTATATATTAACCGATCAGAATCTACAGGACCAATTTTGACGGGACCTTCAGTGCCAGATGGCTGATAATATAGGAAGAAACTTATGATGCAAATTATCCCCTAGGTGGCGCTTTGGTAAAATTTTATATTTAAACTTACAAACGCAACGACGGGAAACGGATGTACCGATTTTGAAGGGGCTTTAACTGGTCGATAGCTGATGTTGTACGAAATCACTAAGGCTATTTCAAATAACCGAATAGATGGGGCTGGAGTCGCTTTTGCGAAAACTCTTATATAATGAGTTTGAAAGCTTTTGGCAAAATGTTGAACCAATAGGCTTATAATAACTCTTTCAAAACAATGTTTTATCCTTTATTATTTCTGCGGCAGCAACGCGCCGGATAACAGCTGGTATACATATAGTAAAAAAATTCTGCGTTTTTAGTTTTTTGTTTTATTACAGAACAGAACAGCAGCGATAGCGGTTGAAATGGGACCATATTTTCCAAACCATTGAACTGATCTGGATGATTGATACCATTTCAGACACATATTTGGACCAAGGTACTTTCTGCATAGTCAGTTTCTTATTTGGTTCAAAATCAAGAACAATTCATAGGATTTACAAAATGAAGGTATACGTTGAAAATGCTAAATGTTGCCATACCTTCTAAACTACTGAACTGAATCGGATGGTTGCTACCATTCCAGAATCCGCTTAAAACTTTCCTATATGCTGCGTTCTTTTTTTTCGTTTTTTTTTTTCAAACCAAATTTTTACATTTCTCCGTACCAAGAAATAGAAGGGGAGATTTTCCAATTCTTTTAGGGAAATTTAAAAAAATATATTAGTTTTGAAAATCCCATTTAATCCAGTTCGCACACCAAAAAGCTAAACATTTATTCACCTCAACTGAAACTTCAAAAATTGGCCAGAGGATAAAATGTTAACACTGTTCGCACACGGCCTAAAAGTAGAAAGGCAAGTAGAGTGAGTGAAACGAAATATACTGCACTCACTGATCTCTATATATACTGGATAGCGGATGCATATAAAAAAGATGAAGCAATTTGGAGATGTGTTATATTATGAAAAAGTCCCCAATTTTGTATAACAGTATACCACTATAACAGTTTCAAATGTCAAAATACTGAAAATGGCGTTTTGCTTTGTGTTTGAGATCGAAGAATATTTTTTAAGAAATTAAAAATTAACGCAAATCGTGCAATTTAAAATGTGTGGTAATTTTCAACTTATTTAAAGCCATGTTCCATGGCCTTCTACCCAAAAAAGCGTGCAGCTAGGCATCGTGGTAAGGTTAAGGCATTCCCCAAGGATGATGCTTCTAAACCAGTGCGTCTAACCTGCTTCGTTGGATACAAGGCCGGTATGACTCACATTGTTCGTGAAGCTGACCGACCTGGATCAAGTAAGTTACGCAAAATGTTATTTCTCAATTACTTTTTTATTTTCATGATGATAAAAAGTTAAAATTTATGGTTAGAAACAAATGATTAACCGTGATTAAATCCGACTAGGGCGGACTGATAAATCAGAAAAAAATTATTTAAAGTGTAATGAGATTTCAGTTTTTAACACGTGGTTTCTTTGCTTCAATTTACAGAGATCAACAAGAAGGAAGTTGTTGAAGCCGTTACCGTCTTGGAAACACCACCAATGATGGTTGTCGGAGCTGTTGGCTACATTGAGACTCCATTCGGTCTTCGCACCCTCGTCAATGTCTGGGCTCAGTATTTGTCCGAAGAATGTCGTCGTCGCTTCTACAAGAATTGGTAAGAATTAACCACATGTATTTCATTATTATGTGTACCGTTGCCCATTTACGTTTGAGTTCAGAATGATGATAGATGGTATCTGAGTATTATGACGATAAACCTATTACTATCTCTGCTGCCTTCCTTCTGATGGAACTCAAATGCAAACTGTGCGTGAACTCAAGTTATTTCATTTTTGATATAAATTGTAACTAATGAAAAAAACTAAAGCTCTTCGATCAATATGAGAGAGCTTCTAAAAACTTTAGTCGTGTGAGCGTATAGTTCCTATCTCTTGAGATTGAGTGACTATTTTTGCTACTAGCGAGCACGGCATGGGAGTTGAATCTCCGCTCGTTGCATCCAATTTTTGGATGTAGCGATGAGGTTTGCTTCTTTTCTCTTATTTAGTCGAGCAGCTTGTTTCTGAGACCGGAAATGCAGTTCATCCATAATACACAAATGTATCAAAAATGGGAATTCTCCAACTTATGTACTTTCTTCGTGTTGTGTTCCTAAACACATAGGTATAAGAGCAAGAAGAAGGCTTTCAGCAAGGCTAGCAAGAAATGGACCGATGATCTCGGCAAGAAGAGCATTGAGAATGACTTCAGGAAGATGATCCGTTATTGCAAGGTCATCCGTGTCATTGCACACTCACAGGTAAATTTGTTTTCTATTCACCCATATTATGCGATGTCCTTGGAGCTGCAAAGCTTGTTAGTAATCTCTTCTCTTAGTTGAGTTGGGGTGAACACTTGTAGAGTGGTATCCTAAAAGGAGGACCCGCTATGCCATTCAACGTCGTAGAATAAATCGCCCTTCGGGTGGCGATTCTTGATATATTCCGTTAACTGTTCGTAGCCTTTCTGGCCATTATCTTGCAGTTAAACCATATCACGGACAATTCCAACCAAACAATTTTTTTCTTTTGAAAAACTAATTTGTTTTTTTATTCTGCTCCTTTTCTAGATCCGTTTGATCAAGCAACGCCAAAAGAAGGCTCATATTATGGAAATCCAGTTGAACGGTGGTTCCATTGAAGATAAGGTTAAGTGGGTCAAGGAGCACTTGGAACAAGCTATTCCCGTCTCAAAGGTCTTCGGACAAGATGAGGTTATTGATTGTGTTGGTGTTACTAAGGGTAAGGGATTCAAGGGTGTGACCAGTCGTTGGCACACAAAGAAATTGCCCCGCAAGACGCACAAGGGTCTGCGTAAGGTTGTCTGTATTGGAGCTTGGCATCCAAATCGTGTGTCCTTCACTGTGGCACGTGCTGGTAAAAAGGGTTACCATCACCGTACTGAGATCAACAAAAAAATCTACCGTATTGGAGCTGGTATCCACACCAAGGATGGCAAGGTGTGTTTTTGAATTTCTCATAACTTTTTTTTTTTATTTGACATTTTGATGATAAAACTTTCTAGAGCCAAAAAATAGAATTTTATTTGAAACCTACATGATATCTAAATGATAGGACTGATTTTCTATTTAATTAACTTATATTTTCTATTAAAATGTATTACTTATAAATTTTATATGGTTTGTTTTCAGGTCATTAAGAACAACGCATCTACTGAGTATGATTTGACCGATAAGAGCATCACTCCAATGGGTGGATTCCCTCATTACGGAGAAGTGAACAATGATTTTGTTATGCTTAAAGGATGTTGCATTGGATCCAAGAAGCGCGTCATTACTCTGCGTAAATCTTTGTTGGTTCACACCAGCCGTAAAGCTTTGGAACAAATCAAGCTCTAGTTCATCGATACATCATCCAAGATGGGTCATGGTCGTTTCCAGTCTGCTGCCGACAAATTGGCATTCATGGGACCACTCAAGAAGGACCGTATCAAGGAAGAACAAGCTGCAACCACTGCTGCCCCAACTGTTTAAATACAGAAATTGTTTTTTATTTGCCAAAATGTTATCTTTGGTTTAATGTTTATATATTATGGCTTCAAATCGTTTTTTTACCTAACTGATAGAAGGTATTCAATAAAAGCTAAATATGTATACTGATAAAGAATTTTTTTTATTAAACAAGGAGTTTTCTGGAAATTTATGTAGTTGCAACTACAACACGCTCTAAGATATGATAATTAAATGTTGACCGATTTATAGAGATACATTGAGGATGAGAATCCCATTTAAAATATCCGTGGTTTCTCGTTACTTAAATTATAGATCATCGCTAGTCCTTCTGATACTGGTTGGATGTCAACATTGACTTGTTTTAATTCATGAATCATTGCGATGGGCTAACGGGTTTTCAGCCTTCCGTTGATAGTCATTCAGCATCAGAGGATGCCCATGCGATGCTAATCGGTTTTTAGTTAAAAAAAAAAAAAACGAAAAAATTATTACAAAATACGTAAGGAACTGGGTAGGAATCGGGTAAGATGATGAGTTGATAGTTGACAATCAATATCATTTCTTTTGTTATGCAGATTTATGTGTCGTTCAACTCTATGTTGCTATTGCAGATGAAACGTTTTGTTGAGCACCAATATTTTGCCACATGCATATCAGCTTATCAAACGGGGTCCATTAATTAGTTTGCATTTTGCAATGTGTTGTTAAAATGTTTGCCATGTCTGAAAGTGGCCCGATTAGGGAATATGAAGCAAGTCGTTTTGAATTCGATATTTCTTTTTCGACCCAGACAGCAATACCACACTATATTTTCGCCACCAAAAACGACTCGCTTCATATTCCCTAATCGTGCCCCGACACACGTCTTGGACGTGGCAATTTTGTGGATTTTCGCAAACATTTCCGGAGTATTCATTCTATTTACTTTACCACATTTATTATTGCAGCTATGCAATAATTTAAATTTAAATGATAGTTTACTATAAAGTAACGACTTTCATCTTTCTTTATGTTAAAAAAAATACTGCGAGGCTTTACCTTGAATGGCTATTAAACAAAACAGTAGGCTCAAAACATGCTGTCATCAGAATTTAAGTTTTCAAGATAGTCGCTGTTTTTGCATTAGGTCGGGAATTTTTCTGATGCAAAAAGTAATGCATAGTAAATATTAATAATGTGCATTTTGTATGTTTAGTTCAACCTAGTCACTCTCACACACTCTTTCACTGTCGACTTAACGTGGTGAATAATTGTTGCTTCTTCTTCTAAGACCCTACCACTTATGTATTTGACACAATCCAATATAGTCGATACAAACAAGAATTTCCAGCAATGGTTTTCTATTGACGAAAGTCAATTCAATCAAATCACGTTTTTCAAATGCTCGATTATATCGACTAAAATCGATTGTATCAAATCCTTACTTTTTGACGATGTTAAAAAATTATCAATTAAAAGTTGAACAATTTATAAATTAATTGAGTTTTAAAGTATAACAACAAATCGGAATCGATCACCGTTAATGGCCCAATATTTTTCAGACAACTATGTAAATAAAAAGCAATGTTTTTTTATATTTCATTACATTTATTTAAAAAATATTCTCTAATTTTTTGTTTACAAAATAATGTAAATAGTTTTCAGTGTTGCCTTATTTTCATACAGGTCAGGTATGTCGTATTTTTAAAACAAATTAATGAGAAATATTTTTTTAATTTAATAGTTTAGTTAAATAAATATAATGAACAAATATATATATATATACAACTGTTTTGCTTATAGAAAATAGAATTCACTAATATGGGTAATCAGTATCTATCACAGGCAACACAATTTCCAACAGCAACATCGAGTTTTATATTATCTATTTAGCTTTAATCGAAAATACAATTTTTTTATAATCTTTTTAGCCTCCACTTGAAGTGATTTTAAATATACATAAAGATATATTGAAAATCTTACGAAAGAAAAAAAAAAATAAATCAAACAAATTTAACAATTGAGCACAAATTATTCACACAAATGTTTTATGTTAATAAAATATGTTAAATTAAAACAATTAACATTAATTACTGTTGAATGTTTATAATTATTTTACATGTGTATATATTAAAATTAAATCCCTACTATTGGCCAATTGATTTTTGAATGGTGAAACTGAAAAAAAAAAATGAAAACATAAAAAAAACATTTACAAATCAAACAAAATATAAAAATTTTAATTTTAACAAAACAATATAAAAATGAATAACTTAATCTTAAAATTAGTTAAAAAAGAATTATTACTCTTCTTTGGGTTTCTTTTCGAATAAGTATTCCTTGGCCATAGCGTATGCAAGTCCAAGAGTCAAAGCACCCACTACAGTGCCTTGAGCTGCTACACGGAGTTGCATAAGAAAGACACTGGTGCTCATGGTACCACGATTCTTGTATCGGTAAGCACCCCATGCGCCTGCCGCAGCAAAGCCCGCCAAACCTAAAAGTAAATTGTTTATCGTTATAATTAGTTTATCTTTAAAAATAATTGTGTAGTTTTATTAGCGCCTCATGCGTTAAGTCTTGTTAATGCCCTGTTTATTACATTCAGCCCTATCTCACGTTCCATCGTAATCGATGTAACATCGGGATTGACATAGGGATCTTGGATCGAAGTAAATTTTTCCAACATTTGTCACAGTATTTGGCATTATCCAAGTGCCCTCAGTTTCATTATCCTCGAACTGAAGGCCAGAATCACTGAAGATAATTGAGTTAACTCTCATTGGTTTGATGAAGGTTGAGTAGAAGGATATTTCAGCGGAACAGCGTTTGCCTGAAAAAAGATTAGTACAAAAATCATGTAAGAACGAGAATGTCTTTAATTGTAATAATTAAAACAATTAATTAATTAATTAATAGTCGATATATAATAATCTGATATTCAAAAGTACTTGAAATCTAAATTATTTAATTCATTTAATTTTGTATTTTTTATCATAGAAAAACCCACCTTGCTTTTAAATTGTTTGGTTAACATTGAAATATTTTTTTTTTCTCAAAGTAGACGTCAAATTATGATAAAATCCACCATCTGTCATCTTCAATTTGCTTCAAAAAAATTGTTATACATTGTATGGAATACGCTATCCAGTTATATATTGAGATCAGTGACTGAACTCCATAATAACGCGAAATAAGAATACAACCGCCAGTCGGTTGAAATTTTCATACAAACAGCCAAGAAAAGTTGTTCCAGCTAAAAACAGCCTAAAAACGCCATCATCTTTTAGTGTTTAATACGTGTACTAATTTCGCCATAAGAATTTATATAAAAAAACGATAATATATTCATCTGTAAGTAACTCATGGCATAAAGAGTGGATGTGTTTTGTAAAAGAAAAGTAGTTTGATAATAATTTCCACAAAAATATTTCAATAGTAAATAATTAATTAATAATCTGCTACGCAGATTCCCTGCTAGTAGTTGATGGCGCCCTTAGTTATGTTGGAACACGCGTGAAGTTGGCTACTGGTGGTCCATTACTAATACGTCAATGCATAAAAACAACACGCACCTGTCAAAAAGCAGAATCACGAATACTTCACATAAAATCTATTCTTACATATAAAATATAATAAAGTAGTAAAAGAGAAAGAAAATATAGTTTCATCATTATACACGCAAAGTTAATAATAAAGTCTCATTGGTGAAAGAGTATCGTAAAATCTGTGAAATCAGCCGACCGACAGGAAATCAATTTCAGCTTGAAATTTATACTTACGAATACAATAACATAACCAACAATTGGGCTTTTTCTACTTTTTCGAGATCTTTTACATATATTCTTTTATTCTATTATTCTGTTATGAATTCTTATACAAAAGTTTAAGTTGTCAACAAATCTTTTACGAATAACAGATTTGATATTCGGCGTGCCAATTCTGTTATGAAATCTGTTAAGAAATCTATTATGAACTGTCAAAAATTCGAACTCACACAAAATCTTTTATAACGCATTTTTGGTATTCAGCAAGGCAAAATCTTTTATGAAATCTGTTCTAAATCATAAAAGAATAAAAGTAACTTTTTCGGGACTTTTATCATAAAAGATTTCAACAAGCCATACGAATTATATGTAAGTAAAAATGGATTTATATCTTTTATTTTGTCAACGAAATGCTATCAAATAATGTAAGCAAATATTCAAAATAAATAAATGAAACAAAATACGAAAACAATTTTCAAGTCGAGAGTGCAATTCCAACCGGAACAACCGGCCAAAGACTGCGTTATGATTGATGTAAGTATAAAGCTTCATTTTATCTTCGAATAATCTACATTGATTTATCTTGAAGGACCCTAATGATGATTGCAAAGAATCGTTGGCCATTGCTTGTTGGAATGAAAAGCATTTACGGCCAATTATAATTGAACCTCCACCAACATTTTTGGCTGAGAACCTTGCTGAAGCTGGATTGAAGAACAAACAAACAAAGAAAAAGTTTGAAGTATAAATAGTTAAAAAATAAAGTCTTTATAAAATTAATTCATTGCAAAGCTGTGTTTTGTGATAGTTTTGAGAAAAAAATGTATGTTTATTTTTGATTTAAGCTCTTAACATAGATTAGCGAATTCTAAAGTAAGCTGCATCATCAATTTTATCATAATTCGGTCCGAGGGCTTTTGTATTGTTAAATGCTTCTAATTGTTGTACAATCACTAAATTACGTATTTAAATTAGCCTGACAAATTTCTGCTTTTTCAACAACGGAGAGTGAGACTCTGGCAGATTCTGTTGGATTCGATGGATTTCAGGACAAGTTAAAGAATTTAAATTGGAACTCAGAAACATTCCAAATGAAGCAAGTAGTTTCAGAATTGAAGCGTAAATTAAACCAATTTGTAGAAATCACTCAGCAATTTGTTTTTGGAATCGGCTGATATACCACCTTGTCATTCCAAAACTACTTGCATCATTTACATTATTGAAACGGGTTCAAGTTTCAATTTAGTGTTTTCTTTCATAAACCAATAAACCAATTTTCATTTCAATTAAAAATAAAAAAAAAAATCATTTGAAGTAGTAATTTTCCAAACAACAAAAATACTTTTAGATGATTTTTTTTAAATATTTGTTCGAATTAAAAATGGTTTCCAGAATTAGTTATATAACTTGAATTGGAACTCAGAACTTTTTAAATCCTCCAAAAGAAGCAATTAATTTCGGAACTAGACTACGTACTGCAATTTGAAGAAATTTAAGAATTTTTATGATGTTTGCCGATAAATCAATAACAATTCGTCATTCCGAAATAACTTGCTTCATTTGGATGATTGAAATGGTTCTGAGTTTCAATTAATAAATTAATGAATTCATATACAATTAATTTGTCCAAGTGTAAACGAGGCCTTAATCAACCGATAACACAAACAGATCAATATACAGATGTTTATCTGTTTGAAATATAATATATAGATGCACACAAAATGGCCAACCGCCCATGCATTGTTATAAGCGAAAATCTTTAATCTTTAGATGATGCAAAACGAAAGAAAGCACTTCTTTCAGGTGAGTATGTATCTGATATTTATATTTCCCTTCCTGAATCCCTACCCCCCACAGCAACTACAACTGCAACTAACATGGAAAATGGCGGATCACAAACCCGAAAGACAAATACCAAGTGGAAAAGGAAAAATTGTCTGATTACTTTGTAACACTCAGCAACAAGGAATTCGAAATTTTCAACTTTCGTAAAATGCAACAAGAATCCACAGAAAAAATGTCACAATTTTACGCACGTCTGCTCAAAGCATCTGAAATCTGTGGATACGATGTTGGCGTGGAGAAAGAAAATGAGATCAAAAGGCAAATCCTCCATGGAACAGCATCAACATTGGTGCGAAGATATGGCATCAGAAAAAGGCCAACTTTAGACCAGCTTCTAACATATGCCAAGTCATTGGAAACCACAGACTTTTAAGTAAAAGGCATAGAAGGAAACAATGAGGATCAATGTGTACGCACCAACGCAATCAACATAAAGAGGAAGTTTTCGCACAACAAAACTAATCGAAATCCTTGGGCAAATTTTAGTGCCAATACAAATAATTACAGCACAAACAGACGCATGTGTTCCTTTTGTGGTAGTGCATGGCATGAAGACGGACTTTCTAGCTGTCCAGGTAGAAAAACAAAATGCAATTTGTGCAACAAAAAGTGGCATTGGGCAAAGTTGTGCCGTTCAAAAAATCCCAAATTAGCGCTAAAACAAACACAAAGCATAACGAGACATCTGAAGGAAGACAGTTACAGCAACGAATCTACATTTAGCCTAGCAACAGAAGTGACAAAAACACCAAAGGTCAAGTTGTCTCTAAATGACATGATGGTTGAAGAGCTACAAGTTGTGAAAGTGACATACGAAATCGAAAACAATGAAAGTACCATCGACATGGAATACATTGGGAAAAATTTTCCAAGTGTTACGCGAGGAGTTGGCAGACTAAAACAAGTGCAAATTCATCTCCATATTGATGAAAGCATACAACCGATAGCTCAAAAGCATCGAAGAGTCCCATTTCACCTGAGAGATAAAGTTGAAACGGAGATCAAGAGACTGGAAGAAAGAGATATAATTGAGCAGCGGACGGACCTACTCCATGGGTGTCTCCAATAGTAATTGTGCCAAAACCCAATAAACCGGAGGTGATTAGAATGTGTGTTGAGATGAGAGCAGCAAATACGGCGATCAGAAGAGGACGCCATATAACTCCGACAATCGACGACATATTCATAGCCCTGAATGGTTCAGTAATTTTCAGCAAATTTCATTTAAATGAAGGGTATCACCAACTAATTTAAAATAACGAGTCGCGTTCGATTACCCCATTTTCAACATACGTAGGTCTGTTCAGATACAAGAGACTTAGCTTTGGAATCAGCTCTGCAGCAGAAATTTTCCAAGACACGATCCGCCAAGTACTGATCAACATCCCGGGAGTACTTAACATCAGTGATGACATTCTTGTCTATGGAAAATCAAAAGCAGACCACGACAAATCCCTACGAATGGTGCTTGAACGCCTTAGTACGAATGGACTGACCATAAATAAAGAAAAAAGTGTTTTCAACAAACCAAGAATTCAGTTCTTTGGATATATTTTTTCGGAAAAGGGAGTGGAACCAGATCCCCAAAAGGTGGAATCAATCAAGGACGTAAAACATCCTGAAAACGTCTCAGAGGTAAGAAGGTATGGTGAACTATCTTCAACGATTTTTGAAAAACCTAGCCAATGACACAAAGTTAGTTCGAAAACTTTTGGAAAAAGACAACGATTTTGAATGGACAGAAGCTCATCAAGATAGTTTTTAAAAAATTAAATCAGCGCTTGCAGATGCCAAGAGGTTAGCTTATTTCGACATGAAGAAATCGACTCACATGCATGTAGATGCAGGGCCATATGGATAAGGTGCTATTTTAGGTCAAGGCGATGGTGAAAACGTTGAAATAGTCACATATGCAAGCCAATCTCTGACTGCTACTAAACACAAATACAGTCAAATTGAAGAAGAAATGCTAGCCGTCAGTTGGGCTATGCAGCATTTTCACATTTATCTATTTGGAACAAATTTTATCGTACATACCGATCACAAGCCACTTGTGGGAATTCTACCAAGAAACATGGGTAGTGCACGCATCGAACGATTGTACCTAAAAATACAACAATATAATTTTGAAGTGGTCCGCCAAAAAGGAGAATCAAATCCAGCCGATTACTTGTCCGGACATCCATTAGCAACAGATTCTACAGAAAACGTGAAAGTTGAAAACAACATTAATTTCATTATCCAAGAGAACATGATAAAAGCTATGTCAGTTGAACAAGTAAAGTTAGCCACAAGCAATGACTCTGTTCTACAAAAGGTTATCCAAGCCGTGAATGATAAAAAACAATGGAATGATAAAGAGCTAAGAAATTTCAAACTTGTTCAAAATGAAATCTCGGTAGACAATGGAATCGTGTTACGTGGCACAAAGATAGTACTGCCAGCTGAATTATATTTACATGCAATTGAATTGGCATATAAAGGTCACCTGGGAATAGTAAAAACAAAGTAGATAATTGGCAGCAAAGTCTGGTTTCCAAACACAGATAAATTGGTAGAAGACAAAATAAAAAATTGTCAAATTTGTCAAGCAGTCACTAACACAAGCCATAGAGATCCATTTCTAATGCCAGAACCAGCTAAATATCAATTTGAGCATATATCAATTGACTTTATTTGACCTTTCAAGAACAAAAAATACATTCTCGTCATTGTTGACGACTAACCGAAGTATCCTATCGCTGAAATCATCCACTCAACTAAATTCAGTTGTGTTTAAGAAGTTCTACAGAAAGTATTTGCAGCAAAGTCTGGTTTTCAAACATAGATAAATTGGTAGAAGACAAAATAAAAAATTGTCAAATTTGTCAAGCAGTCACTAACACAAGCCATTGATATCCACTTATAATGCCAGAACAAGCTAAATATTCATTTGAGCATATATCAATTGACTTTATGGGACCTTTCAAAAACAACAAATACATTCTCGTCATTGTTGACTACTTATCGAAGTATCCTATCGCTGAAATCATCCACTCAACTAAATTCAGTTGTGTTAAAAAAGTTCTACAGAAAGTATATGCAAAATTTGGGATACCAGAAAGAATTTCATCAGACAACGGACCCCCATTCCAAGGACAAGAATTTAAGGAATTCGCAGAACAATACAACTTCAAACATAAGCGCGTTACTCCATATTGAAACAAATGGTATTGCGGAAAAAAAAATCTTATTAGTGCAGAGCTTGAAAGTAAAAACTTAGCATTTCAACTACATGACTTTATGTTCAACTATCGCTCTGCACCGCATTCTTCAACTGGAATATCGCCATTTGAAATCGTATTTGGAGGGAAAATTAGAACATTTTTACCAACAATGACCAACAACATCAAGCCGGACAAAAATTGGAAAAACGCGAGAGAATCAATGAAGAAGAACCAACAAAAACAATAAGAATGTGCAGACAAAAGACGAAGAATACGGCACAATAAAATAAGAACAGGCAACTTGGTACTATGCAAAAAGAAGAAAAGAAATAAACTGACTCCGATCTTCAACCCTGACCCATTTGTGGTAACAAAAATAACTGGAACAAAAATTACCGCCGAAAGAAAATTAAAGATCGTGGAAAGGAATGCGTCATTTCTCAAAATAGTCACACGTCCCTCCATCTCTGACTCCAGTACGCAATTCAGACAACCCGATAAAAACACCATATTCCAAAAACATTTCCCATTCCCTGCAAATATCAATACTAGCCCATCCTTAACAACAGCCATTAGATACGAAGAAGAAAAATACCAGAGAAAGACATTAAAACCACCAAGCCATCTTCAAGATCCACAAGAAGCACTCGTTCCTGATGATCCAGAACACAGTGGCTACTCAAACGACAAAAGTGATCCACAAGAAGAACTCGTTCGTGTAATTGATCCTGTAATTGATTCCTATTTTTTCCTTTACAACAATAACGCCAACTGGAACCAAGAGAAAACCAAATGATCTTATGGTCTCTCCATTTCGCGTCTCGGTAATTTTTTTGCTGGTACGAAATTTGATTGCTTCAGTTGGACGTCATTTGTAATGGTCCACCGCACAGTTTTACTAAACCCCTTCCTTACCTCTGACTACAAACTTACATGACTCCCAAAGCACTGTGCTTAACTTCCAGCCACTATTATTGGGTTAATAACAAAAGAAGGTGACAAGTGTGAGCGTCGGTTGGGTTACAATTTAGCAGAACCTACGGTTAGGATCTTACAAAAACAAAGTATCGATAGAGTGAAAGAGAGAGACTTTGAACTGACAGAGCTCGATATCTTACACATATCGTTAAGGTTTCTAGTCAATCCTGGTCAATTCCCTTCCTCCTACTGTACTTCCATGTATGTTGGTGTTGAATACAAATTTTAGACTGATATTAGGAACACCTGACCCCCCAACTAACAATTTTATTTGTATAAGGTCCAGTTTCTTAAATTTAATAAGCTATTACTTCTATAGTGTTGTCATAAGGCTTTTTTATGCATATTAACATTTTTTCACAAAATATTTTAAATAATAGCTTCTTTAAGGCTTTAGGGTGAACAAACTCACAAGCTTTATGAAGGTTTGAAATAATCTGCTTTAGTAAGGCTGCTATTAGGCCTGCCAAAGTTAGTAAGCTAACATGTCAAAAACTAAGGCTTTTGTAAGGCTTACTATTGGAAGTCAATGCAAAGGGTTTCTATAAGAAGTTAATAGTTTTCTATTGACAGTTAATCAGAGTTCATATATTATGTTCTTTAAGGCATTCGGGCTGAAAAGTTGGAAAGCTCTATGGAAGGCTGATAATCTGCTTAAATAAGGGCGCTGTAAGGCCTTTCGAAGTTAGTAAGATAACATCTGAAAAATTCAAGCTTCTTTAAGGCATTTTGGAAACAAATTTCACAAGTGGGATATTCTTATTTATTTATATCAAAGTAAGTTCATTGAACACCCCCTATGAGTTGACCTTGTCGTGGTGGGGGTGCTTAATTGTGGGGTTCTCTAGCAATCCAGCTACAGAGCCTCACAAACGAACATAACTCAAAAACAAAACCAAGTATGAAGACTTGTACCTAAAAATATGGAAAAGGTAAATAAAAAGAACAAAAATCGAACTGGGATATCGGTTCAAAAGTCGGTAGGAGTCACGACTGCCGGCGATGGCTTGGCCTCGAAAGAGGATAAGTCGCCAGTGACAAATAACAACAAGGACATTAACAAAAAACAAACTTTGGCCATTTCAACTGATAAAGCTTTAAAAAGCGGTAGGACTAGTGTGACGACCACAATTCCCGGAAAGGTTAACAAGCCACCCCATGGTTGTGGAGCGTCCCACAGTCTAGATGCTAATACCTGCGGAGGAGATAGCAATCTGCCCGCTGGTAACGTACCAACTCCGAACTCGGTAGGACTCAAAGAAGCTGACAAGCCAACCTCTCTTCTGCTGTGAAAAACGCAGCCCTTAATGGAACTTCCACACAAACCGCCCGTACAAAACCTCTCGTGTACTCGGGGGTTACTGCTCTGGCTCAAGGTTCGACCACGACTGTTGGTCCCACCACAAGACAAGGTAGATCTCTTCCGAACACAACGGAGGCTCCCCTCCTCGCTGGCTGTAGTAATACGTCATGTAGACCTACTCCCAACGAGAAGAGGAAGAAATTGACAATGAAAAAGGAATTTAGGAATGCTACGAGGATAGTGAAGGTGGTCGGTGCCTTGCCAGCATCTGAACTAGACTCAAAGCAATCCGAAAAACTTCCCTGGGCCAAAAACACACTAGCCAAATTTCAGACCTGCAACGACTTAACGTCAAAGCGACTAAGGTCTTCCGAGGGAACCACTCGGGAACCTTAAAGGCCAAAGGCGAACACCGCTTGCGCTCCATCCTTCACCAGGAAAGATCTGTCCTTTAGTGCCGTGCTAAAAGACAAAACCATTCTAGCTGTCATCGACAGTAGTAATGCAGATGGCGCGATCTCTCCCGATCATTGGCAAATGGTCTTGAACAAACTCCAAGCCTCATACTGGACCCTCATGCTAGAAAATCCAGGGGAACCTGCAATTTTTGAGGATGCGGGATGGTATCAAGATCGAGTCAAGCTAGTTGCCTTTGATAGTGAGAGATCGTGTGACCTGTATAAACTCGCTGTCAGCAGGTTAGAGGACCTATGGCCAAATGCAAAACTCGAGGTTGTGGCAAAGGAGAATATCCCGTGCAGACCAAGAGCCCGCACTAATGTCCCGGCCGATCTCTCCAATAAAGAAATCATCCTCAAGATGCTTCAGTATGGTAATCCATCCTTGCCTACTCACGACTGGAAGGTTGCGAAGCTTGAAGATCCACGAGGTTCTTATAGATCAGCCATCGTGGTGATAAATAAGTACTCATTGGCTCCATTGGCTGAAACCCAAGGTGTGGTTAGGTTTGGATGGTCTACCATAACTCTAAAAGTATATAAAAAAGACGAGGAAAATGCATCGAACGCGATGCCATCAAAATCACAGGATGTATTTGCAGAGAAGGAACATGCCTCGGGTATCGACCTTCAGACGATGGAGGTAGATACTCCATGCACCTCCTCCACTGTGTTGTCCTCCATTCATATAAAACCGCCATCTGTTGAAGAGGCTCCTAACGTGGACAAACACTCCGACATGGATTTTGTTGACTCCGCAAATGAAACATCTTGCAATGAGGACGACTTTCTTAAATCGGATTTCGATTCCGATGTAGATCTCGACCAAACTGTGGTGGGGGTTGATCCACCTAGCTGTAACCAATATGGTGCAGTTAGTACAGATTAACACCCATCACTCCAAAGTGGCTTCGGCCTCCCTTCTTCTCCGTCTACAAAATAAAGGGGAAGACATCGTCCTGATCCAAGAACCTTGGATTGTCAATTCCACTGTTCAAGGACTTAGGAGTCCCGGATACTACCTTCTGTATGCATCAAATGAAGGTGACCCTAGATCTTGCATATTAGTAAAAAGTAGCATTAATGTATATTTACTCCCTGATTACAGCGATCGTGATGTAACCGTAGTTAGACTACAAACCAATAACGGGGCGTACTGGTTAGCATCAGCGTATCTCGGCCATGACCACCTTCGCCCTCTTCCTGGCGACAGGCTAGAGGAACTAATCAGGGAAGCAGAACGACAGAAAGTCTGCCTTATAATCGGGTGTGACGCTAATGCCCATCATATCGTCTGGGGAAGTACAGACATAAATGACAGAGGTGAGTCACTTTTTGATTTTATTTTAAGTACTAACCTTATAGTAAGTAACATTGGCAATGAACCAACATTCATTACCAAAAACCGACAAGAGGTTCTAGATATCACTCTTGTCTCCGACACGATTCATCACAAGATCAAAAACTGGAGAGTTTATAAAGAACATTCGTTCTCTGATCACAGATACATCCAATTTTGTCTTGATGAAGAATCTAAAAAACAGCCAGCCTTCCGAAATTATCGGAAAACCAACTGGCAACTATATAGAGAAACTTTAGTAAGATTAGTTAAACCATCATTCTTAAGTATCCCTTCTAATAAAAATGATCTTGATGATAAAGTCAAAGATCTCACCCTAGCTCTCAATAAATCAATGGCCATTTCTTGTCCCCTTTTTGATTTTTGAAAAACCTAGCCAATGACACAAAGTTAGTTCGAAAACTTTTGGAAAAAGACAACGATTTTGAATGGACAGAAGCTCATCAAGATAGTTTTTAAAAAATTAAATCAGCGCTTGCAGATGCCAAGAAGTTAGCTTATTTCGACATGAAGAAATCGACTCACATGCATGTAGATGCAGGGCCATATGGATAAGGTGCTATTTTAGGTCAAGGCGATGGTGAAAACGTTGAAATAGTCACATATGCAAGCCAATCTCTGACTGCTACTGAACACAAATACAGTCAAATTGAAAAAGAAATGCTAGCCGTCAGTTGGGCTATGCAGCATTTTCACATTTATCTATTTGGAACAAATTTTATCGTACATACCGATCACAAGCCACTTGTGGGAATTCTACCAAGAAACATGGGTAGTGCACGCATCGAACGATTGTACCTAAAAATACAACAATATAATTTTGAAGTGGTCCGCCAAAAAGGAGAATCAAATCCAGCCGATTACTTGTCCGGACAGAAAACGTGAAAGTTGAAAACAACATTAATTTCATTATCCAAGAGAACATGATAAAAGCTATGTCAGTTGAACAAGTAAAGTTAGCCACAAGCAATGACTCTGTTCTACAAAAGGTTATCCAAGCCGTGAATGATAACAAACAATGGAATGATAATGAGCTAAGAAATTTCAAACTTGTTCAAAATGAAATCTCGGTAGACAATGGAATCGTGTTACGTGGCACAAAGATAGTACTGCTAGCTGAATTATATTTACATGCAATTGAATTGGCATATAAAGGTCACCTGGGAATAGTAAAAACAAAGCATAATTGGTAGAAGACAAAATAAAAAATTGTCAAATTTGTCAAGCAGTCACTAACACAAGCCATAGAGATCCACTTCTAATGCCAGAACCAGCTAAATATCAATTTGAGCATATATCAATTGACTTTATGGGACCTTTCAAGAACAACAAATACATTCACGTCATTGTTGACGACTAATCGAAGTATCCTATCGCTGAAATCATCCACTCAACTAAATTCACTTGTGTTTAAGAAGTTCTACAGAAAGTATTTGCAGCAAAGTCTGGTTTTCAGACATAGATATATTGGTAGAAGACAAAATAAAAAATTGTCAAATTTGTCAAGCAGTCACTAACACAAGCCATTGAGATCCACTTATAATGCCAGAACCAGCTAAATATCCATTTGAGCATACATCAATTGACTTTATGGGACCTTTCAAAAACAACAAATACATTATCGTCATTGTTGACTACTTATCGAAGTATCCTATCGCTGAAATCATCCACTCAACTAAATTCAGTTGTGTTAAAAAAGTTCTACAGAAAGTATATGCAAAATTTGGGATACCAGAAAGAATTTCATCAGACAACGGACCCCCATTCCAAGGACAAGAATTTAAGGAATTCGCAGAACAATACAACTTCAAACATAAGCGCGTTACTCCATATTGAAACAAATGGTATTGCGGAAAAAAAAATCTTATTAGTGCAGAGCTTGAAAGTAAAAACTTAGCATTTCAACTACATGACTTTATGTTCAACTATCGCTCAGCACCGCATTCTTCAACTAGAATATCGCCATTTGAAATCGTATTTGGAGGGAAAATTAGAACATTTTTACCAACAATGACCAACAACATCAAGCCGGACAAAAATTGGAAAAACGCGAGAGAATCAATGAAGAAGAACCAACAAAAACAATAAGAATGTGCAGACAAAAGACGAAGAACACGGCACAATAAAATAAGAACAGGCAACTTGGTACTATGCAAACAGAAGAAAACCAACAAACTGACTCCGATCTTCAACCCTGACCCATTTGTGGTAACAAAAATAACTGGAACAAAAATTACCGCCGAAAGAAAATTAAAGATCGTCGAAAGAAATGCGTCATTTCTCAAAATAGTCACACGTCCCTCCATCTCTGACTTCAGTACGCAATTCAGACAACCCAATAAAAACACCATATTCCAAAAACATTTCCCATTCCCTGTAAATATCAATACTAGCCCATCCTTAACAACAGCCATTAGATACGAAGAAGAAAAATACCAGAGAAAGACATTAAAACCACCAAGCCAACTTCAAGATCCACAAGAAGCACTCGTTCCTGATGATCCAGAACACAGTGGCTACTCAAACGACAAAAGTGATCCACAAGAAGAACTCGTTCGTGTAATTGATCCTGTAATTGATTCCTATTTTTTCCTTTACAACAATAACGCCAACTGGAACCAAGAGAAAACCAAATGATCTTATGGTCTCTCCATTTCGCTTCTCGGTAATTTTTTTGCTGGTACGAAATTTGATTGCTTCAGTTGGACGTCATTTGTAATGGTCCACCGCACAGTTTTACTAAAACCCTTCCTTACCTCTGACTACAAACTTACATGACTCCCAAAGCACTGTGCTTAACTTCCAGCCACTATTATTGGGTTAATAACAAAAGAAGGTGACAAGTCTGAGCATCGGTTGGGTTACAATTTAGCAGAACCTACGGTTAGAATCTTACAAAAACAAAGTATCGATAGAGTGAAAGAGAGAGACTTTGAACTGACAGAGCTCGATATCTTACACATATCGTTAAGATTTCTAGTCAATCCTGGTCAATTCCCTTCCTCCTACTGTACTTCCATGTATGTTGGTGTTGAATACAAATTTTAGACTGATATTAGGAACACCTGACCCCCCAACTAACAATTTTATTTGTATAAGGTCCAGTTTCTTAAATTTAATAAGCTATTACTTCTATAGTGTTGTCATAAGGCTTTTTTATGCATATTAACATTTTTTCACGAAATATTTTAAATAATAGCTTCTTTAAGGCTTTAGGGTGAACAAACTCACAAGCTTTATGAAGGTTTGAAATAATCTGCTTTAGTAAGGCTGCTATTAGGCCTGCCAAAGTTAGTAAGCTAACATGTCAAAAACTAAGGCTTTTGTAAGGCTTACTATTGGAAGTCAATGCAAAGGGTTTCTATAAGAAGTTAATAGTTTCCTATTGACAGTTAATCAGAGTTCATACATTATATTCTTTAAGGCATTCGGGCTGAAAAGTTGGAAAGCTCTATGGAAAGCTGATAATCTGCTTAAATAAGGGCGCTGTAAGTCCTGTCGAAGTTAGTAAGATAACATCTGAAAAATTCAAGCTTCTTTAAGGCATTTTGGAAACAAATTTCACAAGTGGGATATTCTTATTTATTTATATCAAAGTAAGTTCATTGAACACCCCCTATGAGTTGACCTTGTCGTGGTGGGGGTGCTTAATTGTGGGGTTCTCTAGCAATCCAGCTACAGAGCCTCACAAACGAACATAACTCAAAAACAAAACCAAGTATGAAGACTTGTAACTAAAAATATGGAAAAAGTAAATAAAAAGAACAAAAATCGAACTGGGATATCGGTTCAAAAGTCGGTAGGAGTCACGACTGCCGGCGATGGCTTGGCCTCGAAAGAGGATAAGTCGCCAGTGACAAATAACAACAAGGACATTAACAAAAAACAAACTTTGGCCATTTCAACTGATAAAGCTTTAAAAAGCGGTAGGACTAGTGTGACGACCACAATTCCCGGAAAGGTTAACAAGCCACCCCATGGTTGTGGAGCGTCCCACAGTCTAGACGCTAATACCTGCGGAGGAGATAGCAATCTGCCCGCTGGTAACGTACCAACTCCGAACTCGGTAATACTCAAAGAAGCTGACAAGCCAACCTCTCTTCTGCTGTGAAAAACGCAGCCCTTAATGGAACTTCCACACAAACCGCCCGTACAAAACCTCTCGTGTACTCGGGGGTTACTGCTCTGGCTCAAGGTTCGACCACGACTGTTGGTCCCACCACAAGACAAGGTAGATCTCTTCCGAACACAACGGAGGCTCCCCTCCTCGCTGGCTGTAGTAATACGTCATGTAGACCTACTCCCAACGAGAAGAAGAAGAAATTGACAATGAAAAAGGAATTTAGGAATGCTACGAGGATAGTGAAGGTGGTCGGTGCCTTGCCAGCATCTGAACTAGACTCAAAGCAATCCGAAAAACTTGCCTGGGCCAAAAACACACTAGCCCAATTTCAGACCTGCAACGACTTAACGTCGAAGCGACTAAGGTCTTCCGAGGGAACCACTCCGGAACCCAAAAGGCCAAAGGCGAACACCGCTGGCGCTCCATCCTTCACCAGGAAAGATCTGTCCTTTAGTGCCGTGCTAAAAGACAAAACCATTCTAGCTGTCATCGACAGTAGTAATGCAGATGGCGCGATCTCTCCCGATCATTGGCAAATGGTCTTGAACAAACTCCAAGCCTCATACTGGACCCTCATGCTAGAAAATCCAGGGGAACCTGCAATTTTTGAGGATGCGCGATGGTATCAAGGTTGAGTCAAGCTAGTTGCCTTTGATAGTGAGAGATCGTGTGACCTGTATAAACTCGCTGTCAGCAGGTTAGAGGACCTATGGCCAAATGCAAAACTCGAGGTTGTGGCAAAGGAGAATATCCCGTGCAGACCAAGAGCCCGCACTAATGTCCCGGCCGATCTCTCCAATAAAGAAATCATCCTCAAGATGCTTCAGTATGGTAATCCATCCTTGCCTACTCACGACTGGAAGGTTGCGAAGCTTGAAGATCCACGGGGTTCTTATAGATCAGCCATCGTGGTGATAAATAAGTACTCATTGGCTCCATTGGCTGAAACCCAAGGTGTGGTTAGGTTTGGATGGTCTACCATAACTCTAAAAGTATATAAAAAGACGAGGAAAATGCATCGAACGCGATGCCATCAAAATCACAGGATGTATTTGCAGAGAAGGAACATGCCTCGGGTATCGACCTTCAGACGATGGAGGTAGATACTCCATGCACCTCCTCCACTGTGTCGTCCTCCATTCATATAAAACCGCCATCTGTTGAAGAGGCTCCTAACGTTGACAAACACTCCGACATGGATTTTGTTGACTCCGCAAATGAAACATCTTGCAATGAGGACGACCTTCTTAAATCGGATTTCGATTCCGATGTAGATCTCGACCAAACTGTGGTGGGGGTTGATCCACCTAGCTGTAACCAAGATGGTGCAGTTAGTACAGATTAACACCCATCACTCCAAAGTGGCTTCGGCCTCCCTTCTTCTCCGTCTACAAAATAAAGGGGAAGACATCGTCCTGAACCAAGAACCTTGGATTGTGAATTCCACTGTTCAAGAACTCAGGACTCCCGGATACTACCTGCTGTATGCATCAAGTGAAGGTGACCCTAGATCTTGCATATTAGTAAAAAGTAGCATTAATGTATATATACTCCCTGATTGCAGCGATCGTGATGTAACCGTAGTTAGACTACAAACCAATAACGTTGCGTACTGGTTAGCATCAGCGTATCTCGGCCATGACCACCTTCGCCCTCTTCCTAGCGACAGGCTAGAGGAACTAATCAGGGAAGCAGAACGACAGAAAGTCTGCCTTGTAATCGGGTGTGACGCTAATGCCCATCATACCGTCGCTAATGCCCATCAACATTCATTACCAAAAATCGACAAGAGGTTCTAGATATCACTCTTGCCTCCGACACGATTTATCACAAGATCAAAAACTGGAGAGTTTCTAAGGAACATTCGTTCTCTGATCACAGATACATCCAATTTTGTCTTGATGAAGAATCTAAAAAACAGCCAGCCTTCCGAAATTATCGGAAAACCAACTGGCAACTATATAGAGAAACTTTAGTAAGATTAGTTAAACCATCACTCTTAAGTATCCCTTCTAATAAAAATGATCTTGATGATAAAGTCAAAGATCTCACCCTAGCTCTCAATAAATCAATGGCTGTTTCTTGTCCTCTTACTCAAATAAGAGGAAAACAGAAACCACGTTTATGGAACTCGGGTCTAGAACTGCTCAGGAAAAAGAACAGACAAGTTTTTAACCGAGCTAAACATTCTAGAGATAGTCTGGACTGGGAATTTTATAAAGAATCCCCAAAAATTTATAAAAAAGAATTAAGGAATAATAAAAGAACCTCCTGGAGGAACTTCTGTGAAAAAATAGAAAAAACTTCAGAAGCTTCACGATTAAGAAAAATTCTATCAAAAAATTTTACAATGCCTAGCTCCTTAAAGACAGCTAACGGCTCTTGGACCAATTCTTGCGAAAAATCGTTCACCTTGCTACTAGACACCCATTTTCCAGGTAGCTCACAAAGTATAAATAGCATTGATTCATTATTATCAAGCAACACACATACAAATATTGTTGGTCTGATTTCTAAGGATAAACTGAAATGGGCTATAAACAGCTTTGATCCTTACAAATCTCCCGGACCCGACGGCATAATACCTGCCGAGCTTCAATTTGCCTTGGATATCATAACACCCATCCTAGAGATCACCGTAATTGGTTGCGTAAAATTTACTTACATTCCCTCTTTATGGAGAGAGATAAAAGTTGTCTTTATACCCAAAGCCGGTAAATGCTCCCAGGTTAACCCTAAAGATCTCAGACCAATTAGCCTATCATCGTTCCTTCTCAAAACCCTAGAGAGATTGATCGATATCCATCTGCGTAATGCTATAGATCCTAATCTGGTATCTACTGCACAACACGCTTATTGTAAAGGAAAGGTAGAAACGGCTTAACATACATACATAAACGGCTTTGCATAAGAAGCTCCAACTGGTTTAATTAAAGAAATACTCCCTCGCTCATTTTGTGGTATCACTATCTGTGGTCAAAGTGTGTCAGTAGTCTTCCTGACAGCCACATAAACCTAACCTAACCTAAGTTCATTGAAGTGTAAGAAACGGATACCTTGAAATATGAATAATTCGTGGAAAAAAATAAAAAGATCGGGAACGTATCAAAGAACGTTGAAAAAAATCGCGATTCAATTTTTAAAGCAGCCTCTGAAATTTCCCAAGCATTAAGACGAACAGCTCTGCAAAGAAATCAATTGGGTTTTACTTCTGGATCCATTGTGGATCAAAATATATCGGCCATTAACAATCCGCAAGAGCAAGATATTCTTGTGCCAGAGTTTTCTCCACAAAGAACTAATAGTGCCAATTTAGACGACCAAGGTAAGTGTTTTTTAGTTTGTATCATAATCATACGCATAATATGCAGTTTTTTTTTTTAGGTAAAGATCTAAGCTCAGATGTTGCTCCTGCTGTTTTAAAACACAGTGCATATAATGATGATGAAACATCAAATGAGGATGTCTCTGAGATGGAGAGACATATGATGTTCAGGTCGCATTTGCGAGAATGGGCCATCCAAAATCAAATAACCCACACGGCATTGAAAGATCTCATAAAAATAATTAACACTGACATAAAAGATGTGTTGCCAGAAGATCCGCGAACTCTTTTAAGAACCCCTAAAGAAATTGTTGTTTCCAAAATAGGTAACGACGGATATTATTGGCATCACGGTTTCAAAAAGTGCCTCCAATATATATTTCGAAACACGGATGAGCCAAAAACGATTTCAGTGAATATAAACATGGACGGGTTACCTATTTTTAATAGTTCCAAGGTTGAATTTTTGCCCATTTTGTGTAACATCACCGAAATGCCAGAATTACCTGCTATGGCCATTGGCATATATTGTGGAACTTCAAAATGCAGTGACCTTCGAGCATTTCTTTTGCCATTCGTCGACGAAATGAAGTCTGCTATAACCAATGGAGTCATCATAAATTCGCACAATATAACCGTGCAACTGCGTTGCTTTATTTGCGATTCACCAGCCAGAGCGTATATTAAAGGTAAGCATTTGTCGAAAAATATTTTGATCAAATTACTTCTATATTGATGAATGCGAATTCTACAACAATTCATGAGGCCTGAATATAAAATTTTAACACTATTATTGGTAAAATCAAGTGAAATCCGACTCTCATCTACGAATTTGGTTCAATTCTGTTCAAAATTTTGGGGATATCTGGAACAGGACTATTGTAACACATTAAAATATCATTTTATTAGTTGTATTTTCAATAAATTGAACTAATTTCAAACCTTAGTTTCATAAATGTTTTATTTTTATTCCAGGTGTTGCAAACTTTAACGCACAACAGGGCTGTCTCAAATGCACCACGGTAGGAGAATTTAACTATGTAAGCAACACAAATACTTTTCCGAGAACGGTTTGCGAAAAACGCACGGATGCAAAATTTAGAAAAAAAAATTTATGGATCCCATCATAAATACGATTCTCCTATACTTATATTGGATATAGACATGGTGGAGCAAATTCCAGTAGGCGACTCATTACATTTACTTCACCTCTGTTTGATGAAACGACTTTTGTTTGGATGGAGAGACGGGACTTTTCGTCTATCAGACACAAAATGGCCTGCGCGCACATCAGCAGAAATATCCATATACTTACAAAAATGCAAGATGCCAGCAGAATTTCATCGAACTGTGCGCGGCCTTGATTGTCTTGCACATTGGAAAGGTACGGAATACAGGACATTTTTGCACTACATTGGCATAGTCGCGTTAAAAGACCATTTAACGAACAAAGCATACGTGCACTTCCTTTTACTATTTTGTGCTGTCACAATATGTTCTTCAAAAGAGTTTTTCTACTTTTTACCGACATCCGAAGGAATGTTACTTCAGTTTATAGAAATATTTTCTGAAATATATGGAAAGCATCATCTCACCAGCAATGTGCACAACTTATCGCACATAGTGGATGAAGTTCGTCGTTTTGGAGTATTAGATTCCTTCAGCGCTTATCCTTTTGAAAACGCTCTAGGTAAAATCAAGCGTCTTCTTCGAAATGGTCACCTGCCGCTGCCACAAGTAGCAAAACGAATAGTTGAGAACTTTAATTGTACGATGAATTCAACTAGCACATATTTCACTGAAGGGCAAAATAAAGAACCTATTTTGAGCAAAAGAAATGATGGCGAGAATGTTCCCATTTTCTTTAAGTCAGAAGGATTCACCTATTATTCAAAAATTGAGTTAAAAGAATATTGTCTTGGTACAGACTTAGTAAATTGTTGGTTACTAACAAGAGAAAATAAAGTTTTTTGTGTCGTCAACATAATTTATCACAAATGCCAACGTGAAGTAAAACTATGCTTTATCGAAGTTGTCGAAAAATCTATTTTTTTTATAATTCCGCTCGAATCGAAACTTTTAAATATTTATTGTGTAGATCACTTTGATCACTCCCGAAACGAAAACACAAAAATAATTGAATTAAAAGATGTAAAATGCAAAATGGTTCGTATGTTTCACCACCAAATGCAAGTTTTTATTCCTCTGCTGCACACTTTACCACCTAATAAAAACTATAACGCAGCGTAAATTTTGTTGTACTTTATTTAAAAAATAACTTTTTAGTAGAAAACTAATAAATTACATATTGATTAACAAAAAGTATTTAATTAAAAAAAAAAAGGTAATGACACTTCACTTGGCAATCACCATGAGCAGGAACGCAGGACTTTTGGTTAAGCGTGGTTTCTATTTTTTGGATTTGCTTCAATTCGAATGTTGCTGGTGTAGCTGTAAGTGTGTGTACTTTCTTCCTCAATCCAATCAGATGTCTGAAAATAGGCATAAGTATAAAGACGCAAAAGAGTTTAATATGTACACAAACCTTGTCAGCATCATCGGTATCTTCTACGAGTATATGTTGCTCCTCATACTCCTTTTCCATATTATATGGAAGGCCGTTATTTGCTGCCAACTCATCATTGTTAATTTCACCTCCATCGTCATTCAAAGCATTAACTTGTATTGATTCTGAACAGATATCTCCTGTTCTTACGCGCTTTATATTACCATGGTGTTTAATGGCAGACATTCTTTTTGGCGTGTAACTTTGTGAAGATTCATAACGCCGCTTTGAGTTATTGATAATTTTTTGAAAGAAGTTTTTCAAACTACATTCCGAATAGTTTGGATCACATCTTTTTATCAGACTGTAAAAAATTTAAATGAATTTACAAATCGGCTAAAGTTTTCATTTTGTTTGCTTCTTGATACATCAGACCAAGATACTAAGGTGAACAACTTCCGCGAAAACACCGAGTCGACTATTCTGTACCTCACATTGTCACCAGATTGTCCGCTTTTTGGGCCACATATTGAAAACAATTTTTCATACTGCAAATTGAAATGAAAAAAAAAAACATATTAGATTTATTTGAAATCATTGCAATCACAAAATATTTAAATCATTAAATACTGCTTAAAATAACGTGAAATCATCTGAAGTCATTTGAAATATTGCAATCACTGAACCACTAAACTGGCCCGTGACAAACCCCTCGACCGAAATACCTACGACTGTACATTTATTTAGCCATTGATGCTGCCACCACATCCACTAATTCGTTTAATAATGTCTGAACAAGCTCGTGAGCCTTAATGCTAACCTGGGACCTATTTCTAATCTATCAGCTATGCATAACACTGACATAATGTAACATCATTTCTGTCACAAAAAGAATGTGGCCCAATCACAAATTCCTACAATATTTCCAGTGTGTTGTAAACAATATTCTAAACAATACCCATTTCCTCAAACCATCTGTTGGCGTTGGCAAAAATTAAAAATTGGCAGCAAAATTGTATGGAATTGCCGCTGCTAAACCAAAGCACTCCGGTTCGAGTCGCGCCGTCGCCCAAACTTTTTTTTAATTTTCAGAAGCATTTTCATTGCGTTTGCTCAATTAACTCCTTTGACTGAACGTATAACTTCGTTGTTATAAATAAAAACATTTCTAGTTTCTTCAATGAATTTTTTATTCCTATCGTTATCAAAACTTTTGCACTTCTCATTCAAAATAGACCTTAATTTTGCTTTAAGCTCTGGGATTTTTTGATAACCAAACCACGTAGCTTCACAACCTGGTTTAGGAGTTTTTTCTTCATGTAGTATTTTCTTAGATATAACCAATTTTCTAGAAATCATTCGCTTACGTTGCAACAACTGTCCACCCTGACATCAATGCCATGTAGGTACATTTGATATGCATAAGCAAAAAGTAAAACTTTGTCTTTTTTGTTGACTTCACGCAAATGTTCTGAATATTTTTTGACTGGTCCTTTAATTTCGTACGTTCGTCTCCAATCTTTGGTCAGAAAATATTCAAAATCTTTTTCGAATTTTTCGACGCGATGAAGTTTTTTGGGAAGCAATTCTTCAGGAAGTTCCTCTTCTAGGAATTTATATACTTCGTAGAAGGAAGGAAGTACATCGACTGTTTCATTCGTCAGTGCTAAATTAAATATTTTACTGATGGTGAAATCCTTTTGTTGTAGTTCCAACTGGTTCCAACTTACCCAAGGCAAACTTTGCATTCATAAGCATGTCGCTTATTGCGTGAACACCTCTTGTAAATTTAAATAAATATAATAACAAATAATATTTAATTGTTGTTTGGTTTTTATCAGTTTTCCTTTGCCTATGGCACTTTTTCAAGTGTTCATTTTCTTGAAACTTGGCATTTGACAGCTGCATTTGACAGTGACTGCGTTCAGAATGTGAAGTTTTATAAATTTTCGAATGGTTGCCCCAGAAGTCCGGACAGCTAGTAAATCTACTTCATTTTTTAAAGAATGCTTTCATTTTTTGATTATTATAGTAGTTAAAATGAAATTGCTTTTCTTAACACTTACACTTGCTTAAAATTTGTCACATTAGAGCTATAAAGTCTTTCATAATATAATACCAAAATAGAAAAAACTATGTGTTCTAGATGTAACCTTTTTATTAGTTTCCAAATTTAAGTTTTTTCCCATTTGCTGCTTGACTGCCGATGTGTTAACATCGCAGTGTTCTCATAATTTAGCTAAGCGCTGAGTGATAGAATATGAATTCTTGGAAAAGGAAACAAACAGAAGCATTAATAATAATTTATGGATGTTATTTTCTTTTATGAAATGCAAAAAACTCGCATTGTACAACTGTCTCACTTCAAAAAAATTCCAACCGCTTGAAGTGAGGCGTTTTCACCCCCTATGAGTTGACCTTGTCGTGGTGGGGGTGCTTAATTGTGGGGTTCTCTAGCAATCCAGCTACAGAGCCACACAAACCAACATAACTCAAAAACAAAACACAAGTATGAAGACTTGGAAAATAAAAAATATGGAAAAAGTAAACAAAAAGTATAAAAATCGAACTGGGATATCGGTTCAAAAGTCGGTAGGAGTCACGACTGCCGGCGATGGCTTGGCCTCGAAAGAGGATAAGTCGCCAGTGACAAATAACAACACGAACACAAACAAAAAACAAACTTTGGCCATTCCAACTGAAAAACTTTAAATAGCGGTAGGACTGGTGTGACGACCACAATTTCCGGAAAGGTTAACAAGCCACCCCGGGGTTGTGGAGCGTCCCACAGTCTAGACGCTACTACCTGCGGAGGAGATATCAATCTGCCCGCTGGTAACGTACCCACTCCGAACTCGGTAGGACTCAAAGAAGCTGACAAGGGTCTTGCCAACCTCTCTTCTGCTGCGAAAAACGCAGCCCTTAGTGGAACTCCCACACAAACCGCCCGTACAAAACCTCTCGTGTATTCGGGAGTTACTGCTCTGGCTCAAGGTTCGACCACGACTGTTGGTCCCACCACTAGACAAGGTAGATCTCTTCCGAACACAACGGAGGCTCCCCTCCTCGATGGCAGTGGTAATACGTCATTTAGACCTACTCCCACCGAGAAGAGGAAGAAAATGACAATGAAAAAGGAATTCAGGAACGCTACGAGAATAGTGAAGGTGATCGGTGCCTTACCGGCATCTGAACTAGACTCAAAGCAATCCGAAAAACTTGCCTGGGCCAAAAACACATTAGCCCAACTTCAGACCTGCAGCGACTTAACGTCAAAGCGACTAAGGTCTTCCGAGGGAACCACTCCGGAAAACCGCTGGCGCTCCATCCTTTACCAGGAAAGATCTGTCCTTTAGTGCCGTGCTAAAAGACAAAACCATTCTAGCTGTCATCGACAGTAGTAATGCAGATGGCGCGATCTCTCCCGATCATTGGCAAATGGTTTTGAATAAACTCCAAGCCTCATACTGGACCCTCATGCTAGAAAATCCAGGGGAACCTGCAATTTTTGAGGATGCGGGATGGTATCAAGGTCGAGTCAAGCTAGTTGCCTTTGATAGTGAGAGATCGTGTGACCTGTATAAACTCGCTGTCAGCAGGTTAGAGGGCCTATGGCCAAATGCAAAACTCGAGGTTGTGGCAAAGGAGAATATCCCGTGCAGACCAAGAGCCCGCACTAATGTCCCGGCCGATCTCTCCAATAAAGAAATCATCCTCAAGATGCTACAGTATGGTAATCCCATCCTTGCCTACTCACGACTGGAAGGTTGCGAAGCTTGAAGACCCACGGGGTTCTTATAGATCAGCCATAGTGGTGATAAATAAGGACTCTTTGGCTCCATTGGCTGAAACCCAAGGTGTGGTTAGGTTTGGATGGTCTACCATAACTCTAAAAGTATACAAAAAGACGAGGAAAACGCATCGAACGCGATGCCATCAAAATCACAGGATGTATTTGCAGAGAAGGAACATGCCTCGGGTATCGACCTTCAGACAATGGAGGTAGATACTCCATGCACCTCCTCCACTGTGTCGTCCTCCATTTATATAAAACCGCCATCTTTCGAAGAGGCTCCTAACGTTGACAAACACTCCGACATGGATATTGTTGACTCCGCAAATGAAACATCTTGCAATGAGGACGACCTTCTTAAATCGGATTTCGATTCCGATGTAGATCTCGACCAAACTGTGGTGGGGGTTGATCCACCTAGCTGTAACCAAGATGGTGCAGTTAGTACAGATTAACACCCATCACTCCAAAGTGGCTTCGGCCTCCCTTCTTCTCCGTCTACAAAATAAAGGGGAAGACATCGTCCTGATCCAAGAACCTTGGATTGTCAATTCCACTGTTCAAGGACTCAGGACTCCCGGATACTACCTGCTGTATGCATAAAACAAAGGTGACCCTAGATCTTGCACATTAGTAAAAAGTAGCATTAATGTATATTTACTCCCTGATTACAGCGATCGTGATGTAACCGTAGTTAGACTACAAACCAATAACGCGGCGTACTGGTTAGCATCAGCGTATCTCGGCCATGACCACCTTGGCCCTCTTCCTGGCGACAAGCTAGAGGAACTAATCAGGGAAGCAGAACGACAGAAAGTCTGCCTTATAATCGGGTGTGACGCTAATGCCCATCATACCGTCTGGGGAAGTACAGACATAAATGACAGAGGTGAGTCACTTTTTGATTTTATTCTAAGTACTAACCTTATAGTAAGTAACATTGGCAATGAACCAACATTCATTACCAAAAACCGACAAGAGGTTCTAGATATCACTCTTGTCTCCGATACGATTCATCACAAGATCAGAAACTGGAGAGTTTCTAAGGAACATTCGTTCTGTGATCACAGATTCATCCAATTTTGTCTTGATGAAGAATCTAAAAAACAGCCAGCCTTCCGAAATTATCGGAAAACCAACTGGCAACTATATAGAGAAACTTTAGTAAGATTAGTTAAACCATCACTCTTAAGTATCCCTTCTAATATAAATAATCTTGATGATAAAGTCAAAGATCTCACCCTAGCTCTCAATAAATCAATGGCCATTTCTTGTCCCCTTACTCAAATAAGAGGAAAACAGAAACCACGTTGGTGGAACTCGGGTCTAGAACTGCTCAGGAAAAAGTGCAGACAACTTTTTAACCGAGCTAAACATTCTAGAGATAGTCTGGACTGGGAATTTTATAAAGAATCCCTAAAAATTTATAAAAAAGAATTAAGGAATAATAAAAGAACCTCCTGGAGGAACTTCTGTGGAAAAATAGAAGAAACTTCAGAAGCTTCACGATTAAGAAAAATTCTATCAAAAAATCCTACAATGCCTAGCTCCTTAAAGACAGCTAACGGCTCTTGGACCAATTTTTGCGAAGAATCGCTCACCCTGCTACTAGACACCCATTTTCCAGGGAGCTCACAAAATATAAATAGCATTGATTCATTATTACCAAGCAACACACATACAAATATTGTTGGTTTGATTTCTAAGGATAAGCTGAAATGGGCTATAAACAGCTTTGATCCTTACAAATCTCCCGGACCCGACGGCATAATACCTGCCGAGCTTCAATTTGCCTCGGATATCATAACACCCATCCTAGAGATCATCCTAATTGGTTGCGTAAAATTTACTTACATTCCCTCTTTATGGAGAGAGGTAAAAGTTGTCTTTATACCCAAAGCCGGTAAATGCTCCCAGGTTAACCCTAAAGATCTCAGACCAATCAGCCTATCATCGTTCCTTCTCAAAACCCTAGAGAGATTGATCGATATCCATCTGCGCAATGCTATAGATCCTAATCTGGTATCTACTGCACAACACGCTTATTGTAAAGGAAAATCGGTAGAAACGGCTTTACATACACTGGTACGAACCATCGAATACTCACTACATCATAAAGAGTACACTCTAGTTGCATTTCTCGATATTGAAGGCGCCTTCAATAATGTCAGCTATCAAGCAATCACAGCGTCACTGAAGAAACTAGATATACATGGTTCACTGAATGACCTAATTAATCTTATGTTAGAAAGTAGAATTATTAATTCATCTTTAGGTGGCACTCATGAAAGAAGATCTGTCAGCAGAGGTACACCTCCAGGCGGAGTCCTTTCCCCACTTCTATGGAACATAGTCGTAAATGAGGTGTTAAAAAGCCTAGAAAAAGAAGGTTTCAAAGTGATCGCGTATGCCGACGATGTTGCCATTGCAATATCGGGAAAACATGCTCAAATTCTCGTTGAATTAATGCAAAATGCTCTAAATATTATGCTCAAATGGGCAGAAAAATGCGGACTGGGTATAAACCCAAACAAAACTGAACTTGTCCTCTTCACAAGAAAATATAAAATTCCCCAAATAAGTCCCCCATCAATTACGGGAACTCCACTAAGGTTTTCAGATGAAGCTAAATATCTAGGTCTTATCCTGGACAAAAAACTACATTGGAAAGCAAATATACAGGAAAGAGTTAGGAAAGCCACAGTAGCACTCTTCTCTTGCAAAAAAGCTATCGGAAATAAATGGGGCTTATCCCCATACATAACCCACTGGCTCTACACAGCGGTCATCAGACCGATACTAACTTACGGGGTAGCAGTATGGTGGACTGCCCTAGACAAAGTTACATATCGTGACAAGTTAAGTAAAGTCCAACGGTCAGCCTGTATGTGTATTAGCGGAGCTCTCCGTTCGACACCTTCAGCTGCTCTTGACATTTTACTTAATCTCATACCCCTTGATATTTTTAGCAAACAAACGGCCGCAAGCACAGCCGTTCGTCTCAAAGCCATCTCTCAATGGACCGATAACTCAATTGGTCACTCCATTATTCTGAAAGCATTCGGACCAAAACTAAGTCACTCCGACTACTCTATACCCCAGCTAGTTTTTGACTAGAATTTTCAAGTCACCATCCCACCAAGATCCACTTGGGAAAATGAGAGATTCTTGAAAGATGAATCAGTTCATTTTTATACTGATGGCTCAAAAACTAAAGATGGGGTTGGTGGTGGCGTGTACTTAGACAGACTAAATTTAAGTCTCTGCTTCCGTCTCCCTGACCATTGTAGTGTGTTCCAAGCGGAAATTCTGGCGATTAAAGAGGTATTATCCTGGTTAAGGGAAAACGTGATATCTGTATCGGATATCCGTATATTTTCAGACAGTCAGGCAGTCCTTAAATCAATCAGTGCTGTTTCCACAAACTCAATAACTGCCCGCGACTGTCGATCATCTCTCATGGAGATGGCAGAACAGTTCAATATTCACCTTTTCTGGGTGCCGGGACACAGAGACATTGAGGGAAACTGCAAAGCCGATGAACTCGCCAGAAATGGAACCCTACTACCGGTTTTACCTAACAAGGTGAATATTGGTATACCTATCGCTACAAGCAAACTCATGCTAAAACTAGATGCCATAGAGAAAACAAATTTAAGATGAACAAACACTACTACCTGCGTAGCGACAAAACAAATCTGGCCAAAATTAGATCAGAAACGTACTAAATGTTTGTTATCTATGAGCAGATTACATCTTAGCTCCGTAATTGGTGTCATAACCGGACACTGCCTCATAGGAAGACACGCCATAAGACTTGGCGTATTCTCTAATGATTTTTGCAGAAGCTGCATGGACGAGGAGGAGGAGGAGACTATCACCCATCTTCTCTGTTCATGCCCAGTTCTCTCCCAAAGACGTAAATTACACCTGGGTAATTTCTTTTTCGACGATCCAAGCGATATGTTGAACGTTGATATTCTATCTTTACATCGCTTCATAAGAAGCTCCAACTGGTTTAATTAAAGAAATACTCCCTCGCTCATTTTGTGGTATCACAACGGACCTATCTGTGGTCTAAGTGTGTCAGTAGTCTTCCTGACAGCCACATAAACCTAACCTAACCTAACCTAAGTGAGGCGTCCTCAATTGAGGACCTGTGTAATCACGAGAGTACGTGGTGAGTAGCCAGACTCCAATTTCCCAGTCTAAACACGGTCAAATGTATTTGACATTTCTGTCATTATTTGTTTACTTTCTTTCCACTCGCAGTCGAAGTATTTATTTGTTTGAACATATTTTTAATATATATGCTACCTAATAGGGCTTTTTAGGTAACAACGATATATCTCTTTCTCGTTCTCACAGAATTGTCAAAAACAGCAGTATGCCGAACAACTGATTTTTTTTTTCATTGTTGACAAATTGATTGAAAACAAAAGCGGGAATTTTAAAGATTTGTGCGCGAAAATTGTATTAATACAGATGTATTTGTTGGTTTTGCTAATTAAAATAAATTTTTAAGCCACGGAAATCACAAATTTCACACAAAAAAGAATACTGCATTTAAAAATTATTTCCAAATTGTTTTCTTCAAGATCTTGAGTTTGACAGTTTGAAAAAAGCGCGATACATATTTCAATCTGTCTTCGTCATAGTGTGAGCTGTCATAATGTTTGACAAGATGGTAAAACTCCCTAATCCCTATAGGGCTTTTTAGGTAACAACGATATATCTCTTTCTCGTTCTCACAGAATTGTCAAAAACAGCAGTATGGTGAACAGCTGATTTTTTTTTTATCATTGTTGAAAAATTGATTGAAAACAAAAGCGGGAATTTTAAAGATTTGTGCGCGAAAATTGTGAAAATTGTTGGTTTTGCTAATTAAAATAAATTTTTAAGCCACGGAAATCACAAATTTCACACAAAAAAGAATACCGCATTTAAAAATTATTTCCAAATTGTTTTCTCCAATATCTTGAGTTTGACAGTTTGAAAAAAGCGCGATACATATTTCAATCTGTCTTCACCATAGTGTGAGCTTTGACAAGATGGTAAAACTCCCTATTGTTTTATTAAAAAATAGCTGACATTGAGTTTAGCTCTGAATGTAATTTTTACTATGGATTTTGGTACTGGCCGGGTTAAACTAATTCGACATAAATAAATTTGTGTTCCCTCGTTTAAAGTGGAATCTTTTATAAAAAAAAAACGTTTAATTGCAGTTGTTATCATCTGAAAGGCAATATTCACTGGCTGGTAAAAGATCAGAATACAGAAGGTGGTGTCAAAATAGTCCAGTTCTATTCGGATCCTGATGTATGTAAATACTGAATGAAAAATACATTCAAGTTAATGAGAATTTTTTTTAGTTGCGCCTGGTGTTATGACTCACGTTGCGGAGGATCTCCTGGCATCGGATGATCACCGAGGAGCTATTCGAATCTTAAACACAAAAACTCAAGAATGCGTAAAGCATTATATTACATATATACATTAAGTCACGGTCATTGTGTTCAATGAACTCAAATTGTTTTTAAGAAAGAATTAATTTACTGATTTTCTTTCATTTCTGCAAACCTACATAAAAATGTTTTTAGTTTCACAGTACATAAGTTAAGTTAAAAGAATTAATATATTTTTAAAAATAGCGAAACTGTGTGTAAATTAATGAAAACTTTGAGAAGAAGTATGAGTATTTCGTCGATGACTTTTGTGTTTACTTTTAGCCGCGCTCCAGTTTAAGGAGCAATCATCACTCAATCTTTGTTTCGATTTCATGTAAGTGTTTGAGTTTTGGGGTTTATGATGCGAATGAGGAATGAGGAAATCCTTAAGTAAAAGTTTTTCCCTCAAAACCCGAAGTTGCAAGAAAAAAAAAAATTGTCATAGTCATTGTTCTGGGAAACCAACATGGAAAAACCTTGGTCTGGGAATTGGAAGTGTTTTATTATTCACAAACGAATTGTTCGATTTTAAGTTACACGACATGATGCAATAGATTAGTAATGCAGTGCGTGTGCGATGATAGAACCGTGTGTAGATGCTTATGAAGAGTTTAATGGAATGTCTGCTTATTTTTCCTTTAAATAAACTATTTCTTGTGTAGAGTAGATTTGTATGCTGAAGTTTGTTATCATTTTGCTACAACAAAACATTTAGGAAATAAAACGGAAAGTTGCAAGATTCTTTTTTGAAAGATCTTTCTCACAAATGTGGGACAGTTTGGTATAAATTAAATTTATATAGGCAAGTACATATGATTGGATAAGTGTAGAGTATGTATACAGAGGTCAGTTGAATCATTTTTAATTAAAGAGCTTAGACACTGAAATATAAAAAGGATTTTGAATGGAACTTTTCGCTTGGAAAACAAAACATCATCAATTTATCACATACATTTATCTCTACCCAAAACTAGATCTTAGATAAGAAGCCGAGTTTGGAAGATAAAAATAGCTGAACTGACCCTAAGTAAGATAATAGATATATTTATAGTTTTCATTTGAAGAACGGAGGAATTTGAACAGAAAAATCCTAGAATTGACTGATACATAACTTAAGATGGCGCACGCCTTTAATCGCCTTTCATTTTGGTTTCGCTCATAGACAACCAAGCCTTGTGAATCGAAGAGGATCAATAACATTCATCAAATATTATGTTTTAACACACTTTTCAACAAACTATTAAACCGCGGTAATGATGCTGAAAGAGCTACTAAACTTTGGCGCCGAGTTTTGTGTTGTCTACAAGGAATGTCGATTTTTAATATATCTGTTGTTTCTTAAAACATAATATAAAACAGAATTTAATGAAAGACTTACCAAATTATTTACAAAATCTTTTTTTGATAACTTTTCCTCAAGAGCCACAAGTTGTTCAATGGTATCGATTGGTTCGAAAGAATCTTCTAGTCCAGGAGCCGTCTCATTTGTTCTTATTCCAGTAGAGCTAGAGATCTTTGATAAAATTTGTTCTTGGAGTAATATGGTATGCTCCAACCTTACTTCAATCTTCGAAACAGCAGCAACCAGCGAAGTCAAAATTTCCAAAACTCCATGGTCAAACTGGCATTCATCTCTCGGAAGGACAATTAACTGGCCTTCATTACCAAGAACAAACGTATTTACCCCTTCCTCTGGCTGAAGCTGTTGATTGTAGTTTTGAAATTGAATCTGCTGCTCCTGGTCTGGTTGGTTCAGCTCCTGATCTGGTTGCTGCTGCTCTTGAACTGGTTCCGGGTGCTCAAATTATTTTTGCTGTACCTGCACTGGTTGCTGCTGCTGGTTAATTTCATGATCACAATTTTTTTCCTTTTTTAAACTGTTCTTGATACTGAAATGTAAAATGTTTAAAAGAAGGAGCCAATTTAGGTATCAATATTTGTATACTTACGTTGTTGAAATTCGACCTTTGGCTATCAGCATTTTTCATAACAGGTATTACTTTACGGGCACCTGCAGTGCACTTCCTTACGGGAAAATGTGTGAGATTTTCATTACCATCTACATCAGTAGTATCGCTTGCATCAGACATTAGCCGGATTCGAGCTAATGCCTGACTATATGTCGGGATAAAGGACCTCTTGAGGACGCATTTATGTTGCGTCCAACCATCTTTTAGTGTACCTGGTGGATTCCATGGTTTGCGCATTGCTTTCTCCTGCATAGCTGCTGGCGGCCACATTAATACACCGCCACGTTCCCAGAGCTGTGGAACTGGAGAAAGCAAAGACTCCCCACCTTCTTTTGTTTCCACAATTTTGTAAAAATTAAGATTTGTAAAGTTTTGGTTCATTTTTATGAAAACTTCAAACTTTAAAGGGAAAAATTACAATTAAAATTACAAACTTTTTTCGCGTCTTTCGTTTAGATACGCCGATTCGGTTTGAGCGCGCAATCCTTATGAAAATTTTTGCTAACATAAAATGGCTTTACACCATGGATATTTTGCGCGCGAAATATTTATTGAGGACAGCTCGCATAACTAAAGTATCTTTTCGCTTAACAGCACGATTCTCCCCCTTGTGAGGAGTCATAAGTCATAAACCCTTGTGACAATTTATTGCGAGGATTGTTGTGACTCGATAACATTAATCGAATTCTCCCCCAATCCTCACAAGAAAAGTCAAAAGTAATATCACCGCGTTATGGTGAGTTTTTTTCTTCGACTTGGAACAGCTGATTCTGACAGAACACGATAAAGTTTTTAATTTTTCTGTGCAAAATTTATGTGAAAGTAAATAATTCAATCAAATTTACAAATTTTATAGAAATAAACAACGTATCAGGGAAAAATATGTGTGGTGACGCAAAAGTATCTTTTTTGGAGAAAAAACATGGATAGTCGAAGAAAGAATTTACCTATAAAAAAATGTGATCACCTAGGAATTAATTAAGAAAAGTTCAACAATTCCAAAAAGTTTTTTTTGATTTAACATTTTTTAATAAAAACAAAAACTTGCATAACCCAATGCATCATCAAAATTAAAATAAATAATAAAGAATTCCTTTCGTTACAACTCACAAACAAAGCAAAAAAAAAAAAAATTGAAATTCAAGTGCTGTGACCTGCTCTGTAGCAGATCACAATTTCGATTGTTTTTATAACTCTTACAAGTTGTGACTACGGGGGAGAATCCGAAAAAGTAACAAAATCAATTTCACCTCTTGTTATGACTTGTGAGGTATTATTAATGTTGGGGAGAATCGGGCTATAAATGTCAATTTCGAACTTAAGGCCGTGTACGAACAGCGTTAAAATTTTATCCTCTGGCTAATTTTTGACGTTTAAGTTGAGGTGAATAAATGTTTAGCTTTTTGATGTGCGAACTGGATTAAATGGGATTTTTAACCCTAATATATTTTTTAAATTTCCCTACAAGAATTGAAAAATTTCCCTTCTTTTGCTTGAATACGTGGAAATATACCAAACTGTTTTAAGGTTAATTTATAAATATAAGTCTTCGACTAAAATGTTCGGTGTTTTAATTTGTATTTGTAAAAAAACGTTCAATTTTATAATACTATTTAATTCTTTGTTGGTGAAACTAACTAAGATTTCCGCACAAAACCAAGTCGGATAAATGCAAAGTTGTAATTTCGGAAATCAAAAGTTTCGCAGTACTCAATATTTTATGTTTTAGCTATTATAAATTACATTTTGGTAAGGAAAAAATTATAATTACTTTCGGCTGATGTAAAAATACAATTTCTACAACCACAACCTCTCCGCCCCTTTGCTATTAGGAAAAAACTGCAAGAAATCGTCACTTTTTTGCTTATTTCGACTATAATTTCTTTCTTGTACATTTTGTCGAAACAAAAAACTAATAACGAAACTAGTAGAAAACAAAATTTCCAACAAGTGTGATATAGAAAGTTTATTTGTATGATCGATGATTCATCCAAAAGAACCCAAAAGTTGGTATTTTCAAAATATTGAGTTTCTTTGACTTTTAAAGCGCAATAAATTCGTGATTGATTTTAGTGAGAAAGTTTTCATTATCAATCTTTTGGAAAATTCAATTTAACTATCCTATTCAACTTTTTATTTCGGGAACGATATAATGGAATCAGGATTGATTAAAAAAAGTATATACAGCATGCTAATTAAGTGGCTCTATTTGTTTTGCGTTTAGTACTTAGTTTTTTTTTTTATAAAATGCACCAGAAAGAAGTTATAAGTTGAATAAGCCGATTTTTTGCAGTTTTTCCTAATAGCAAATGGGGCGGAGGAGGTGTGGTGTGGAAATTGTTTTTTTTTTATCACCAAACATCCTATACAACATATCAAAAATTTAGAACTACCCGACCTTTTGTAGGTTAAATTCTCTTTATTTGATGTACTATAAAATTCTCTAAAAAAAAATAAAAACGCAAATTTGAGATTTCGAAAACAAATTTATTAATGATTTGCAATTTCATAATAGTGGCTATTCTAAATTGTGTTTTGTTAAAGAAATAAAATAGAACTACTCTGTAAAATAATTAAAATTATGGGAAATTTTAAACGCGGTACAAAACACTGGTTTGGCAGCTGAACTTCAAAAAAAAAAACAAATTTGTTTCACAATAAATAGGAATGTAAAAAAAGTATTATCGGTTAATTTAAGTAATTGTTCGTTCATAACACAATTATATTAAGCGGAATTCACAAAAACACAAACGGGAAATTCGACGTCAACATAAAAACAAACAAAAAACAAAAAATAAATGCAATTAAATGAATACAACAAAACACACGTCACACTGGTTTTTGGTAGCGGAACTTCCAAAATAAAAATAAATTTTTTTTTCACAGAATAGAAATGTAAAACCTGTTATATAAAACACACACGAAAAATTCGATATTAGTCGAACAAACAAAAATAAATGCGAATGAAAGCAATGGAACAATCAAAACAAATACATTACGCCGACTATATCACTCACTCCTTCATAGGCATAGAAAATTATCCACTGGCTAAAATTTTAGCCTGCTCCAAAGCAGGCTAAATTTTTGAAGTTTATGTTCACCATTAGTGTCATAATTTAACCAATGGATAAAATTTTAACGCTGTTCGTACACGGCCAAGGAGTCAAATGGTGTTTTTAGACATGTTTTTCAATAGGTACAGGGTGATTGGTTTAAGGTGTACCAAAAAGCTTGAGCTTGTTGTAGGTAGGGTTAAAACAAGAAAAATATCGTACGCGAGGGAAGGTCTATTTCCCCTCGTTTAGGCGGGAGGGGCAATTTTCTAAAAAAATTGACTTAAATCAGAAAAAAAATATTTATGATAATGATAAAAAGCCTTGTTATATATTTTTGGAAAGCCAGAAGACTACTCTTTTTATTTTATTTTTAAATTAAGTTGTAATTAGTATTAGTTGTAATTTTCAAATTTAAAATTTTGAAAAAAAGATTTGAACTAATTTTTTTCAAAATTTTATGTAATTAACTATTATTTTTACTTTCAAAATTCCAAGAAAAAATTTGTTTTTTTGGTTTTCCCAAGTTTGACCTGCTCAGGTATTATTAATTAGTAGATTATCCCTTTTTTATTTTTTATTACATTTCATCCGGATTTAAACAAAAAATAAAAAACAAAAAACAATTAACTGGATTAACCTATTTTTAATTGAGGCACGTGGCAAAATGACCTGCATGCCTACCTGTAACCCAAATGAAAAGTATTTATACTAATTACCTAATTTAAAAAAAAATATGTTTTACCTAACCACAAATAAATATGGAAGGATATTCTGGATTAAACTTATTTCCAAATTGCGCAACAATTTTTTTTTTTTCAAAATTTTGAGTTTGAAAATTAATTTTTTTAAAACATTTCACTTAAACAACTTAATTTAAAAATAAAATAAAGGAGTAGTTTACTGGCTTTCCAAAAAGCTATAACAAGGCTTTGTATCATTCACCGTTGTTTTTAAATAATTTTTTTTCTGATTTAAGTCAATTTTTAGAAAATTGCCCCTCCCGCCTAAACGGGGGAAAATAGACCCCCCTCCCATACGATTTTTCTTGTCTTAATCCCACCTACACGCTCAAGCTTTTTGGTGCACCTTAAGCCAATCACCCTGTTGCAGCGGTGAAATTTGAAGTTAAGAACAATTTATTATTTGTTTGTGGATTAGGGACTTTCTTTCATTATTTCTTAAAGGAATTCGTGGAAAACAAAACAAAAGGTAAAAATTACTAATTAATCTAGGTATATAATATTTTGAAAACAGAGAGTTTGGGTAAAGCTTATATGATTTTAATGGTATGCAATGTTATTGGTTATAAGGAGAAAATTAACTTAGTTAGGCATAATGTAGAAGAAATAAGAAACAACGCCACATAAAATAAAATATTGTTATAATTCCACTGAATTTTAAAATGTTTGAAATTTGGCGCTTAGTTCATAAAATCCTGTATAGCTTACAAATCTTAGTGTCAACTAGTTAAATTTAGACTTTCATTCTGTATACCTAATGTTGGCCTAGTTGATGAGTGTTGGACTGCTTAGTTCAACTCTCGCCCCAAAGCAAATTGAGTGGTCTAAGGAATAAAACAGTCCTGGATTACCAAGTTGTAAGATGGGAAAAACTAAATAAGCAGAAAGACATGCTTCAATGCATGAACTGCCAAGGGTTCGGACACGTTGCAGTTAACTGTGGTATGGACCCAGTCTGTGTTAAATGTGGAGATACCCACAAAACAGTGGAGTGTAAACTCGGGCAAGATAGGGTCACAGATATGACCCAGTTAAAATGTGCGCTCTGCCGAGGCTCCGGGCACCCCGCAAACTATCGGGGATGTCCGAAGTTTCAGGAGATAAGGCAAAACAAAGCCCAAAAGAAAACAGTTGAGGTGAGACGCCCTGAAGTGATATTGGAAAACATTCTAATTTTAGTTTGCCTCGCATGAAAAAACACTTTTCTTTATCAAACCTTAAGTGGACGTATTTTATTACTACCTTAGAGTTGAGAACTTCGTACACTCTTGGTTCTGATATTCGACAAGTTATGTCAGTGTTTTGTGGTTTTTTGTTAATGGCATTATTAGCTTTTCGTGTGTCTTGTCTTGTTGTTACTTTAAGAATATTTTTTTCTGTAATAATTGACTTAATTTCGTTGAAATCTAGTCGAGAAAGTGTGTCGGCAACATTATTTTGTGTACCCGCAAGATACTCCACACTAAAATTGTACTCTTATAAATCTAATCTCATTCTTGTTAACTTTGAGGACGGATTTTTCATTGAAAATAGGTATGTCAAAGGTCGATGGTCAGTTTTCACTAAAAATTTATTTCCGTATACGTACGATCTGTAATGCGTGATTGCCCAATGAATTGCGGTGAGCTCCTGCTCAATTGTGGATTTATTTATTTCTCCCTTCGTAAAGGATCTTGAAGCATACAGTTACGTTCTCAGAACACCCTCACATTCAATTATAATCATATTTAAAACGCCAGAAAACAACTTCCGTCAATCCCGCAATTTCTTACGCCCAAATCGCGTCTGGAAAGGGAAACACGGTACAGCCTCAACCACAGGTAGCCAAACAGGTCCAAGTGCCTACGGCTCCTGCGCCAGAGGCAAATCTGATGCAGGTGTTGATGACCATTCATGGTCAGTTAACCGACGTGCAAAAACAGATCAGGGAGCAGGCGGCTAGGGTGGATTACCTCTACTCTATTCTGCCGGCAACGCGAAATGGTTAAAGGCGCGCCGCCTGAGCGACCCTTTAAGATCCTAGCTGTGAATGTAAATTCGCTGATTAGGACCGAACGTAGAGCAAATCTCTTTCATTTGCTGCAAGACCAAAGTCCTGATGTGTTTATGGCTAGCGAAACTAAGCTTACTCAGAAACACAAATTGACTAATAATAATTACAATATCGTGCGAAGGGATCGGCCTAACTCCTCTCAAGGGGGTGGGGTCGCAATCTTCATACGAAAGGGCATTAAATATAAGGTTATATATAATAGTGAAGTGCGAAGATTTGGGCAGCTAGAAGCCTGCATCATTTGCATTCCGCTCCTTCAGGGGAAAATAATGTACGTGATCGCGGCGTACGCACCGGAAGCACCTCAGCCTGCTTATTTTATCGCAGAACTCGAAAAACTTTTCGAATGCTTAAGACTGCACTTGGATGAAAATTATTATCTAATGGCAGGAGATTTGAACGCCAGACATGAAGATTGGGGAAATCAAATTCAAAATCCGAGAGGGTACCATTTATTTAATTGGATGGGTCGTCACAGTGTTGAGTGTAGGATCGATCTTTTTGCGACAGATAGACCTTCGTTTCCTAGGAGCGGTGGCTTTCTGGATCTGTTACTGCTTGACTCACGACTTGTTATAACTGACGCAACAAATCAACAGACAAGAAACTGTTTACGAACAATTGAATACGACAGCGATCACTGCGGACTTGCCACCGTAATACAGCTTCCGAGCGAACTTGTGGAATTGGATGAGTATGTGCCTGTGCACTCTTACAATTTCAGTTCAGTTCCAACGCCTTGGCAAGACAAATACGTTCCGATGACATTTCTCCACCAAATGACAGAAACCTGACGAACCTCGAGATCGACGGGTTTCTGACTCAAATGGATACGACTATAAAACGAACAATGGACAAAACAATCCCAAAATATAAGGAACAAGACCCTACTGGTTTATACAAGAACGCAACAATCGACGCACTACACCGACAAAAAAGTGGACTGCTGACTAGGTTGAAACTACTTTATAGACGTTTCACGGACACACGTGATCTGGAGATAAGGACATTGAAGTCGTCGATCAAAAACATTAACGTTCTGATTAGACAAAACTATAGATTATCTATTAATTTATATTGGGATAACAGAATTCGGGCTGTTAATTCTAGCGACAATAGTATGTTTCCCCAAATAAATAAGATATTTAGAAGAAATGATCAAAACGATCTTCCATGTCTTAAACTCCAGAGGACAACAGATAACGAAGACGTACTAACAATTGCGGGAATTTATCCGGAAAGTGCCGTTTTCGATGATAATTTTTATATGATAGAAGATCCTCAGGAAAAGGTAGAAGCTGTAGGGGCTGCTTTCCAGCAATTGTATAAAGTTAATGCTAGCATTCGTCCGAATCATGACCTGGAGAACAGAGCCTTGCTGCACAATTTCTATCTTGGAAATAACATAACGCAATGGCGATCTGAGAATACTGGTTTCACCGGGTTCAATGACGAAAATTTGGCAAACGCCACCATCGCCGAGCGAAACGGACCCAGTTCATTGTTAATTTGGAAGGTAGAACTTCAGTTAATTTTTCAAACATTAAAGAAAAAGAAATCTGCAGGGGTCGATGGTATACCCAACATTGTGTTACGACATCTCCCTGAGGAAGCCATAGACTTTTATACCACACTGTTCAACAACGCATTAAATAATGCATATTATCCATTGAGTTGGAAGACAGCTGTGGTCCATCCTCTCCCCAAAAAAGGAAAGGACAGCTCCAATCCGGCAAATCTTCGGTCAATAAGTCTTCTTCCAAGTATCAGTAAGGTATTCGAGAAGATTCTCAATAGAGCTCTGTTCAAGTGGGCTGAGGACAAAAATATTATTCGAGACAATCAGTTTGGCTTTAAGGCGGGACATGATACTATTCATGCCGCGTCTAAGTTAGTTTCTGATGTTCAATGGAACAAAACGAAAAATCAATGCACGGGTGCCGTTCTTGTTGATTTAGAGAAGGCTTTCCACACCGTATGGTTAGAGGGTCTTTATCTGAAATTAACTAGATTTGGCATAAGTAAACCACTGTTGTATATGCTTCATGACATGCTCAATGGTAGAAAGTTTGTTGTCAAAAGTGGCAATGTAACTTCGACCCCAACTTTTGATATTAAAAACGGTCTACAGCAAGGAGCTGTGAACTCACCGATTCTTTTTAGTATTTACACCAGCGATCTGATAGGTAGTCTCACTCATGCGATTTCGTATGGCGATGACCTTGTAGCGTACAGGACGGGTCCAAAAGTTGAAGTCATCAGAATTCTCTTGCAGCGTGACTTCGACAAGATTCAGCGATATTGTGATGACTGGAAATTAAAAATTAACTTTCAGAAATCAGAAACTATCCTGTTTAGAACCCCTTTGTCTAAGGCTTCTAGGGATACAAGAAAGAAATGGAGAAATCTAGTGATCGTTGGACCAAGTGGACATCCACTGGCGAGTAAAGATGTAGTAAAGTACCTTGGTATCTGGCTAGATCAGTATCTATATTTTGATCGACATATAAATGCTGCTCTGGCCAGAGCTAGGGGAGCGTATGCTCTGACAAGACGGTTGTTTTATAGCAGCCGCCTTGAAAACAGGGTGAAGGTGATTTGCTACATGGCCCTCATCCGGCCGATGATTGCCTATGGGTGCCCTGTGTGGTTTAACGTTGCCCCATCTCAAATGGAAAAGATTCGGGTGTTTGAGAGGCAGTGTCTTAGGACCTGTCTTGGATTACACAGAACACCATAGTCGGAGTACAAACATTATTATGCCAACGAGGTCTTATACAACGGGGCCAATATAAACAGGATAGATTACTTTTTAATTGAGCTGATTCGGGGTCACATTGCAAGAGCGATGACCTCAGCCAATGGACTTATTGTCGGGGCTTATTACCCCAATGAAGAATATAGTGAGGGCGTTTGTCTTAACGGTTTCATTACGCCCGACACATTCCTCTATTTAGACAGTCGGGGGCTGATACAGGATAGATTGGCGGTTCCGTTAATCTACCACGTCGTCCGTAGAACTGTGGATCGGCGAATCCTGTATGGTCGAGACGTCGGCTCTAGGAACGGAGCAGAGCGTCTGCGGTTCAGTAGAGCTGTGCCCCTTCGGGACAAAAGGGACTTTTATAAGCAAGTTCAAAAATACTGGTGGTTGGGTGACCACCTTGATATTGATGGTTAGTCAAAGTTGTTGCCTTGGCCGACCTACGTATTTTTAAGTATTTTTAAGTATTAATAATTAAAAATTTTTTCGTTTAGTTTTAAGTAATTTTGAATTTTAATTTAAGTTAGTTTTTACGCCCAAAGGCATTTTTAATATATAGTTATAGTATAATTTAGAGCGCCGTATGGGGCCAGTAATATTTTTTCCAGACCTGGAGTCTAGGTAAAATTGACTCATTAGATTATATAAGGTTGCTAAGGGCCGATGAAAATTCGTTATTGAAAAGAAAAAAAAAGCGAGAAGAAAACAACTCAAATCATGTAGCAATGGTGAAGCTGTTGTTACCATCATGAGTAGGTTTTATTATACTCATCTAACACTCCAACGTTTTATCTATAAAACCACGTCGATCTTGTGTTGTTGTACCTCACCAGTGCCTAACTACCCAACCTGTGCCAGCTAAAAGACCTACTAAGGAACAGATATTCTAGCTAACTCCCAATAGGTTCTTGGTTGCACTACTTGTATTCGAGAACTCCCTCTACGAAGACGGAAGGATTCACCTTCCGTTAAAACCGATGATGATGATGAATCTTCATTTGGACAGTGATGGTTCCGATCACGACCCCTTTCCTTACGTTTTTAACCAATCATCTCGTTAATTATTAACCTGAAAAAGAACTGGAAAAAAAAAACTTCCCAAAAGAACATTACACTGCATAAAATTCAAAAAGACTCAAAAGATTTGCTTCTTCATATTACTACTTACAATGTTTATTCATAAACTCTTAATATCTAACAATATTTATTTCTCATAACTAAATATATTTTAAGCTAAACTAAAAATCTTAACTTTTGCTTTCTTTTTAATCTTACTGTTACATTCAACAACTTATTATCTGGAATTCTAACTCAATATAAAAACTTTAAGAACCAATCTTAAGTGATCTGTTAATTTAAAGAATATTGTTCTTATAGAACTCTGATGCAATTAATTTCCTTCATTAATGAAGTAAAATTCAAATCTGTGATTAAAGAATGTCTTTAATATTCAACTATAAGTGAAAATCCGTTTTACTTTCGGTCATTTGCTGACTTCTTAAACTTATTAGACCGAATAAACGATTTCAAAAATTAGGAGGAGATATCCAAATCACCGGCCCCTTTTTCGCGGTGCTAATTCACTTCGGAAGTGAACTTGTACAGATGGGAACTCGTTCTCTAACGCGTAAAATTATTTATAAGATCACACGATAATTATCTTTCAACAAAAATCATTAAAAGTCAAACGTTGGAAAATTTCCCGGAAAAATTCCCTTAAATTTCCCTGTTAGAGAGATTCAAATCAGAAAGGTTTCAAGTGCTGTGCAAACCCTACAACATTCCCAAACAACCACTATTAAACAAATAAAAGATGTTACTAGGTCTTCCAATCGAAGACTAGCTTCGGTTAAATTTAAAAATGCAAATTATTTAAGTTTCAAGAGATTAGCTGTGGAACAAAGATTAGTAAATGTTATTTTAAAATTTCAATATAGTAGAAAAATTTTATTAAATCAATAAATAACTCTAAATACTTAAGATAAGGTGCACCCTGTCTTGTGTAGTAAATTTCATTACTGTATTACAAAAAAAAGTTGCTTCGGTTAAATGATTAGGGTGTCTGCAGATAAATATTTAAAGGGTGTAGGTATTTTGTACTATTCGTAGGTACCAGTATCGAGCTATGTAGACGATACCTCAGTTTTTGTTAAATTGTTTCGGTATTCCTTCAAAAAGTTTTCAGCTCTTTTCCTGTACTTTATTCTTTTAGCCGACGATTCGATTAATAATTATTCGGTAATTAAAACAAAAAAAAACTTTAACACGACCAATAAATTTAAAGACAATCATAAAGTGTGTACCTAGGTATGACTGAGTGAATCAAACTGAATTTAACTTTGCCTATTGCTAGGTTGGTAATGAACCATCGGTAAATTAAATTTGCTTACACTCGACGTTCACAAATTATTTTAACAACCTTTTTATTTTCAGGTCGCAATTTGGATTGGTACTCAGGTAAAATGTGAGTATTTGTAATCGTTCACTTTTATCTTACAACCACATAAATAAATATTCACGTTTCTTTTTCTTCTAGCAAAGATGCTTTATACAATGACACACTTACATAAGTACCGCTGATTGCTTTATTTTAATCACGACCGAAATTTGCATTACTTTATTATAATTTCATTTATAAACCAACTTAAAACTCGTAGTTAGGTACTTTAAGTATATAGATACTCAAAAGCAATTCGGTAATCGATCAACTTCATACGACACGAGTGATGGAGTTAGGTATCTGCGGATACGTGATTTTCACTTAGTTGATGTACCTAAATTTTTCAACTTTGGTGTACATTATTATATGGGTACACAAATACGATCCACAATATCAAATAATTAATTCCAAACGATAAACTAAGGATTGGATTATTCCAAGACGATCAAAAAAAATTTTATCTTCATAAAATAGGCTCTTTCACATAGGTATTTTATCTTATCTCAACTTTCAGCATATGCTTTAAAGTCATCCATCAATAAAAATAATGCTCTATTCAATTTGACATTTTTTAATCTCCATATAGAGAAAAATCTATGTTTTTATTCGGACAGAAGAATGGACTTTACATTTACACTTTATGTATGTATTTAGATACACAAAAAAATTTATCATTGAATCTCTTAATCGAGTATTTTTAGAATATCAAACTGGTATACTCGGAATGAGTTAACAGAATCAAAAAAAAATTGATTTGAGCTTTACTGAAATGTTTACTGACGAAAATAAACTATCTTGACCAAAAGTTAGTAAAATTAACAACATTGAAGGAAATTAGAATTAACTTGAATATAAAAGTATTTTTGGACACCAGGTGGTGATCGATCTTGGCGATTAAGTTTGCTGAGTTCTAACTAACTTTGCAAACAAAACTTTAACTTTACTTTCTTTTATAATTATCTTTGCAACTTTAAATATATCTTTTCTTTCGCAGGTAGGTAATAATTTTTTTCATTTTTTTCTTTTTAACAAAAAAAAAACTTAGATCACAAAACTAACTATTTTAACCATTTAGCTTCTTATTTAGGTTTATCTACTTTTCTGATATTTGGTAATCATATACACTTTAGATTTGTATGCAAATTGTGGAATTGCTGTTTCATTACGTTAATTAGTAACCGTAGACTTAAAGATGTTTGTCATCACAAAATACAAGGCGAATATCCGTTTAATAACTTTTCACAGTAGTCTCCATATCATAGGATTTAGAATAAATAATTTAAAATTACTTACAGGACAGTAGGAATATGTTATAAAAACACCATTATCGTTGATTTAGGATTTTGAACCTTTGGGTGAATGACGAAATTCCAACGATGTATTTGATCTGTTTAATCCCGTTGATGATTTTCGCGTAACATGTATAGGTGACTGGGGAGTTAACCTGATGTTGCGGATTCAATTGACCCTTTCTTAGTTCCGAAGAATGGCCTACGTAATGAGACAACACGTACCTTTTCCAAATATCTGACCAGATTATTTGGTAGGTCAAGATAAACGTATGGTTTTCTAATGAGTATACAGCCTGATAGAACTTGGCTTACTGTTTACTTTTTTTTTTTTATTAAAATAAAATTGCTCAGATTGACCCCTTTGGCAAGAATTTTTTTAGCGGTTTTGGGCGGTTCGAGGGCGTTTTCGTAATGCGAAATATAATTCTTCGCCCCCGCCTGGATCTTCGATGTGAAAAATTCTGGGATTATGTTAGCGTGGTCGCCTATCTGCCATTAATTTAGATATGCACACTGTATAGAAAAAAAAAAACGTGTTTTGTAAAAAAATTCCGTAACTTGTTCACTCTAAAATTCGTGTTCGTTGGCCACTTACGTTATGATGGAAATAAATCCTATTTGAAACTGCACTTTATCTCAAAATTATTGATTCCTTGCGAGTATTGATTTCTTTTAGTCTTTTTCAGGTGACCAACTTTTCTGGGAGAGGACAAAAATGCGAAAGAATTTGTTCGTCTGTAATTTACTTCAACACCCTTCGGCCGTTGTTTCAACTCTCACTCGTACCGAATTTAAATCTTCTAGTAGGGGTAAAATTTTTCGACGTGGCGTTGTTTGATTGGCCTACAGAGATTTTTCGTTGCCAACTTCATGTTTTTCTACCTAATTTTTCCATCTTGCTTACGTTACGTTACAGTCGCGTTAATGAGGCGTGTTTGCATCTTGACTAATATGAGTCGCCGGTAATCCCGTGTGACTGACACAATTGTTTGTGTCGTGATTGACTATGTGACTTTGCTAATGACTATCAATCCCAAGACATTTTAATATTATTTTTGTCTAAGCTTTACCATTATTTCATTCGTATAGGTAGGAAGTAAGTGTTTGGTGATCTTAGAAAGATAAGGGCATCGTCCGTGAAGGACTGATGACAAATGTTTGCTTTGTCGCTTTAGGTTGTCTTCAAGTTCAGGTTGTGCAGTGTAAACAGATACGTGTATATTCTTTTTTTTCTTTCTATTATTTTCGTTCAAAACGGTGAGTCTGTATTATTTTATGTTAGGTATAAATATGTATTTTATATGTCAAAGGTAAGTATTTCGTGTTCGTGTTGAAAATGTTTCTGACTCGGAGTCAGAAAATAGTTGTGTGATTGCGTATGATGTTTTGCATGAAGTTCTGTGAGGTCGTATAAGTCGTTTCTGTCAAAAGCATGTAATTTGCTTTGAATGTCACCGGAGACGTTGAACAATATTTTCGGACGGTGTTTACACTTCAGGGTTCGTTGGACTCACTAACTTCCATGATCAGTCACGACTATTTCATAGTGTACACACAGGATTGAGTTGGAAAAGGGTTGTCAAATCTGGCCGCTAGATGTTATGAAGCATTATAATCATGCATTAAACTATCTACTATTTTATAGAACTATTTTTATTAACTAAGAATTTTTATATTCCATCTACATTTACTGTATTTACTTTCACTTTGTTGATACATAAAAATCAAGGGTTTTCTGTTGTTATCGTTATAGGCGATAGAGGTGGCTTCTCTACAAAACTTGTTCCTCTAATAGAGCGTGAGCCTGTTCGATGGACAAGGAAAGGAGCCATCTATCTAAAAGAAAATAATCCTTGTTGTACTAAGGATAATTTTATTGATTAATCTAGTTTGAGATTTTTCACCCACGACCCGATTGTCTCATACTCAGCTGAGTTAGCCAGTATGTGTTGCTTTATTTTGATACTTTTGGCTTTCATTTACGAAGGTCCTTGGTGTAGACCACCGTCTCGAAGCCTTTCTCGTCTTTAGTCTTATATAGATTGTTACCAATGATTTTAATAATTTTTGTTTTCAGAAATTTAGGGCATAGCTTCGCGTTTTTGTATTTCGTTGCGTCGCTCAGGGTAAAATTCCTTCGATAAACTATGTCTCCTACTTCATATCGGACAATTCGGCTCCGTAAATTATAAACCTTCTCATACTGATCATGAGCCAGATTTAATGCAGTTTTCAAATAACTATGAAGAATGTTCATCTTCGCGGTTTTTGGCATCCATTCTATCTCTGATTGGTTCAATCCTCCTAATTTTTTTAGCAGTTTATAGTCCGTACCATGTTCTATCATGCGTTGCCCAAAGAGAGCCTCATACGGTGACATACCTATGACAGAGTGAACCGTAGTGCGTAAAGCACTGCTTATAGAAGACAAGTGGATATCCCAATCATATTGTTTCTCATCTATGTACGCTCTTACAGAGCTTAAGATTGAACGGTTAACGCGCTCGCTCGCGTTAGCTTGCGGAGCGTAGGCAGCAGTTCTAACATGAGTGACGCCGAAGTTGTGCAAAAATTTTGTGAAGTCATTGCTCAGAAATTGGGAACCATTATCCGACAATAGGCTTACCGATAACCCAAATAATAAGAATACTTCATCGGATAAGAATTTGATTAATTCATTTGAGTTTGCTTTTTTTAAAGGTTTTATCAGGACGAATTTTGTGAGCTGGTCTAAGGCTATCACAATGAATGTATTGCATCTTTTCGAGCATGGGTAGGGTCCTAGGAAATCCACATAAATGTGTTGGAAGGATCTTTCCGCTTCGAACACCTTTCCCATCTCTGTTCGCAACGTGATATTTGGTGCCTTAACCATCTTGCACGTCTCACAGTTATTAACGAAATTCTTCGTTTGAGAGGCCATACCTGGCCAGTAAAATTGTTGTTTAAGGCGATTCAAAGTTTTAGCGATTCCACCATGCGCGACTCTAGGTGGGCAATGAGCTTGACTTATCAGCCTTTCGGTTAGTGTTGATGGAATCCAAAGTTTCCACGACTTATCATCCTGGATTGGATTGCCTGTTGCATGCTTGAGCTTTTTGTATACGTAATTTTTGGATACTTGCAGGTCTGGAAGCTGCTCTTTGTTTTTACTGATATGAGACGAAATTTGGAGATATTCGTCCGACTTGAAACTTTATCTAGCAGGTCGCAAACACAAATGTGAATTCTTTTCCTCTGGAACGCCAACTTACTGGCCATCTGATCCTAACAAAATACCAGACCTTATAGACTTTTTCGTGGCCAAAGGTATAAAGCGAAATCATGTAAGTGTTGTAGGTAGTTACGATCTTTCATCAGATCATACTCCAGCTATTTTATCACTGAGTGAAGTAGAAATAAAAGAAAAAAGTAATCCAAAGCTCGTGAATAAAAGAACAAATTGGGAGGAATTTAAAGTAAAACTGGAAAGTTTTATTGACCTTAGATCCCCAATGGAAACTAGTGAACAAATTGACCACGAAGTTGAACAATTTATTGCTGATGTGCAACAGGCTGCAGAAGAAAGCACGCCAACTATTTTGAACAGAAGAGAAACAGAAATAAAATACCCTGTAGAAATAACAGAGTTAATATTGGAAAAAAGAAGGGCTCGAAGAAAATGGCAAACTTCGAGATTTCCGGGCGATAAGAGAGTATTTAATCGACTTAATAACGAATTGAAAAAAAGAATCTATGAATTCAAAAATGATTCACTTAGCAGTTTTCTTGAAAGTTTGACGACGGATGCTTCTACTGATTACTCACTGTGGAAAGCTACCAAACGTCTGAATAGACCGCAACAACAAAATCCGCCCATCAAAGCACAAGACGGAAAATGGACTGCAAATCCGAAACAAAAAGCTGACCTCTTCGCAGATCATCTCTCGAATGTCTTTAAGCCGTTTCCACAAAGTGCAGGGGCAAATAACTTACAATTTGTTAATAAAAATGATGACTTAGAAATTCCCTTAGTAAGGCTCAAAGAAGTAAAAAGCATGTGCCATCACAATTTATCAAATAAAAAATCACCCGGGTATGATCTAATTACGGCTCAGGTCTTGAAAGAAATGCCAACAATAGCCTTAAAAAAATTCCAATACATAATAAATGCATGCCTTAAGCTCCGTTATGTTCCACAACATTGGAAAATTGCAGAAGTCATTGTTATACCAAAGCAAGGTAAGCCACCAACCGAAGTTACATCTTACAGACCAATATCGCTTATACCAATTATGGCAAAAGTTTTCGAAAAACTGCTTTTAAATAGACTAAGCAAAATAATAGAAAAACGAAAACTAATACCAAATCATCAGTTTGGATTTAGAAACAAACATTCCACGATAGACCAAGTACATCGAATTACGGATGTTGTTGAAAAAGCTTTTGAAGAAAAACAAGTATGTTCCGCTCTATTTCTAGATGTTGCTCAAGCCTTTGACAAGGTTTGGCATTTGGGGCTCGAGTACAAACTGCACAGGGACCTTCCCAGGCAGTTCTATGAAATACTCAAATCGTATATTACCGACCGACTTTTTAGAGTACGGTACGAGCAAGAGTATTCGGAACTTAAGAAAATCGAAGCCGGCGTACCACAAGGAAGTGTCTTAGGACCAACCCTGTATTTGTTGTATACAAGGGATATTCCAGTGGACAACAATGCGATCATGGCCACTTTTGCAGATGATACTGCGATATTAGTGTCAGATAAATGCGTTGTAAAGGCAACAGAAAAACTGCAATATGCAGTCGACAAGATAAGAGAATGGACGCAACAGTGGCGTATCAGACTCAATGAAACAAAATCAACGCATATAAACTTTACTAATAAAAAGATTAATAATGTTCCACTTTTTATTAATAGTAAAGTAGAACCTTACTCCAATACGGCCAAATACCTTGGGATGACTTTGGATGCAAAGCTAAAATGGAAAGAGCACGTCAAGAAAAAAAGGGAAGAACTTAACTTAAAATATAGAAAAATGTACTGGTTACTGGGGAAAACCTCTGCCCTATCAATTGAAAACAAATTAATGTTGTATAAGCAGGTATTAAAACCTGTTTGGACGTATGGCATCCAACTTTGGGGTTGTACAAAGAAAACAAATGCGGAAACCATCCAAACATTCCAAAACAAAGTCCTTCGTGGAATAGTAAACGCCCCTTGGTATATAAGAAACAGCGATTTACATCGTGACCTTCAAGTAGAAATGGTTACAGAAGTAAATAGAAAACACGCTGTATCACACAATCAGCGACTGCTTAGTCACACTAACTCCGACAGTCTTAAATGTACGTACCAATGTTCGGAGACTAAGAAGAACCAAGCCTCATGAGCTGATGGTCTAAAAGCGATGGGAAAGTATTAAATCATCAAACTTCCCAAAATGTGAACTAAAAATTGAGAAACTAAAATCATTTGTCGATCTTTTATAGATTGGTCATGATTCTAGGTGCTTTTAGTGCGGTAGAAGTCCCACACTACTTGATACCGAATATTATCAAGTGTCTTTTTAAGATTTCCACCTACCGAAAAAAAAAAAAAAAAAAAAAAAAAAAAAAAAAGATATTGGACCGGCTACTCCTGAAAAGTTCTTGATGAACCTACGGTACCAACCTGCCATTCCTAAGAAACGGCGTACTTGACGAACTGTATTTGGTACCGGGAAATCAACAATCGCCGATATTTTGCCGGGATTGGCTTTGAGGCAGCCGGAAGCAGAATCGAGACTTCTCGACATTAATCGTAAGTGTCCTGCTTCCAGAAGTTGTTTACTTTCGACTCTCAAAATAGATATATGTTCTTGGAATGAAGAGGAGATGACTAGAAGATCATCTAAATAGATGAAGACATTTTCTCGCAAATGAGACGGTATTACCTTATTCATCAGGTAGGTCAAAGTCTGTGCAGCATTCGAGAGGCCGAACGGCATCACTTTAAACTGGTACAAGGGTCGACCGGGGACAGTAAAAGCCGTCTTCTTCCTCGAACCTTTCTCCAGTGGTACCTGCCAGTACGCATCTGTCAGATCCACGCTTGAAATGAAACGTGTTTCTGAAAGTCGTGCAAGCAGACCTTCAATGTGCGCAATTGGACTCGCATTCTTCTTGGCAACACTGTTAACCTTCCGAAAGTCCAAGCACAGGCGATTTTTTCCCGGTTTCCTCACCAAAACGACTGGTGAAGACCATGCGCTCGCACTTTCTTCGATCACACCCAAAGAAAGCATGCAGTCCAATTCCGCGTACACAAGGCTCTGTACCACCGGTGATATGGGGTAATGACGCTGCTTTATTGGTGGCGCATCTCCCGTATCGATCACGTGTTCCAGTAAGTGAGTCCGTCCGAGCCCTCGATGCGTGAAAGACGAAAAAGAATTCACCACCTCCTGTAAAATCGTAGTCTCCTCAAGTGTTAAGTCACATTCCGCGATTTTTGGCGGGTCGGAACCTGTCCCGGAAACGGCACATAACGAAGAAATGATATTTGAAGCGATTTTGAACAGTGACCAGAAATTCACTCCTAGGTACAGCTCTTGAGCAAGTGAAGGTACCAGGAACAAGTCCATCGGAAGAAGATGTTCCTTATATTGAATTGTTGCCTTCACTACTCCAATCACCGACTGTTTGCGGCCATCAGCCGTGGAAATGTCAGTCTTGAATCTTTTATATGGGATGTTCATTCTTTCTAAGTATTCTACTGCCCCGCTTCCGAGACAGCTGACGCTGGCACCTGAGTCCAACAAACCTAACCAGTTTTTGTTAAAAATATTAACGGTGACGTATGGACGCGGATCGTCCGAAGTATTTGATAATCTGGTTGAAGAGATGTTTTTGTATACAGCTCATTTTTGCTTGAATCGAGTTCGTAATTTAACTATTTTTTTGAGGTGTCTAGGATAAGTATAGATCCTCTGCCTTGCCAGATTATATTCGATTAATCTAACATGCAATGGTTTCACAGGTCTTGATATAGGGATTTTAGAAGGTATTGAAGGTATTTCATTATTATTAGGAATTTTCAAATTAGGGTTTTTTAAAATGGTAATGGGTTCTGTAATTTTTCTTTCGCTTATTGAATCCCCGAGTTCCCCGTCAGATCTCTCTCGGCTGAGTGCTGGCTCCGCTGTGGGTTTCCCGTGCAATTTCTGCAGTTTGGTGTCACTGTACCTGGTAGCCCACATTTATAGCAAAACAGCTTACGTCGAGAATCTGTACAATCGCGGAACGAATGACCCGGATTTTGACAATTCCAACATATCACATTGTCTTGATTTACTTTAGGTTTGAATTCACGCCTGTTAGGTGGATGATAAGCTTCCACGGCATTAAAAAACTCAGCAGGTAGTATGTCAGCTGTCTGTTCCTCTATTTCAGCTACTTGTTTCCTCGCTTGATTCGCATATGTTGAAGGTCTTTGCTGACGATTCGGGTCGTAATGGCTCAGGAACTTCTCCATCTCTCGACAAGTATGTACTAGTTCCGACAGTTTAGTAGTCTTGCAAGTTAACAACAATTCTCCCATTCTTCTTTTGACGTTTTGTTTCACCACCTCAATAATTTCTTGATTTGGTCGAGGAGTGCGCATCTTGGAGTTGATTCTCATGATATCTTCATAAAAAGTGTCGAAAGATGGCTGTTGCTTACGTTCGGCCATATGACGAGCGAGTTCTGAATCTGTTTCCAAATCACGGAATTGCTCTATAATAGCCAAACGCAAGGCAGGCCATGATGAATGAGGATGTTCTTTCAGCCACATCCAGAACCATGTATCGACAGGGCCACTTATAAAATGGTGAAAATTCACAACAACCTCTTCCCACGAAACGTTATAACTATCCTTAACGCATCCCAAGCGAAACAAGAACTCGTCGACCGTCATTGATTTGACGTTAAACTTGATGCCCCATTTGTGGTAATTTGGAAATCGTGAGTATGTACTTGCTGGTGATGGTGCTGGTACTGACGTTTGTATATTTCCTGAAGGGTTATCAAAAGTCATCCTATTTATACGCGCAAGGAAATCTTCTTCTTGAGTTCTCGCCGCTAGAGCTCGTAGTGTTTCTGGGTGTCTCAGAAATTCAGGTTGGAAACTAGAAGCGTCTGGTATAGGTCGATTGTTAGGAGGTTCTCTTCCTGGTCTATATGTTTGTGGAGTAGGTTCTTCGCAAAGATTCATTGCAGGGTTTGATGGTTGTGCATTTTGCGTGTTTGCTGCTAAAGCTATACGTATTACTTCGCTAACCCTGTCTAGAATTTGACTCTGACTGGTCGCTAGAGCTTCTTGCAACTTCCGTTGATCCTCTGCACGACTCACCCCGATAGTAGCTAATGCCACCTCTTTCACGTTTTGGCTGATTTTATCCGCTCTATCAGACGAGAAACTTAACCGACGTGGTTCCATTTCTTCCGGAGTAGAAGGTCTAATCACTTCATCGACATTCGGACTTTCATCTGTAACTTGTCGATTCTGAGAGGTGCTCGGCTTGTCTTCTAATTGACGCCCCTCCGCCTCGTCTTCTGCCTCCATAGTTGGTTCTTGTGTAACGCTTAGTTTCTTTTGATAGCGAGTGTTGTGATCTCCTGGAATAGTAGGCTGTCTCGCATTATTTTTCTTCTTCGGCCTTTCAGTAGCTGGGGTACCTTTGCCTTTGCTACCTCCCATGATATGTTGAATTAGTAAGCGCGGTTAGAGATAATATAGGTGCTTTAATAGCAAAAATTCAAGAAATGAGTTTAATAGAGCCTAACAAAAAAAAATGAAATTAATACTAAACCACTACTGTACTAAACTAACTTACTGAACCTAATTTCACTATAGCAAACTTACTACTTAACTTAGCCTAACTTAATCGTATTCTTATGTAAGGTAACCCTCGGTAATTCCTACTTCGAAATTACTTTACTTAATCAATTTATCTCTGAAGAATTGTTTCACTTCATCGACAGATACTTTATCTGTACTATTAAATTTCTCAAATGACTAAACTTAATCTTCAAAAAAAACTTAACTCGATATCAGAAAAATTTAACTTATATATTTACTAAATGTTCAAAGGTAATTCTCCTCAACATAGATTTCTTCAATTTCAAAACTTGTTTCTTATCAAAAAAAAACTTGCTCAAAATATTTTCTTTAACTATCAAAAAGGGTGTCACCAGGTAATATTAAAGGTAAACGCCACCAGGCAAACTGAATAACTCCCAAAAATTTAATACGTCTTAAACTTTTGGATTCTCAAACAAAATTAATGAAACTAACAATTTTCTCTTAATTCTTTAGCTCCTGAGTATTAAAATAATGTTTTACTTAACTTCCTTAAATTCTTTCTAGGTTTTCTCCAATATCATCCAGGTTTGGAGTCGCGACCGGAATACCATCATCCGCGTGTTACTCCATCATCATCATCAAAAAAAAGACGTCAGTTTTCTTCCCAAAAACTTTTAACAAAAATTTTGTTTCAGACTACATGACTTGCTTGTTCACCGTATCTAAAACTGTCTATCAGCAAAATGACAACTAATCTATGCTACCGCTACGAATCTAGGTAAGAAGACGTCGTTGCCTAGTGGACAGTAGGTTAAGATCACCTCTCAATTTACTTCAGGACTAATATATAATACAACATGAAAGATCTTAAAAATGAGAGTTGATAAAAAAGAAAATGTTTTGTGTTGCATTGGCATGTCTTTTATTGAAAATAAGATGTACTAGTTCTTCGCTACGGACCTGAACAGGAACAACTTCGACCACCTACCCGGTCGAAAAACCTAACATCCTCTTCTAAAAGACTTCGAACAAAAAAAAATGATTAACTAATCTCCGTAGCTACAGCGACTGGCTTTTTCTAACCAATCCGGACATCAGACCGTAAGCTATCCACATTACTTGTTCGACTTAATTTTCGCGAGAGTGAGAAGGTATCTGATCTGGTTGTCGCTACGGACTTGAATAGGAGAAATCTACCACTCATCGGTCGACACATAAGTCACACCCCCCCCTCGATAGAAAATCTCAGCAAGAAAATTCTCAACTGCAACCAACAAAAAAAAAATTAAAAAAAATTGATTCCTCGGTTAGAAAATCTTGGAATTAAACTCAATGACTATTCTTCAATTAAACTTCACAAAAAAAAATTTTAAAACTTTTCAAAACTTATTAACCTCGGGCCCCACACGTAAGGTGCCAATTGTAATTGATTCCTATTTTTTCCTTTACAACAATAACGCCAACTGGAACCAAGAGAAAACCAAATGATTTTACGGTCTCTCCATTTCGTGTCTCGGTAATTTTTTTGCTGGTACGAAATTTGATTGCTTCAGTTGGACGTCATTTGTAATGGTCCACCGCACAGTTTTACTAAACCCCTTCCTTACCTCTGACTACAAACTTACATGACTCCCAAAGCACTGTGCTTAACTTCCAGCCACTATTATTGGGTTAATAAAAAAAGAAGGTGACAAGTCTGAGCATCGGTTGGGTTACAATTTAGCAGAACCTACGGTTAGGATCTTACAAAAACAAAGTATCGATAGAGTGAAAGAGAGAAACTTTGAACTGACAGAGCCCGATATCTTACACATATCGTTAAGGTTTCTAGTCAATCCTGGTCAATTCCCTTCCTCCTACTGTACTTCCATGTATGTTGGTGTTGAATACAAATTTTAGACTGATATTAGGAACACCTGACCCTGCGTCCGATCGGTTGTTCCCTCTACTCTGAACTTATTCTTATCGCAGTCCTATTCTCTCGACTAGATAAGAAGACGTTCAGTGATCATAGACGTTGGAGTGTTGTCGAGAAATCAATTTACTAGTGGTTAGGAAAAGATTGTTAAGAAGTATTTAATGGAAGAGCATTAATCGCCCTAGTCTTCATAACAGAGCTACCTAAATTTAACAAATATCTTTTCGGTAATCCAAAATTACTAAATTGATGGGTAGGATCCTACACCTGACCTTTTGAATGACATTTAGTACCCCTCTTTTCCTTCCACAAGAACTAAGAAGCACGTCCATGCCCAAAAGTCAGGGTGGTCCGAGTTCGGTCGCTGCACCAGGTCTGCTCGTTGCCATTGCCGCGCTCGTCGAGAAACGGGGTAGGATCTTGCTGCTAGAACTGGACCAATATCACATTTTTTCCAGACCTGGAGTCTAGGTAAAATTGACTCATTAGATTATATAAGGTTGCTAAGGCCGATGAAAATTCGTTTTTGAAAAGAAAAAAAAGCGAGAAGAAAACAACTCAAATCATGTAGCAATGGTGTAGCTGTTGTTACCATCATGAGTAGGTTTTATTATACTCATCTAATACTCCGACGTTTTATCTATAAAACCACGTCGATCTTGTGTTGTTGTACCTCACCAGTGCCTAACTACCCAACCTGTGCCAGCTAAAAGACCTACTAAGGAACAGATATTCTAGCTAACTCCCAATGGGTTCTTGGTAGCACTACTTGTATTAGAGAACTCCCTCTACGAAGACGGAAGGATTCACCTTCCGTTAAAACCGATGATGATGATGAATCTTCATTTGGACAGTGATGGTTCCGATCACGACCCCTTTCCTTACGTTTTTAACCAATCATCTCGTTAATTATTAACCTGAAAAAGAACTGGAAAAAATAACTTCCCAAAAGAACATTACACTGCATAAAATTCAAAAAGACTCAAAAGATTTGCTTCTTCATATTACTACTTACAATGTTTATTCATAAACTCTTAATATCTAACAATATTTATTTCTCATAACTAAATATATTTTAAGCTAAACTAGGTTTAGGTTTAGGTTTAGGTTTATGTGGCTGTCAGGAAGACTACTGACACACTTAGACCACAGATAGGTCCGTTGTGATACCACGAATGAGCGAGGGAGTATTTCTTTAATTAAACCAGTTGGAGCTTCTTATGAAGCGGTATAAAGATAGAATATCAACGTTCGACATATCGCTTGGATCGTCGAAAAAGAGATTACCCAGGTGTAATTTACGTCTTTGGGAGAGAGCTGGGCATGAACAGAGAAGATGGGTGATAGTCTCCTCCTCCTCCTCGTCCATGCAGCTTCTGCAAAAATCATTAGAGAATACGCCAAGTCTTATGGCGTGTCTTCCTATGAGGCAGTGTCCGGTTATGACACCAATCACGGAGCTAAGATGTAATCTGCTCATAGATAGCAGACATTTAGTACGTTTCTGATCTAATTTTGGCCAGATTTGCTTTGTCGCTACGCAGGTAGTAGTGTTTGTCCATCTTAAATTTGCTTTCTCTATGGCATTTAGTTTTAGCATGAGTTTGCTTGTAGCGATAGGTATACCAATATTCACCTTGTTAGGTAAAATCGGCAATAGGGTTCCATTTCTGGCGAGTTCATCGGCTTTGCAGTTTCCCTCAATGTCTCTGTGTCCCGGCACCCAGAAAAGGTGAATATTGAACTGTTCTGCCATCTCCATGAGAGATGATCGACAGTCGCGGGCAGTTATTGAGTTTGTGGAAACAGCACTGATTGATTTAAGGGCTGCCTGACTGTCTGAAAATATACGGATATCCGATACAGATATCACGTTTTCCCTTAACCAGGATAATACCTCTTCGATCGCCAGAATTTCCGCTTGGAACACACTACAATGGTCAGGTAGACGGAATGAGAGACTTAAATTTAGTCTGTCTGAGTACACGCCACCACCAACCCCATCTTTAGTTTTTGAGCCATCAGTGTAAAAATGAACTGATTCATCTTTCAAGAAACTCTCATTTTCCCAAGTGGATCTTGGTGGGATGGTGACTTGAAAATTCTTGTCAAAAACTAGCTGGGGTATAGAGTAGTCGGAGTGACTTAATTTTGGTCCGAATGTTTTCAGAATAATGGAGTGACCAATTGAGTTATCGGTCCATTGAGAGATGGCTTTGAGACGAACGGCTGTGCTTGCGGCCGTTTGTTTGCTAAAAATATCAAGGGGTATGAGATAAAGTAGAATGTCAAGAGCAGCTGAAGGTGTCGAACGGAGAGCTCCGCTAATACACATACAGGCTGACCGTTGGACTTTACTTAACTTGTCACGATATGTAACTTTGTCAAGAGCAGTCCACCATACTGCTACCCCGTAAGTTAGTATCGGTCTGATGACCGCTGTGTAGAGCCAGTGGGTTATGTATGGGGATAAGCCCCATTTATTTCCGATAGCTTTTTTGCAAGAGAAGAGTGCTACTGTGGCTTTTCTAACTCTTTCCTGTTATATTTGGATAAGACCTAGATATTTAGCTTCATCTGAAAATCTTAGTGGAGTTCCCATAATTGATGGGGGACTTATTTGGGGAATTTTATATTTTCTTGTGAAGAGGACAAGTTCAGTTTTGTTTGGGTTTATACCCAGTCCGCATTTTTCTGCCCATTTGAGCATAATATTTAGAGCATTTTGCATTAATTCAACGAGAATTTGAGCATGCTTTCCCGATATTGCAATGGCAACATCGTCGGCATACGCGATCACTTTGAAACCTTCTTTTTCTAGGCTTTTTAACACCTCATTTACGACTATGTTCCATAGAAGTGGGGAAAGGACTCCGCCTTGAGGTGTACCTCTGCTGACAGATCTTCATTCATGAGTGCCACCTAAAGATGAATTAATAATTCTACTTTCTAACATAAGATTAATTAGGTCATTCAGTGAACCATGTATATCTAGTTTCTTCAGTGACGCTGTGATTGCTTGATAGCTGACATTATTGAAGGCGCCTTCAATATCGAGAAATGCAACTAGAGTGTACTCTTTATGATGTAGTGAGTATTCGATGGTTCGTACCAGTGTATGTAAAGCCGTTTCTACCGATTTTCCTTTACAATAAGCGTGTTGTGCAGTAGATACCAGATTAGGATCTATAGCATTGCGCAGATGGATATCGATCAATCTCTCTAGGGTTTTGAGAAGGAACGATGATAGGCTGATTGGTCTGAGATCTTTAGGGTTAACCTGGGAGCATTTACCGGCTTTGGGTATAAAGACAACTTTTACCTCTCTCCATAAAGAGGGAATGTAAGTAAATTTTACGCAACCAATTAGGATGATCTCTAGGATGGGTGTTATGATATCCGAGGCAAATTGAAGCTCGGCAGGTATTATGCCGTCGGGTCCGGGAGATTTGTAAGGATCAAAGCTGTTTATAGCCCATTTCAGTTTATCCTTAGAAATCAGACCAACAATATTTGTATGTGTGTTGCTTGATAATAATGAATCAATGCTATTTATATTTTGTGAGCTACCTGGAAAATGGGTGTCTAGTAGCAGGGTGAGCGATTCTTCGCAAGAATTGGTCCAAGAGCCGTTAGCTGTCTTTAAGGAGCTAGGCATTGTAGGATTTTTTGATAGAATTTTTCTTAATCGTGAAGCTTCTGAAGTTTCTTCTATTTTTCCACAGAAGTTCCTCCAGGAGGTTCTTTTATTATTCCTTAATTCTTTTTTATAAATTTTTAGGGATTCTTTGTAAAATTCCCAGTCCAGACTATCTCTAGAATGTTTAGCTCGGTTAAAAAGTTGTCTGCACTTTTTCCTGAGCAGTTCTAGACCCGAGTTCCACCAACGTGGTTTCTTTTTTCCTCTTATTTGAGTAAGGGGACAAGAAATGGCCATTGATTTATTGAGAGCTAGGGTGAGATCTTTGACTTTATCATCAAGATCATTTTTATTAGAAGGGATACTTAAGAGTGATGGTTTAACTAATCTTACTAAAGTTTCTCTATATAGTTGCCAGTTGGTTTTCCGATAATTTCGGAAGGCTGGCTGTTTTTTAGATTCTTCATCAAGACAAAATTGGATGTATCTGTGATCAGAGAACGGATGTTCCTTAGAAACTCTCCAGTTTTTGATCTTGTGATGAATCGTATCGGAGACAAGAGTGATATCTAGAACCTCTTGTCGGTTTTTGGTAATGAATGTTGGTTCATTGCCAATGTTACTTACTATAAGGTTAGTACTTAGAATAAAATCAAAAAGTGACTCACCTCTGTCATTTATGTCTGTACTTCCCCAGACGGTATGATGGGCATTAGCGTCACACCCGATTATAAGGCAGACTTTCTGTCGTTCTGCTTCCCTGATTAGTTCCTCTAGCTTGTCGCCAGGAAGAGGGCCAAGGTGGTCATGGCCGAGATACGCTGCTGCTAACCAGTACGCCCCGTTATTTGTTTGTAGTCTAACTACGGTTACATCGCGATCGCTATAATCAGGGAGTAAATATACATTAATACTACTTTTTACTAATATGCAAGATCTAGGGTCACCTTTATTAGATGCATACAGCAGGTAGTATCCGGGAGTCCTGAGTCCTTGAACAGTGGAATTTACAATCCAAGGTTCTTGGATCAGGACGATGTCTTCCCCTTTATTTTGTAGACGGAGAAGAAGGGAGGCCGAAGCCATTTTGGAGTGATGGGTGTTAATCTGTACTAACTGCACCATCTTGGTTGCAGCTAGGTGGATCAACCCCCACCACAGTTTGGTCGAGATCTGCATCGGAGTCGAAATCCGATTCAAGAAGGTCGTCCTCATTTGCGGAGTCAACTAAATCCATGTCGGAGTGTTTGTCGACGTTAGGAGCCTCTTCAACAGATGGCGGTTTTATATAAATGGAGGGCGACACAGTGGAGGAGGTGCATGGAGTATCTACCTCCATCGTCTGAAGGTCGATTCGATACCCGATGCATGTTCCTTCTCTGTAAATACATCCTGTGATTTTGATGGCATCGTGTTCGATGTGTTTTCCTCGTCTTTTTTATATACTTTTAGAGTTATGGTAGACCATCCAAACCTAACCACACCTTGGGTTTCAGCCAATGGAGCCAATGAGTCCTTATTTATCACCACGACGGCTGATCTATAAGAACCCCGTGGATCTTCAAGCTTTGCAACCTTCCAGTCGTGAGTAGGCAAGGATGGATTACCATACTGAAGCATCTTACCAGCGGGCAGATTGCTATTTCCTCCGCAGGTATTAGCGTCTAGACTGTGGGACGCTCCACAACCCCGGGGTGGCTTGTTAACCTTTCCGGGAATTGTGGTCGTCACACTAGTCCTACCGCTATTTAAAGCTATGTCAGTTGAAATGGCCAAAGTTTGTTTTTTGTTAGTGTCCTTGTTGTTATTTGTCACTGGCGACTTATCCTCTTTCGAGGCCAAGCCATCGCCGGCAGTCGTGACTCCTACCGACTTTTGAACTGATATACCAGTTCGATTTTTGTTCTTTTTGTTAACGTTTTCCATATTTAGTTTCAAGTCTTTGTTTTTGAGTTATGTTCGTTTGTGAGGCTCTGTAGCTGGATTGCTAGAAAACCCCACAATTAAGCAAACCCACTACGACAAGGTCAACTCATAGGGGGTGAAGCTAAACTAAAAATCTTAACTTTTGCTTTCTTATTAATCTTACTGTTACATTCAACAACTTATTATCTGGAATTCTAACTCAATATAAAAACTTTAAGAACCAATCTTAAGTGATCTGCTAATTTAAAGAATATTGTTCTTATAGAACTCTGATGCAATTAATTTCATTCATTAATGAAGTAAAATTCAAATCTGTGATTAAAGAATGTCTTTAATATTCAACTATAAGTGAAAATCCGTTTTACTTTCGGTCATTTGCTGACTTCTTAAACTTATTAGACTGAATAAACGATTTCAAAAATTAGGAGGAGATATCCAAATCACCGGCCCCTTTTTCGCGGTGCTAATTCACTTCGGAAGTGAACTTGTACAGATGGGAACTCGTTCTCTAACGCGTAAAATTATTTATAAGATCACACGATAATTATCTTTCAACAAAAATCATTAAAAGTCAAACGTTGGAAAATTTCCCGGAAAAATTCCCTTAAATTTCCCTGTTAGAGAGATTCAAATCAGAAAGGTTTCAAGTGCTGTGCAAACCCTACAACATTCCCAAACAACCACTATTAAACAAATAAAAGATGTTACTAGGTCTTCCAATCGAAGACTAGCTTCGGTTAAATTTAAAAATGCAAATTATTTAAGTTTCAAGAGATTAGCTGTGGAACAAAGATTAGTAAATGTTATTTTAAAATTTCAATATAGTAGAAAAATTTTATTAAATCAATAAATAACTCTAAATACTTAAGATAAGGTGCACCCTGTCTTGTGTAGTAAATTTCATTACTGTATTACAAAAAAAAGTTGCTTCGGTTAAATGATTAGGGTGTCTGCAGATAAATATTTATAGGGTGTAGGTATTTTGTACTATTCGTAGGTACCAGTATCGAGCTATGTAGACGATACCTCAGTTTTTGTTAAATTGTTTCGGTATTCCTTCAAAAAGTTTTCAGCTCTTTTCCTGTACTTTATTCTTTTAGCCGACGATTCGATTAATAATTATTCGGTAATTAAAACAAAAAAAAACTTTAACACGACCAATAAATTTAAAGACAATCATAAAGTGTGTACACTGTACCTAGGTATGACTGAGTGAATCAAACTGAATTTAACTTTGCCTATTGCTAGGTTGGTAATGAACCATCGGTAAATTAAATTTGCTTACACTCGACGTTCACAAATAATTTTAACAAACTTTTTATTTTCAGGTCACAATTTGGATTGGTACTCAGGTAAAATGAATTCGAGTATTTGTAATCGTTCACTTTTATCTTACAACCACATAAATTAATATTCACGTTTCTTTTTCTTCTAGCAAAGATGCTTTATACAATGACACACTTACATAAGTACCGCTGATTGCTTTATTTTAATCACGACCGAAATTTGCATTACTTTACTATAATTTGATTTATAAGCCAACTTAAAACTCGTAGGTAGGTACTTTAAGTATATAGATACTCAAAAGCAATTCGGTAATCGATCAACTTCATACGACACGAGTGATGGAGTTAGGTATCTGCGGATACGTGATTTTTACTTAGTTGATGTACCTAACTTTTTCAACTTTGGTGTACATTATTATATGGGTACACAAATACGATCCACAATATCAAATAATTAATTCCAAACGATAAACTAAGGATTGGATTATTCCAAGACGATCAAAAAAAAAATTTTATCTTCTTAAAATAGGCTCTTTCACATAGGTATTTTATCTTATCTCAACTTTCAGCATATGCTTTAAAGTCATCCATCAATAAAAATAATGCTCTATAGGGCTTTTTAGGTAACAACGATATATCTCTTTCTCGTTCTCACAGAATTGTAAAAAACAGCAGTATGATGAACAGCTGATTTTTTTTTTATCATTGTTGAAAAATTGATTGAAAACAAAAGCGGGAATTTTAAAGATTTGTGCGCGAAAATTGTGAAAATTGTTGGTTTTGCTAATTAAAATAAATTTTTAAGCCACGGAAATCACAAATTTCACACAAAAAAGAATACCGCATTTAAAAATTATTTCCAAATTGTTTTCTTCAAGATCTTGAGTTTGACAGTTTGAAAAAAGCGCGATACATATTTCAATCTGTCTTCACCATAGTGTGAGCTTTGACAAGATGGTAAAACTCCCTATTCAATTTGACATTTTTTAATCTCCATATAGAGAAAAATCTATGTTTTTATTCGGACAGAAGAATGGACTTTACATTTACACTTTATGTATGTATTTAGATACAAAAAAAAATTTATCATTGAATCTCTTAATCGAGTATTTTTAGAATATCAAACTGGTATACTCGGAATGAGTTAACAGAATCAAAAAAAATTGATTTGAGCTTTACTGAAATGTTTACTGACGAAAATAAACTATCTTGACCAAAAGTTAGTAAAATTAACAACATTAAAGGAAATTAGAATTAACTTGAATATAAAAGTATTTTTGGACACCAGGTGGTGATCGATCTTGGCGATTAAGTTTGCTGAGTTCTAACTAACTTTGGAAACAAAACTTTAACTTTACTTTCTTTTATAATTATCTTTGCAACTTTAAATTTATCTTTTCTTTCACAGGTAGGTAATAATTTTTTTCATTTTTTTCTTTTTAACAAAAAAAAAACTTAGATCACAAAACTAACTATTTTAACCATTTATCTTCTTATTTAGGTTTATCTACTTTTATGATATTTGGTAATCATATACACTTTAGATTTGTATGCAAATTGTGGAATTGCTGTTTCATTACGTTAATTAGTAACCGTAGACTTAAAGATGTTTGTCATCACAAAATACAAGGCGAATATCCGTTTAATAACTTTTCACAGTAGTCTCCATATCATAGGATTTAGAATAAATAATTTAAAATTACTTACAGGACAGTAGGAAAATTTTATAAAAACACCATTATCGTTGATTTAGGATTTTGAACCTTTGGGTGAATGACGGAATTCCAACGGTGTATTTGATCTGTTTAATCCCGTTGATGATTTTCGCGTAACATGTATAGGTGACTGGGGAGTTAACCTGATGTTGCTTATTCAATTGACCCTTTCTTAGTTCCGAAGAATGGCCTACGTAATGAGACAACACGTACCTTTTCCAAATATCTGACCAGGTTATTTGGTAGGTCAAGATAAACGTATGGTTTTCTAATGAGTATACAGCCTGATAGAACTTGGCTTACTGTTTACTTTTTTTTTTATTAAAATAAAATTGCTCAGATTGACGCCTTTGGCAAGAATTTTTTTAGCGGCTTTGGGCGGTTCGAGGGCGTTTTCGTAATACGAAATATAATTCTTCGCCCCCGCCTGGATCTTCGATGTGAAAAATTCTGGGATTATGTTAGCGTGGTCGCCTATCTGCCATTAATTTAGATATGCACACTGTATAGACAAAAAAAAACGTGTTTTGTAAAAAAATTCCTTAACTTGTTCACTCTAAAATTCGTGTTCGTTGGCCACTTACGTTATGATGGGAATAAATCCTATGTGCAACTGCACTTTATCTCAAAATTATTGATTCCTTGCGACTATTGATTTCTTTTAGTCTTTTTCAGGTTACCAACTTCTCTGGGAGAGGACAAAAATGCGAAAGAATTTGTTCGTCTGTAATTTACTTCAACACCCTTCGGCCGTTGTTTCAACTCTCACTCGTACCGAATTTAAATCTTCTAGTAGGGGTAAAATTTTTCGACGTGGCGTTGTTTGATTGGCCTACAGAGATTTTTCGTTGCCAACTTCATGTTTCTCTACCTAATTTTCCCATCTTGCTTACGTTACTTTACAGTCGCGTTTATGAGGCGTGTTTGCATCTTGACTGATATGAGTCGCCGGTAATCCCGTGTGACTGACACAATTGTTTGTGTCGTGATTGACTATGTGACTTTGCTAATGACTATCAATCCCAAGACATTTTCATATTATTTTTGTCTTTACCATTATTTCGTTCGTATAGGTAGGAAGTAAGTGTTTGGTGATCTTAGAAAGATAAGGACATCGTCCGTGAAGGACTGATGACAAATGTTTGCTTTGTCGCTTTAGGTTGTCTTCAAGTTCAGGCATGAAGTTCTGTGAGGTCGTATAAGTCGTTTCTGTCAAAAGCATGTAATTTGCTATGAATGTCACCGGTGACGTTGAACAATATTTTCGGACTGTGTTTACACTTCAGGGTTCGTTGGACTCACTAACTTCCATTATCAGTCACGACTATTTCATAGTGTACACACAGGATTGAGTTGGAAAAGGGTTGTCAAATCTGGCCGCTAGATATTATGAAGCATTATAATCATGTATTAAATTATCTACTATTTTATAGAACTATTTTTATTTACTAAGAATTTTTATATTCCATCTACATTTACTGTATTTACTTTCACTTTGTTGATACATACAAATCAAGGGTTTTCTGTTGTTATCGTTATAGGCGATAGAGGTGGCTTCCCTACAATCCAGTACACAGTACCTACTCAAACAACAAAAGTTTCCCAACAACATCTGAAGTATTCAAAAATAACTAATTTTCAACTGTAAGGCCAAGAACATCTGGAAGAGTTAGACAACCACCAAAGCGTTTGAACGAATACATCTTGCGAAGTGTATCTGAATCTGAAGAAGAAGAGGAATGTAATGTCCAAGTGTAAACGAGGCCTTAATCAACGAATAACACAAACAGATCAATAGACAGATGTTTGTCTGTCTGAAATATAATATAAAGATACAAAATGGTCAACCGCCAAGCATTGTTATAAGCGAAACCCTTTGTAATTAAATAAAGCCATATTATCTTTAAACACTGTATTATATTAAAATTAAAATACATAATTTTACACTAGGTACCTACATACATAAATATGCATTTGACCTTTTCTTTGAAGAAGGGGTCAATAAAAAAGCTATTTACATTTTTGTTTTATCTTTATGCAAAAATTAGAGGATGATAAAAGTTGCACGTCTGCGGTCTGACTAAAAAATGCACACTGATTTAGGATTTAAATGGGTGGTAATTATTGTGCATTTTTCCTTCCTCAGCTTTTCGTATACTACAGTTTCTCTTCTGGCATGGTTAAGAAAGGACCGGTATTTTCGTTCATCTGTAGATAACCTCGAGTTCATTGTAGTTCTGATACTAGTGTTGTGTAACAAAATCATTCTTTTATTTCATCAACTTGAAAATCATTTCTCGTTTCTCAAACGTAAACAAAGCCACATGTAGTATTCGGTCAACACAGTTGAAATAGTAATTTCATTGATATTCGAAACTATAAAGTTTAAAATCAAATTTATTTTATTTGTTTGTCTTTGTCAAACGAAAATGAGTGTTGTGCTCATGGCATTGCCACCACTTAGGTGACTATGCACATGAAGTGTCGTAGAAGTATTTTGTTACACTATGTTCCACAGCCGTAATTTCATTGAGTCATAATTAGACTGCCCCAGCATATTGTATACATTGATAAATAGAATGCTGATACAGCACTAAAGTATTTGTTATATAGTTCTTAAGCATAAGTGGGGATAACCTAATGATTTTTAAGCAATGTAAATAGCGGTGAAATATGGTTTAATAAAGCAGTTCTAAACTATTAACCAATTGATTTCATTTATAATTGCGGCTCATTAGCCAAATTAAACAGCGAGCTGCGCTCTATCTAGCAAGCATAGGACCTAAAGAATAGAACCATCACATGGTGTTCCTGCCAATTTGTTTAGTCTAATTTGATAACAAACAAGAAGCGGACCACAAACAGATGAGCTACAACGAGCAACAACTCGATGAGCTTTTTGAAGAGGTGATTACACCAAAAAGACCATCGGTCGATGTCGAGGAATATATACCTCTGACAGACGACTCACTAAAGTTTACACCACCTGTGTATATACCTACTCCCAAAACAGCAGGGCCACAACCCCTTACGATTAAAAAATATCTTAGAAGAAATAAAAAGATATCTGCAACACAAATCTCCAAAACCCCTTTAAAAACCAGAAGACCGAGAGCCGGCAAAGCGGTAAGGGAACGACAACGAAAAGCTGAACTCCACAGAGTAATCGCAATTACATCTGGCAAGACTTTAAAGAATAAATTGGTTTCCGAACTAAAAATGGGACAGCCGCAATCAAAGGAAGTAATTAACAACAACCTGAATAGCGGTCAAACCAACCAAATTTTCAATAGCAGCAACATAAATATTGTTAGGTTTTATCTAGGTTCGTTTTATTAAATAAAACTTATTTCCGTTTTTATACACTTTACCTCTTTTTACTTTTAATACAACTTAATATTTCAAAACAGTCTTTATTTCCTTCTTACTTTCTTTATTTTAAATTCAAACTTTATCACTTTCAAATTACCGACTTGTACACGACTGATTTCAAATTCAAACTGACTGTCGGTCCGCATCCGCTTCCTCTTTTATACAGAAATGCTTGGCTCATGGAAGGTTCTTGAACTTACTAGAACAATATCGAGTAGGCAATGTAGTACAATATAGAGTAGGCAATGTAGTAGATGTAGAGATTTAGTAGAAGTCGGAAGCAAGTACCCACACGGAATGGTATGTTCTTCCCTTCTGACAAAAAAAAAAGAAAAAATAAAAAACTCTAGTGAGACCAAAATAATGTTATCTCCCGAAATGGGAGAGGCGGGGATGGAATTTGAAGAAATCACCCGCCAAAAACTATGTGAAGCTATAGCATGTATAAAACAATCATCATCATCATCAAGTCCTGTAACCCCGCTCGGGGCATAGGGCGCCAACAAAACGTCTCCATCCTTCACGGTCTGCAGCTAGATATCTTAACTGTGGCCACGTCTTTCTCTGGGAATTAGCTTCTGCTACAACTGTTGACTTTCATGTTGTTCTTGGTCTTCCAACCCGACGTGAACCCTGAGGATTCCATTCAAAAGACTGCTTTGCAATATCATTGTTTGGTTTCCTAAGTGTGTGACCAATCCATTGCCATTTACGCTTTCTTATGTCGACGTCCAACCGCTCCTGACTTGTCCTGCGCCACAATTCCTGGTTTGAAATAGTTTGTGGCCAGCGAATCTTTAGAATGTGACATAGACAGCGGTTCACAAAAGCCTGCGATTTTCTCGAGATGGTGGCCGAGACTTTCCAGGTTTCACAAGCATATAATAGCACGGATTTAACGTTGGATTCGAAGAATCTCAACTTAGTGCGTAAGGATATTTGACTGGATCTCCAAATTTAAGACAGAGAACCAAAGGCAACGCGAGCTTTATTTATTCTGCTTTTTACGTCCAGATCCGTACCACCATTTGCTGATACAGTGCTTCCAAGGTAATTAAACTGTTCGACCTCTTCAACAGGCGTGTCATGCAGAATAATACGTTGTTGTTGTTGTTGTGAGGGGGGTCCTGTTAGCATTATTTTTGTCTTTTTGCCATTTATACTAAGACCGCACGATTCTCCTTTCAATAGCAGAGATTGACACATCATGTTCAGCCCACTGATGTTATTTGCCATGAGACATCGTCGGCATAGTCTAAATGGCTAAGCCTTTCAAACGGTCTCCATTGAATGCCTTGCCTCTCCGTTGTACCAACGCTGGCCGTCAAAACATCATCTATCGCCAGCAGAAAAAGAATTGGCGATAGAACATCCCCTTGTCTCACACCCTGACGCACTTCAAAAGAGTCGGATAGCTGCCCATTATGCAACACAAAACACCTCGCATTGTTGTAAAACTCCCTTATAATGGCGACAATTTTTGGGGGAATTCCTCTACCAAGATTGATTATCAGTAACTACAAATTCCTTTCCATTAATCATAGAAGATATAATTTTAATAAGATGAACTGGAAAACCATAGCGTATGAGCTTAAATATCATTCCATTGATCAATATCGTATCGAAGGCTTTCTCAATATCCACTAGGCAAGCAGCTGTGTATTTTTTCGCGCTTAGGTTCCAGTTTATGTCTGAAGTAAGTTTCGTCACAGCGTGCACTGCCGAGTGATTTCGTTTGAATCCAAACTGATTCCGCGGAACTATCTCATTTCTTTCGCTGGAAAACTGGATCGACTTACAAATAAGTACTTCGAATACTTTTCCGATACAAGGCAGAAGACTGATAGGTGTGTAATTGGAAGGATCGGAAGGATCCTTTTTCTTTTTGATAATTGGGAAAACTTTCGCTGTTTTCCAATAACTCGGGAAGTAGCAGTTGTTTAATAAATTATTAAATATTATACAATATTGCCGTACGATTTCAATTGGCATATGTTTTAAAACTATATTGGGTATGTTATCTAAACCGCTCGATTTTTTGTTGTTTAGTTTTCTGAATATTTCTGTCAGTTCGTCAAGTGTCGTGTAGTAATTGTCAGTTTGTTCTATATTAAGGTTATACGCTTTTATTTGCTCAGAAAAACTCAGACGAGGTGGTGTAAACAAATTGTCAAACCTAACTAACTCCGCATTTACTTCTTCGGTTCTATTGCTAGGAATATCTCTTGAATTAATAGCTTCGAAATGAGAGCCGATGAGATTAAGCTTATCGATTCCATTATCAATTACGAAGGAATTGTCGACAATAGGACAATGTTGTCTATTTATATCTGCTTGAGTGAGAAGCAGTTGAGAAGACAGCTGTATTCTCAGTTTCGGAATTCTGACAACACTACGAAACTTGTGCATTTTGTTTATTTTAGGGAACATGTTTATTGAATCAGATTTAATTATACTTTCAGCCCGTTGTTTTCAATAGTTGTTGACATTATTTCGAAACTGCTGGGTCAACAACGTCTTCACGTTTCTCAGAAGAGATTTTAATCTTGTTAACTCTAAACATAATGAATCGTCTTGAAATTGACGCCGAATCAGACTTATTTCTGTAATCAAAAAGCTCTTTTGTTTTTGTAGAGTCCGTATATCGCGATTTATGTATTGCTCAATACTGTTTTTTTCCTTCATTTTTGGAACCGTCGATTCTATAGCTTGTAATACCACATTTTTTAGACTCCCGATATAGGAATCGCACTCCTCGTTAGAGAGATTACTATTGCTAGGAATGTTTGAAGATGAAGAGCAATTCCTATACTTTCTGGTGGCGCAACGTTAGAATCGACACCAATCAGTTCTTCTAAAATTAAATTTAGATACTGTGTGTCTCGTTGCAAAGCTAAATGACGAGTCTCCAGAAATTTTTCTTGTCATGACTATTGCCATGTGGTCACTATCATATTGCAAAAGAGACATTTTACTGTCGCAAACGGTTTCAATTTGTAATCGTGCGTCCGCGATGCAAAAATCGAGATAAGATTTTCCCGAAGGGTAGCTTGGTGTAATCGGGCTGTATAATTTCATTTTATATTCGATTTGGTTTTCATCAATAAGGCGACGTAAGAGACTGCCTCTTCCGTTTTCTTTTAAGTCCAACCAATCTTGATGTTTTGCATTAAGATCTCCCGCTAATATGTAATAGTTGTCCAAACTATCTAACCTTAGTTTTTCGAATAATTTTTTGAATTCGATGTTAAATTCATTGGCAGGAGCTGAGGGAGCGTAAGCCGATATTAAGTAAAGACAACCATTATCCCTTAAGGGTAATGAGATAATGGTTGAGATAATGGAAGACAACCATTATCCCTTAAGGGTAATGAGATAATGGTTGTCTCCAGACAACAAAAAAAATTTATGTCACTGCGCTCAATAATCTGAAAAGAAAGTGGTTTTCGTACAAGTATTGCAGTACCACCACCCTGCTTTGAGTCTCTCCTATCATTTCGAATAATGTCATATTTGTCAAATTGTATATAATGTCGGTCATTCAATTTAGTTTCGCTCAAAAACAATACGTCAGGCCTATTCTCCTCAGTAAAACGCAGTAGGTCACTGCGCCTACTTTTGGAGATAATAGAATTGACGTTAAGAGCAACCAGTCATGGCTGCAAATGAGATGCCTCCTCTAACGTGATTATTAATCATAGCTAATTTTTGAGAAACACGTTCTTGTGAAACCTTTTTCTTTACTTGAGCTAGCTCTAATGTCTTTTTGTAGCTTTCACAAACTCGCCAAGATGCAGGGTGACCATTTTTTCCACATAAAATGCAGAAAAGTTCATTTTTGTATGCTTTTTTTGTATTTTACATTCATCTGTACCTGGTAAGTGACTTTTGCCACATTTTACGCACCTATATACCATCTTACAGTTCGGCGAAACGTGACCAAATCGTTGGCAACGGCGACACTGTAATATACCACTTTTTCGAATTTTTTCAAAAGAGATCGCATGACCTTCTATAAACTTTATATTACTCAGGTTTTTGATAACACTATCTGCTGATAACTGTACCGTTATGAAGGGTAGGAGATTGTTCTCACGCTTAGACCTCGCCGTAGCATACCTAAAAGTACCCACAAAGTGTATATTTTCTACATTAAAAGCTCTGAGTTCTTCTAATACCTCTTCTGGTTCATAACTGACACTAAGACCTTTTAACAGGAATGAATGGATTTTATCATCACTATTAGTATAGGAAAAATATTCTGTTCCAGTTTCATTAAATATCTCTTTAACCTTATTGGAATCTCTTAGTGTAAGAGTTATTTTATCTCTACTTACGTTTTTTAACTTAAAGTTATCTTTTCCTATTTCTACAATTAACAATTTTGAGATAGTTTTGCTATCTTCTTTAAATATTTTGATAGGTGGTGGTTTCTTATTTTGTTTACCGTCAGTTGTTTTTTTTGCTTCACTGTTTAGTGCTGATTTGTTTGTTTCGGTTTTTTTTTTATCTCTATATCTTGTTTCCGTTTGTTTTGGTTTTTTTGTTTGATTTTATCAATTATTGATCGTGATGTTGTTGGTTTATTATTATCAAAGCTCTCGTCGTCGTCGATGTGAATTGACTGTGGGTTGAGGGGCTCTTCGCTGGGTAGAATTCCGAAACTGTTTTCGCGATCACTGGTGCCAATGTTTGGATTATTTGATAGTTTATCAATATTTGTTTTTATTTTTTTATTTGATTTAGATATTTCACTTTCATTTTGCCCTTTGAGGTCTTGAATAATTTGTTTTAAATTTAATATTTCACTTTCGTATTGTTTTATACGTGATTGTTAAGTTGCCAAAGAAAGGTGATCTTAAAAACTGCAACAATTGGCGTGGTATTACCGTTTTGTCCGTTTTTCCAAAGTTAATGGCAACTTTAATCCTCGAACGGATAAAGGCTAGAATAGAGTCTACACTCAAGAGGCATCAAGCTGGCTTCCGCAGCGGTCGTTCGTGCGTCGACCATATCAACACTCTGTGCAGAATGATTGCAGTCTATCAAACTTAGATTGTAGTTCACCCTGTATGTTTACAATTTTTGAGCTACTTGCATACAAAATAGTATCATCAGCAAATGCCAAGGAGCTATCGAGTTCATTCAGTATATCAGAAATAAAAATGTTAAATAAGGGTGGTGCTGACAATGTTCCTTGTGGTAAACCATTAATAACTTTAAAAACCCTAGTTGTTGTGTATTGATTATCATCATCAAGTCCTGTAACCCCGCTCGGGGCATAGGGCGCCAACAAAACGTCTCCATCCTTCACGGTCTGCAGCTAGATATCTTAACTTTGGCCACGTCTTTCTCTGGGAATTAGCTTCTGCTACAACTGTTGACTTTCATGTTGTTCTTGGTCTTCCAACCCGACGTGAACCCTGAGGATTCCATTCAAAAGACTGATTTGCAATATCATTGTTTGGTTTCCTAAGTGTGTGACCAATCCATTGCCATTTACGCTTTCTTATGTCGACGTCCAACCACTCCTGACTTGTCCTGCGCCACAATTCCTGGTTTAAAATAGTTTGTGGCCAGCGAATCTTTAGAATGTGGCATAGACAGCGGTTCACAAAAGCCTGCGATTTTCTCGAGATGGTGGCCGAGACTTTCCAGGTTTCACAAGCATATAATAGCACGGATTTAACGTTGGATTCGAAGAATCTCAACTTAGTGCGTAAGGATATTTGACTGGATCTCCAAATTTAAGACAGAGAACCAAAGGCAACGCGAGCTTTATTTATTCTGCTTTTTACGTCCAGATCCGTACCACCATTTGCTGATACAGTACTTCCAAGGTAATTAAACTGTTCGACCTCTTCAACAGGCGTGTCATGCAGAATAATACGTTGTTGTTGTTGTTGTGAGGGGGGTCCTGTTAGCATTATTTTTGTCTTTTTGCCATTTATACTAAAACCGCACGATTCTCCTTTCAATAGCAGAGATTGACACATCATGTTCAGCCCACTGATGTTATTTGCCATGAGACATATATCGTCGGCATAGTCTAAATGGCTAAGCCTTTCAAAAGGTCTCCATTGAATGCCCTGCCTCTCCGTTGTACCAACGCTGGCCGTCAAAACATCATCTATCGCCAGCAGAAAAAGAATTGGCGATAGAACATCCCCTTGTCTCACACCCTGACGCACTTCAAAAGAGTCGGATAGCTGCCCATTATGCAACACAAAACACCTCGCATTGTTGTAAGACTCCATTATAATGGCGACAATTTTTGGGGGAATTCCTCTACCAAGAAGTGATCTAAATATACATTCGCGGTTAACTCGGTCAAAGGCCTTCCCAAAATCTACGAACATGAGGTAAAGCGGTGTTTGAAATTCCACAGACTGCTCAAGGACGATGCGCAGAGTGTTGATATGGTCGACGCACGAACGACCGCTGCGGAAGCCAGCTTGATGCCTCTTGAGTGTAGACTCTATTCTAGCCTTTATCCGTTCGAGGATTAAAGTTGCCATTAACTTTGGAAAAACGGACAAAACGGTAATACCACGCCAATTGTTGCAGTTTTTAAGATCACCTTTCTTTGGCAACTTAACAATCACGTATAAAACAATACGAAAGTGAAATATTAAATTTAAAACAAATTATTCAAGACCTCAAAGGGCAAAATGAAAGTGAAATATCTAAATCAAATAAAAAAATAAAAACAAATATTGATAAACTATCAAATAATCCAAACATTGGCACCAGTGATCGCGAAAACAGTTTCGGAATTCTACCCAGCGAAGAGCCCCTCAACCCACAGTCAATTCACATCGACGACGACGAGAGCTTTGATAATAATAAACCAACAACATCACGATCAATAATTGATAAAATCAAACAAAAAAACCAAAACAAACGGAAACAAGATATAGAGATAAAAAAAACCGCAACAAACAAATCAGCACTAAACAGTGAAGCAAAAAAAACAACTGACGGTAAACAAAATAAGAAACCACCACCTATCAAAATATTTAAAGAAGATAGCAAAACTATCTCAAAATTGTTAATTGTAGAAATAGGAAAAGATAACTTTAAGTTAAAAAACGTAAGTAGAGATAAAATAACTCTTACACTAAGAGATTCCAATAAGGTTAAAGAGATATTTAATGAAACTGGAACAGAATATTTTTCCTATACTAATAGTGATGATAAAGTCCATTCATTCCTGTTAAAAGGTCTTAGTGTCAGTTATGAACCAGAAGAGGTATTAGAAGAACTCAGAGCTTTTAATGTAGAAAATATCAACTTTGTGGGTACTTTTAGGTATGCTACGGCGAGGTCTAAGCGTGAGAACAATCTCCTACCCTTCATAACGGTACAGTTATCAGCAGATAGTGTTATCAAAAACCTGAGTAATATAAAGTTTATAGAAGGTCATGCGATCTCTTTTGAAAAAATTCGAAAAAGTGGTATATTACAGTGTCGCCGTTGCCAACGATTTGGTCACGTTTCGCCGAACTGTAAGATGGTATATAGGTGCGTAAAATGTGGCAAAAGTCACTTACCAGGTACAGATGAATGTAAAATACAAAAAAAAGCATACAAAAATGAACTTTTCTGCATTTTATGTGGAAAAAATGGTCACCCTGCATCTTGGCGAGTTTGTGAAAGCTACAAAAAGACATTAGAGCTAGCTCAAGTAAAGAAAAAGGTTTCACAAGAACGTGTTTCTCAAAAATTAGCTATGATTAATAATCACGTTAGAGGAGGCATCTCATTTGCAGCCATGACTGGTTGCTCTTAACGTCAATTCTATTATCTCCAAAAGTAGGCGCAGTGACCTACTGCGTTTTACTGAGGAGAATAGGCCTGACGTATTGTTTTTGAGCGAAACTAAATTGAATGACCGACATTATATACAATTTGACAAATATGACATTATTCGAAATGATAGGAGAGACTCAAAGCAGGGTGGTGGTACTGCAATACTTGTACGAAAACCACTTTCTTTTCAGATTATTGAGCGCAGTGACATAAAAATTTTTTGTTGTCTGGAGACAACCATTATCTCATTACCCTTAAGGGATAATGGTTGTCTTCCATTATCTCAACCATTATCTCATTACCCTTAAGGGATAATGGTTGTCTTTACCTAATATCGGCTTACGCTCCCTCAGCTCCTGCCAATGAATTTAACATCGAATTCAAAAAATTATTTGAAAAACTAAGGTTAGATAGTTTGGACAACTATTACATATTAGATTGGTTGGACTTAAAAGAAAACGGAAGAGGCAGTCTCTTACGTCGCCTTATTGATGAAAACCAAATCGAATATAAAATGAAATTATACAGCCCGATTACACCAAGCTACCCTTCGGGAAAATCTTATCTCGATTTTTGCATCGCGGACGCACGATTACAAATTGAAACCGTTTGCGACAGTAAAATGTCTCTTTTGCAATATGATAGTGACCACATGGCAATAGTCATGCCAAGAAAAATTTCTGGAGACTCGTCATTTAGCTTTGCAACGAGACACACAGTATCTAAATTTAATTTTAGAAGAACTGATTGGTGTCGATTCTAACGTTGCGCCACCAGAAAGTATAGGAATTGCTCTTCATCTTCAAACATTCCTAGCAATAGAAATCTCTCTAACGAGGAGTGCGATTCCTATATCGGGAGTCTAAAAAATGTGGTATTACAAGCTATAGAATCGACGGTTCCAAAAATGAAGGAAAAAAACAGTATTGAGCAATACATAAATCGCGATATACGGACTCTACAAAAACAAAAGAGCTTCTTGATTACACAAATAAGTCTGATTCGGCGTCAATTTCAAGACGATTCATTATGTTTAGAGTTAACAAGATTAAAATCTCTTCTGAGAAACGTGAAGACGTTGTTGACCCAGCAGTTTCGAAATAATGTCAACAACTATTGAAAACAACGGGCTGAAAGTATAATTAAATCTGATTCAATAAACATGTTCCCTTAAATAAACAAAATGCACAAGTTTCGTAGTGTTGTCAGAATTCCGAAACTGAGAATACCGCTGTCTTCTCAACTGCTTCTCACTCAAGCAGATATAAATAGACAACATTGTCCTATTGTCGACAATTCCTTCGTAATTGATAATGGAATCGATAAGCTTAATCTCATCGGCTCTCTTTTCGAAGCTATTAATTCAAGAGATATTCCTAGCAATAGAACCGAAGAAGTAAATGCGGAGTTAGTTAGGTTTGACAATTTGTTTACACCACCTCGTCTGAGTTTTTCTGAGCAAATAAAAGCGGATAACCTTAATAAAGAACAAACTGACAATTACTACACGACACTTGACGAACTGACAGAAATATTCAGAAAACTAAACAACAAAAATCGAGCGGTTTAGATAACATACCCAATATAGTTTTAAAGCATATGCCAATTGAAATCGTACGGCAATATTGTATAATATTTAATAATTTATTAAACAACTGCTACTTCCCGAGTTATCACCAAGAAAAAAACAATTATCAAAAAGAAAAAGGATCCTTCCGATCCTTCCAATTACAGACCTATCAGTCTTCTGCCTTGTATCGGAAAAGTATTCGAAGTACTTATTTGTAAGTCGATCCAGTTTTCCAGCGAAAGAAATGAGATAGTTCCGCGGAATCAGTTTGGACAACTTACTTCAGACATAAACTGGAACCTAAGCGCGAAAAAATACACAGCTGCTTGCCTAGTGGATATTGAGAAAGCCTTCGATACTATATTGATCAATGGAATGATATTTAAGCTCATACGCTATGGTTTTCCAGTTCATCTTATTAAAATTATATCTTCTATGATTAATGGAAAGGAATTTGTAGTTACTGATAATCAATCTTGGTAGAGGAATTCCCCCAAAAATTGTCGCCATTATAAGGGAGTTTTACAACAATGCGAGGTGTTTTGTGTTGCATAATGGGCAGCTATCCGACTCTTTTGAAGTGCGTCAGGGTGTGAGACAAGGGGATGTTCTATCGCCAATTCTTTTTCTGCTGGCGATAGATGTTTCGACGGCCAGCGTTGGTACAACGGAGAGGTAGGGCATTCAATGGAGACCGTTTGAAAGGCTTAGCTATTTAGACTATGCCGACGATATATGTCTCATGGCAAATGACATCAGTGGGCTGAACGTGATGTGTCAATCTCTGCTATTGAAAGGAGAATCGTGCGGTCTTAGAATAAATGGCAAAAAGACAAAAATAATGCTAACAGGACCCCCCTCACAACAACAACAACAACGTATTATTCTGCATGACACGCCTGTTGAAGAGGTCGAACAGTTTAATTACTTTGGAAGTACTGTATCAGCAAATGGTGGTACGGATCTGGACGTAAAAAGCAGAATAAATAAAGCTCGCGTTGCCTTTGGTTCTCTGTCTCAAATTTGGAGATCCAGTCAAATATTCTTACGCGCTAAGTTGAGATTCTTCGAATCCAACATTAAATCCGTGCTATTATATGCTTGTGAAACCTGGAAAGTCTCGGCCACCATCTCGAGAAAATCGCAGGCTTTTGTGAACCGCTGTCTATGCCACATTCTAATGATTCGCTGGCCACAAACTATTTCAAACCAGGAATTGTGGCGCAGGACAAGTCAGGAGCGGTTGGACGTCGACATAAGAAAGCGTAAATGGCAATGGATTGGTCACACACTTAGGAAACCAAACAATGATATTGCAAAGCAGTCTTTTGAATGGAATCCTCAGGGTTCACGTCGGGTTGGAAGACCAAGAACAACATGAAAGTCAACAGTTGTAGCAGAAGCTAATTCCCAGAGAAAGACGTGGCCACAGTTAAGATATCTAGCTGCAGACCGTGAAGGATGGAGACGTTTTGTTGGCGCCCTATGCCCCGAGCGGGGTTACAGGACTTGATGATGATAACCAATACACAACAACTAGGGTTTTTAAAGTTATTAATGGTTTACCACAAGGAACAGTATCAGCACCACCCTTATTTAACATTTTTATTGCTGATATACTGAATGAACTCGATAGTTCCTTTTCATTTGCTGATGATACTATTTTGTATGCAAGTAGCTCAAAAATTGCAAACATACAGGGTGAACTACAAACTAAGTTTGATAGACTGCAATCATTCTGCACAGAGTGATGATATGGTCGACGCACGAACAATACAAAAGTGAAATATTAAATTT